>PITA01001626.1:0-157436 GCA_004023965.1 Spilogale gracilis | reverse complement strand
AAATTTTTATTCTAACACGTTGCTACCTTACTGCATCTAGTAACTTTTATATCAAGACATTATAGATCATTGTTGGAATTCTTTTTTTTTTTTTTTTAGATTTTTATTTATTTGACAGAAAGAAACACAGCCAGAGAGGGAACACAAGCAGGGGCAGTGAGAGAGGGAGAAGCAGGCTTCCTGCCGGGCAGGGAGCCCAATGTGGGGTCGATCCCGGGTGTCCGTGATCATGACATGAGCCGAAGGCAGTTGCTTAACCAACTGAGCCACCCAGGAGCCCCAGTTGTTGGAATTCTTAATATAATTATTAGTACTTAAAAAATAGCTTCCCAAATATTATTAACAAAATAGAATACAATGCTGGTCTTTCACAATGGATTTTCAAGATGAAAAGTATTTTTAAAAATCAGATCTATAATTATGTTTAAAGTCATGAACCTAGACCATCTGAGCATTCATTATGTACTTTAGATGACAGTTCTGTTCTATAACTAAGACTTTTTTTTTTTTTTTCATTTCTCTTCTCCATGAGGTTGGGTGTATGACAGTGGGTGTAAGTAATCACAAGGTTACCAGAAAGTATTTCCTCTTCTGTAATTATTCTCTTTCAGGAGTTTTCGGTTAATATTACTGAAGATTTCATTGAGCATCTTTCAGAAGGGGCATTGGCAATTGAAGTATATGGCCATAAGGTGAATGATCCTCGGAAAAACCCAGCCCTGTGGGATTTGGGGATTATCCAAGCAAAAACACGTAGTCTTCGGGACAGGTGAATTTTAGATATCCTTCTGATTCTCTTTATAATTTTAAAGAGTTGCTAGAGACTAATACTGCTGTTTATAAAGCCCTTTCCTGAGCATTACCAGTATTCCAGGGATAGATGCTATTGTTTTCCAGGGTATTTATAGCACATTTAAATTTCCTTACAGGAGTGAAGTTTGAAGAATGATGGAAGAGATGTTAAATGTGGAGTGAGTTTATAAAGAGTGAATGAGTGTTTGGAGAATAGTTGCTTATCATTCTGAATTACTTCTAATGAATCAACTATAGGGAGAGTGGATCAAGATATACTCTGGAATTTAGGTTTTACTTACTTTGTCTTTAGTGCAAAGTTCTTTTGAAGTGCCATCAGTCATGGAAGGAGGCAGGCTTATTTGTACCAGGATTTTAAAAAGAGTTAAAAGGGAATTGACTGAAAGAGCATGTATTCGTGCTTTCCATCTTATGATAGAAGAGAACCAGATTTTCTTTTTTTCTTGTTTTGCATTTAGAATGTTTTGGCAAATCCTTAACTAGAATTGAGTTTTCCTTGATTCTATTATTAATCCGAGCAAAGATTCTTTTTGAGTGACTAAATCAAGCATCTGTATCACAATCTTTATCTATGTAAAGATAATCACTGTACTTGCTTCTGGACCTCTGATCATATTTCGATTTTTGAATAACCACTTTGAAATAGATTTGTAATTATACCTTTTTGAACAAAATGAAGGAACCATTTCTAGTTCTGATGTTAAATTTGTTTAATTTCGGTTTAATTATATTTGCTAGTATATATTTGTATATTACTCATTGAACTATAGGTCGTTCTACTGAATTATTCTGTTTGGAGGTCATTGTCATTGTTAGTTTCCATGTAAAGGTCCTAAGTGGCCTGTTTTGAAGTAGAAATGTATGATTTTCCAAGAATTTCACTCATTTCCTAGATGGAGTGAAGTTACCAGAAAAGTGGAATTCTGGGTCCAAATCTTGGAACAGAATGAGAATGGCGAATACTGTCCTGTAGAAGTAATTTCTGCAAAGGATGTGCCGACAGGAGGAATCTTTCAGCTCCGGCAGGTAACCAGATTGAGAAAGTTATCATTTTGAATGTTAACATTAATTCTTCGGCTCTGTAAAGCTTAATATTGGATTCCTATCAGTAGAAATGTCAGATTGGTGATAATGAAATCTAGACTGGCCAAGTCCATTCTTTGTATTGAAATTGTCTCCTATTTCATATCTCTTTTCTTTCATTTAAAAAAATATTGCTAATTATAATATTTTAAAACCAGCTTCTCAGGTTTGAGTAAGCAAAAAGATAAGCTCTAAAGAATGACTTAGAATTGAATTGCAGGAAACAAGTAGAAACATATGCAGCAGAATTAGAATATTTCTAAAGACAAGGAGAAGCACATGACAGAAAGAATGAGCACTTCACAGGCTAGTAACATGCTAGGGTTCAGTTCTGTTCTCCCACAGCCGAGCCCTAAATCTGAGCAAGTTCTGTGACTTCTCAGAACCTTCCCTTAGCTACAAAGTGGAAGTGTGATGATAACACCAACTTTGTCGGACTAGTGTGAGGTTTAGAGATACTGTACACGAAGCACAGGGCTTGGTACTTGGAAGGTGAAAGGATTCTTTTCCTCCTGATACCAGCCAACTCTCTGATTCTCTGCAGGCACCAATGGGGTGTCCCGCAATGCAGTTCGGCTTTGACACTGACCACCCGGAGTTAGTGTCAGAGGCCACAGGTTTAAGGGCTCAGACTTAAGCACAAGATTGCCTGCACTGCTGATGCCAGTTGCGAGTAGCAAGTCCTCAGTTCTGTCCAGCATGGCTGCAAAGTCAGGGGTTCACCCAGTTCTCCTCCCCTTTACCTACTGTTTCCATTCTTTTTAAGCAAAGGATGCAACTCAGGAATAGCCCAGTGAAGGAGATGCATGGGACAAAGTATGAGAAGAGGGATAAGGAGCTATCGTATCCTCTCTGGGTGTGCCACCTCCCACCACCTTGATTTGTCCCCAGCCAGGAAGCTCCCTGAACCGCATTGTTTGTAGGCTTTTATGGATGGTCATTATGCAGGCATAACTGATGAAAGCATGGCCATGGTGATTAACTTGATCTCCATCCCTTCTCTGCTCTGTACAGAGGTTTTGGGGCTGACAGTTCCAAACTTCCAAGGAAGGCTGGAGTTGTTTTTTTGTTTTTGTTTTTGTTTTTTGTTTTGTTTTGTTTTTAGCTGCCAGCCCCCTTCCTAAAGCCATCTGGGGGCCTACCAAGAATTGTCAGATTTAAGGTTGCGTCATTAAAAGGTGCACCTATAATCATTATCAGTCAGGAAGTTATGAGAGTTTCAGGAGCTCTCTGCCAGGACCTGAGGACGAAGACCAAATATCTTTCTATGATCCTACAGGAGATATTAAATAAATACAGCTGAGTAAATATGAATGCCTGCCAGAAATCAATACAGCAGAGAAATAGGTGGGAATTGTCACTTACCCCAGGTGGATTATCATCTGGAAAGTGTCTATGCTGCCAGCTAAAGAGAAAATACCTTATAGAGGTTACATAGGAGTTTTGGAAATACTCTTTTTTACTGTACTTTATGTTAATTTAGCATTTAGTAGAATATTGTATACCATGATAATTTCTATACTTTTAGAACAATGGGAAAATATTAGAGTAGCTCTTGAAAATGAACATTGAAATCATTCAAAGCAGAATATGAGAAAAGGTTAAAGGAAAAAGAAAGTTGGCTTAAATATTTAAGTTTCTGAATGTTTCAGAAGGCAGAAGGTGATCAACACTTTTTCTCTGATCCCACCAAGTGGATTTTGGCCAATTCATTCATGTATGGGCAAAGAACTAAAAGGAAAAGGAATTTAAACTATAGCAGCAGATATATACATAAAATAGGATTCTTGAGAGTGTGAAGAACATCTTTTTCTGAACATCTGTTAAAGCTATATATATATCTTCTTTGGATGCCTCAGAAATTTGTTGCCTGCAAGGCAAGACCAGCTAATTTTCTGTGGTTTTGTATAAATAGAATATATAAGTATTTGTCATATTTCTGACAGCCTTTACTAAAAGTGTTCAAAGATGAGCTGTGTTCCTCAGGAAAGGTGTTTTTCTTTGAAGGGTGTGGGGTCTTCACCTGGATGCTAAACCAATAGTGCAAATTTTTCATACATAAACAGCAAGAATAAAGATACAGTGGTTGGAATTAGGTAAGTTTGGGGCGACAGTAACATGTAGGAAGACCTGGAAAGAGTAACAGAGGAGGTCATAGAGCATGTGTGGCTCCTTCATACAGGGACTTGCCTGGCAGGCTCATTTGAATTAAAATATTTCAAAACTTGAACCTACTGTTCTTGAAGAGGAAGACGGCAGAGTTCGAGAACTGATAGGTACACCATATGAAATTGCCAGTTTTGTAGTTTAAAAATGCTCAAAAATATTAGCAGTTATAGGAAGTTCAGTCTGTGGGGGTTTAAGTTTAAAGCTTTTCTGTGGGACAGTAGCTGTTCTGGATCTTTCCCTCCTTTTTCCTCTGTGTGCCGACCTTGAACCCTCCCCTTTCAGTGCCTCTGCCTTAGCCTCCCAGGGTGGGAGCACACATGGAGTAGGTTACTGTTTCAGGCAAAGTAAACAAACAAAATGTAGCTAATTGAAACAACAGAACTATTTTAGACAATTAAAATGTTTTCTGAGGTACTCTTTCCACAAGATATCTGATGCAACGTCCTTGGAAAATACTAAATAAAAGACATCTGTTACCCATCTCTTCAAGTATAGCCTTCTGATTAATCATTGCCTAAATTGACTTCCCTGATAACACAGAGCTCTTGGGAATTAAAATCTGATGGAAGAGGGCAGCAGTAACTGACATGAAATTGTACATTCTGATTCCCTTGTTCAGATTCTGTTTTACATTCCTGGAATTTATAAACTGACTTTGACGTCAGTAATTTGGGAATATGAGGAATCTTCTTTTAAAATACTACTTCATTATAAACATAGAGGGTCACATTATATTTATTATGAGAATGTACATAAGATGAAACAGCTTCTTCCTGCTCAATTCTTCATTTTTCAGCACGGCTTTAATTTATTTGGGATTAGAGCAGTGAATCCAGGATAGCGGTCATCATTCTTACTTCTGACTCTGCTTGTTTTTAAAAGTAGATCATACTGTATTATTGGGTTTGGTAATCTCTCTCTCTCTTTTTTTAAGTCTAGTTAACATTGTTTACCATACTCTTCTTGGAGAGATTGAGAGCGAGAGATCCAGGGAGGGCCAGAGGGAGAGGAAAAGAGAGCATCTTAAAGCAGGCGCCACACCCAGTGTGGAGCCCCACACAGGACTCGATCTCATGACACAGAGATCAAGAGTTGGATGCTTAAGTGACTGAGCCACCCAGGTGCCCCAGCCATACTCTTTAACTTAATATATCACGCATGTTTTTCTACAGCAATATTTTATTGACTAATATTTTATTATATACACACAGTTTGAACAGTTGTTAACATTATATATTTATTTGTGTCTAGTTTTTTTGTTATTCTTAGCATCACTTTAAGATTCCCTGTACAATGTATGATTATTTACTGAGAACAGATTCCTAGAAAGTTGAATTGCTGGGTCAAGGGATACTTATATTTTTAAGGCAAATTGCCTTGCGGAAAGCTTTACCAGTTTGCATTCCCACCAACAATGTATGTAATCGCCTGAGCAAACTTCAGGCAGTATCAGAAATTGCCTTCTTAAAAGATAATTGCTAGTTTAGTAAGTGAAAACAAAGGTGTATTGTGCTTATTTTAATTTGTATTTATTCGATTTTAAGTGAGTTGAACAGTTTTTATTGTCCTTTGTTTTTTTTACATTTCCTTTGTTAGAGTGTTTTCTCTTAATGTTTCTTTTTATCGAAAACATATGCAAGCCATATATATTCCATGTCTTTCTACTTGCTGAAAAGGTAAATTATTTTTCCTGGTAAGTTTTTCAGTGTGCAGCTTACTGCTTAACTTTTAAGATACTGTAAGACAATGTCTCCAAAGTTAAATGCTTTCTCAACATCAGCCTGTAGGGGTCTCTCTAAACCAAATTTTTAGAAATTAAACTGATTTCAAAAAATACTGTCTGTGATCCAGGGACAGTCCCGGCGAGTCCAAGTGGAAGTGAAGTCTGTGCAGGAATCTGGGACTTTACCACTGATGGAAGAATGTATATTGTCTGTTGGCATTGGATGTGTAAAAGTTAGAACATTCAGATCCCCCAAGACTCATGAGACCTTTCATGTAAGTTCCTGTGCCAGTTACATTCTTGTTGAAGGACCCAGTGAGATAAGAGAGTCTTTTGGAACCTGTCAGAAAATTGCCTTCTGTGAATAATTATTTCATTTTTTTTCATTTTTCTTTGATGTCTTTTCTCTCTCTCTCTCTCTCTCTCTCTCTCTCTCTCTTTTTTTTTTACTGTATTGCATTTGCATGGAATCACTGTACCTGCACCAAACTGTTGGTTTTGCCTGGTAGATGGCAGACTGAGGGTTAAGACGTTGCAGTCTCTAGAAACTCCTCAGTTGCCTACTAGTGATTAACTTCCGCCATCACCCACCCCTCTGCAGAAACCCCCTACTGGCTTGTAAAGACTATTTGCCAGCAGGTGTTTGATTTCTCCTGGGGAGTGGGACTATAAACCCAGCAGGAAGAGTATTGTACTGGTTCCTGAAAAGGTCAAATGAGTGTTCCTCACTTTCCTATGAGAAGCTTAAGGTTTGACTCCAGCTTCCTGAAAGCTATAAACTGAGAGTAAGCGTGAGCACAGGTGGGAGATGAAACAGTATATTCATTAAATCAGAAAATATAAAGTATGGGAAAAGATTCTGGTTGTTGAGCGTTGTCTGATTCTTAGGAAAATGATTGTCTTAGTTTTTTTAGTTTACATTTTTTCTTTCAGGAGGAAGAGGAGGACATGGACAGCTACCAGGTAAGGAAGCACCTGTTTGCCTCAAATGAGCTTGAGTCCCGTGCTGAATCACACATTCCTGAGTCTTGTCATACTGTTACCTAATACTTACACAACTAATTTCGAATCACATAGTGCTTTTTCTCAAATTAAGACAGAGTTTCGTAGACGTCAGTGTGGGAAATCGTCTGTGACTGTTATCCTTTCCCAAGCCTGGAGCGCCGTCCAGATCCCCTGCAGATGTCCATTCCTCCAGTCCTTTTGCTCGCACTCTTTCTCTTCTCGAGTGGAGTCCCCACCCTTACCCTCGTCAGAGCTGTCTCATGAGCCTCAGGCAAGCCACACTGCTTGGGTATTTTCCATCTTCTAAACCAGGTCTCCCTTCCCCACTTCTAAGAGTCACACGGGTTTGGTTTTGCCCACCTCCCCTCTTCCTAATTTCCTGCAAGGTTTTGTTTATGTTTGTCAAGGTCTATCTTGTTAGTCATGCTAGTCATTGTTTAGGACTGTCACAGCTCTTTGGATCCTGATTATGTCATCCGGTGTAGTCACTCTCCTGGTTTTGCATCATTCTAATTTGATAAAAATGTCTGCCTTCCTATAAGTGACTGATAAAAATACTGGATCAGATAGGGTTAAATACAGAGTCCTATGGCACAGCAATAGAGACTTCTTTTAAGCTGACATTATTCCATTAGTCACTGTTCTTTGGATGTGATATTTCAGTCATTTATGATTTTATTCAAGTAGATTCATTGCACATTTCTCCATCTTGTCTACAAGAATGTCATGAGCTATTTGGTTAAATGCCTAAGTGAAATCCAGATACACACTGTATCCAGCATTCCACTGATCTACCCAGTCTTGTTAACTTTATTATGAAAGGAAATGAGGCAAGATTGGTATATAGTCAGGTGTTGACTGGTAGAGTTCTTAGTCTGGTGATGACACCCCCCTCTTCTCTCCAAAAAATCCCCCCACAAGAAACAAGGGAGAGACACATTACATGTTGTTTGTAGAGACTAATGAAACATGTTGAAGACTGAAAAAAGGTAAGAAATTTGAGGAATTCTTATGATGGTTTCCTAAGGATATAGAATTAAAGATAATATATTGAGTAGTATTTGTGATTTTTAAGTTTACTTTTTTGGGGGGTGATGGTAATATCTTCATTCAGCGTGGGGCTCAATCTCACGACCCCGAGATCAAGAGTTGCGTGCCCTTCGGACAGCCAGTTAGGAGCCCAAGTATTTGTGATTTTTATCTAGCAGAGAGACATTGTAGATCTTAGGTACTTGGAGTTCTTCCCCTTGAACCAATAGAAATAAAACTGGTTCTAGGTATCAGAGAATGCCCTGTCAGAAGCTGTCTTGTTCCAGAACATCAGTGCTTTGATTTCTGGAACTTCCTGTTCTGAATAATGATTGGAGTCAACTAGTTGTGGTAATAAAGGGATTGATATATAATACACATTTTTGGAGCCTTAGAGTAAAGTAGCTGGAGCACTGGTTTCAAATAGCTTGTCTTGACGTTATATTTGCCATGATTTCCATTGTTTCCTTCCAGGATCGGGATTTAGAGAGACTGCGTAGAAAATGGCTAAATGCGTTAACAAAACGTCAGGAATACTTAGATCAACAACTGCAGAAGCTTGTCAGTAAACACGGTAGGAAAAGCAAGTTGAATATTTCCTTCCCCCCAAATCTGTTCATTTGCAACCATATAAATTAGAAGTAGATGAACAGGGGCACCTGCATGACTTAGTTGTTGGGTGTCGGCCTTCGGCTTGGGTCATGATCCTGGAGACCCGGGATCGAGTCCCACATCGGGCTCCCTGCTTGGTGGGAAGCCTGCTTCTCCCTCTCCGTCTGCCTCTACTTGTGTTCCCTCTCCGGCTGTGTTTCTCTCTGTCAAATAAATAAAATCTTTTTTTTCTTTTTAAAGATTTTATTTATTTGACATAGAGAAACACAGCCGGAGAGGGAACACAAGCAGGGGGAGTGAGAGAGGGAGAAGCAGGCCTCCCGTCGAGCAGGGAGCCCGATGTGGGACTCGATCCCGGGTCTCCAGGATCATGCCCTGAGCCGAAGGCACTTAACCAACTGAGCCACCCAGGCGCCCCTGAATAAATAAAATCTTAAAAAAAAAAAGAATTAGATGAACACATCACTAATGAGGATGGCAAGAGTATAGGAATGTTACTTATTTGTGTCATATCCTTTCAGAGTAACTTTTATTTAACTGTAGTGATGTCTTTCTATAAGTCTCCCCCCATCCCTAACAAAGAGAAAAAATACAGTATGTAAGCATTGTCCTTCAAAAATAAATCAAGGAGGATGTTCTTGATTTCTTATCCCAAAGCACTTGAATCCTGTAACTCTGAAGGAAGTTATTCATCTGCTGGTCCCTGCCGGCCTTCCATGAACCAAAGGTGGCCCTTCTATAAGAGTACACCAACTTCTTTAGCTTATGGTTCCTTTTTTACCGTGTGGTGTTTTTTTCTTTTTTTTTTTTTAATCACTAATTAGGGAAGTAATAGGTTTTCGGTGAACTGTCATCAACCAGCACCTGAATACAGGCAGATGCTCTTGATATGCAGGACAGAAGTGTAAATCAAGTGAGAAATCTATATTTGATCCTCATTCCTGATGTTCTAGATAAAACAGAGGATGATGCGGACCGTGAAGCCCAACTTCTAGAGATGAGACTGACTCTGACCGAGGAGCGGAATGCAGTCATGGTCCCCTCTGCTGGCAGTGGCATTCCAGGGGCCCCAGCAGAATGGTATGAAGGCTACCGCGTGTCTTTGGACGTTTCACATGCTCACTGAGCTGCCTTCTCTCTGTATCAGTTTTGCCTCCATTTCAATTAATGGAAGATTCAGCATAGGGGAAAAAAGTTTGAATTAGAGGAAGTGTTAAATTATTTTCATGAAAAAAAAAAAATTATTTTCATGAGTCGGAATAACTATGGCCTGAAACTGTTTTATTAAATAATATTGTTATTGGCCTAAGTAATTAAAATTCTGAGAATCTAAATCAATATTTAAAACTACTGCACTTAGCTTTAAAAAAAAAAGTTAATAAATTAATTACTTGGGTCATTCCCTTAAAAGACCATTCAGTCATAATAAAATTGCATCTCCAGGAGTTTTTGGTTTTGTTCTGGCTTAAACTGTACTGTCAGCAAATGTTCTGTGCCATTTTATAGAAATTAAAAATGGTAAATTAAGCCATATGGGGCCCTTAGGTATATAATTTTTTAAGAAAGTAACTTTAAACAAGGAAGCTTCGATTATAAACAGCTAGCTACATCTTATAAGTATCAGAACATCTGATAATTATACACAAGAGCACCAGTGAAAAGAAGCAGCACTTACAGGTAAGTCTTTGGGGCATTTCTGATGTGAACTTACAACAAACACACAATACCCACAGTTCTTAATGACTCGACCTGTAATACTTCTCAATGTGGGTTATCACTGTGTCTCGAAGTACATTCTGCTGAGAAAGTTGGCTTTCTTTGAGATGCTATTTGTTTATTATGTTTTAGGACCCCAGTTCCTGGGATGGAAACACACATTCCTGTTATATTCCTTGACTTAAATGGTAAGTTCGGAGATGCTTTCTGAAGGCTTACCTCTGACAAATTAGTGTCCGAGTAACACTTAGATTCTAACGAAGTGTGCAGTTAGGCAATTCTGTAAGCCTAAAGCTAGGGTCTATTTTATATACGCTGAGGGACACTGACACTTGGCAAAGAGTGAATTTTCTGTAAAGAATAATATTTTTGTAGTGGTAGTAGTAGGTGTGTCTCATCCCGGCTGTTCACACATTTCATTGGGTAATCTGTAACTGGTGCCTGTGAGCTTTGTTCTTCTCATCATGTGAGGGTCAAGTGTTGTCTTATTTAATTCTTAGGAAGAGACTTCTCTCTGGAAAGGACGACTACTGAGGGATGCTTATGTAGGGTACTTTCTTTTATCTGGTATTTTCTTAGCACTATCTAATACATTTCTCACTTCTGTGAATTCTTATGTCCCTCATTCCTGCATTGCTTATTTGTGAGAAACTGTCCACTTTTTCTGACTTTCTTCTCCTTCATGTAAAATATTTTGGATGTGGCTACATTTTAAATTTATTCTGTCCAAGGAAGGAAAATAAAAATGAAAAGGTAGATTAAAGAGCTAATGATAAGATGCAAGGCAGCAGTTAAATTCCTAAAACATCTTCAGAAAAATTGTGTATTACAATTAAGTATCCTATATAGGCAAGCTTGGATGTCCTCAGTGGTTTTCTTCCACCCAGCTGAAAGTGAGTTATAATAACTGAGTTATTTAGCATTTTGTACTACTTTGCTTATTTAGACATATGCAAAATTAGTATATGCACGCAGAGTTAGAAAATAATACTTAGCCACCTCTGCTGTCTGTCCACCTGAGACTGTTTTGCCACAGCTCTCTAGCCTACCTTGTTGTTCTCTGGTACCTTGGAGGCTGAGGCTTGCCCTGGGGCTTATCCTTATGTTAGGTTCCTAGACAGGTGAGGGCTCGTGTTTGCACGTGCATGTGCACGTGTGAAGGAAGGTAAGAATGGAAGAAAACAAGTTCATAGAAGATCTGTTTGTATGGACATCCCAAGACATAATCCAGAACTTATGCAGCCTTTTGCCCATAAGCCCACATACTAGAAGGCTACTTTTGATTGCTACTCACTAGCTTAAGAAGGATAGGGGGATGGGAGGGCCAGACTTAGAACTAAATAACCAAAGGGCCAAGGGGCAGCCCTCCAAGTTTCTGGCTCATGAAGCCATTTGATTCTTTTGTTGAACTTAACGGTCAGGTAATTGGAATCACTCTCGCTTCTCATTTCTTCGGTGCACTAAAAGATAGGGAATTTGGGTTATAATCCTATCATTAACATTTATGAGCTGACCTTGAGTAATCTCTTGTGTATCTTGGCTTCGTTTGCCTTCCATGTAAAATAAGGTGTAAAGGTAGGAGACTGGTTAAGATAATTTCTTGAGAGTCTCTCCATCTCTAAGAACTGTGAACCATTTAATGGTCCTCTTCCATTTCATGTGAGATTTTAGAGCCAAAAGCAAATGAAATTTGAGGCATTAGAATTTTAATACTAAGCAAATTGAAATTTAGGTGGTAAGGGTTATCCTTTGAAATGATCTCTGATTTAATGGAACTTGCTTTTAGCTGATGATTTCAGCTCCCAAGATAATCTTGATGACCCAGAAGCTGGTGGATGGGATGCTACCCTCACCGGGGAAGAAGAGGATGAGTTCTTTGAACTGCAGATTGTAAAACAGCACGATGGAGAGGTAAACAAAGCATACCTAGAGAAAATCAGATGGAAAGTAGTTTCTTTAACCTTTCCATGATTCTTTTGAAACAGTCAGCAACATAAGCATTTTAATGCGTACACTTCTCAAGAAATATAAATGAAAACCTTTCATTGTGACTTCCAGAAAGAGAGGAACCCCTTCCAGAAGGAGTGGACGGTCAGACTACATCCATTGACCATTTTAGTTCCCCTCCTGGTAAAGGATCTCTGTTAGTATTCATAGGTCAGGCCAGAAGTGATCCCCTCCCTGGGGAAATGCCACTGAAGTATGTCCAGGTAAAGTGACACAGTATTTGGGATTTCCTCTGAAATTTTTTAGTCAAGATTTTTTAAGAAGAGGAAAAAAACAATAGATGAAGGCACTGTGGCGAATCCTTGATAATGTTTGAATCTGGGTGATGGGTGTAGAGTAGAGCGGGGGCTTCCTTTCTAGTTTTGAGTATATTGGAAAAATGAGAAAATAGTTTAAGCCAAGAAAGCTGATGGGATGCTTTGAAGGGCACATCATCCATTAGTGGTATTCCTCAGATGCAAAAACTTTAATAGTAGGGGAGAAAGCCAACATACCCAACCGTGAGGTATTCTGTACAACAGTGGGCCTATCAGTGTCATGGGTGACAGAAGGGCTGGGGAGCCATTCCAGATTAAAGTAGATTAAAGGGGCATGCCATCTAAATGCAGTTAGTGATCCTAGATTGGAAAAGTTGACAGATTTGAATATGGACTACATATTATATAATAGTATTTCATCGAGGTTAAATTTCCTGAATATGATTGTCCTATGGTTAAGTCAGAGGATATTCTCGCTGTAGAAGAACTTGCTAATGTATTTAAGCAGGTAGAGTTGCAGGTCTGTAACTGACTCTAAAGTGGTTCAGCAAAAAATAATCCTGCGTGTATATGAGGTGTGAGAAAGAGAAAGGGGAAGTGGCAAAGTACTAACAGCTGGTGATTCTAGAGGCAAGATGACACAGGAGTACATTGTCCTAAATTCACATCTTTCCTTTGTGTTGGAGCATTTTGCAAAATAAAAACATTTTTTAAGCCCACCAACCAAGAACGTTATCCTCTGTACTTCCCAGACTAGAGCGACGGAGGCCACTCATGGCCCCGAGTCTCTCAGGCAGTTCTAGTAGGTCTTCTGTGGTGACTAGTATGCCTGACTTCAGCGCAGCCAAGATGTTTCCTCGTGAAGTTTTTTGTGTTCGGGAGGAGAGGGCAAACAAATTGTGTTCTTTCGGTGTCCGCAGGTGAGAGCAGAAGCCTCTTGGGACTCTGCCGTGCACAGCTGTCCTCAGCTCAGTAAGGGCACCCCGGCAGATGAGCGCGTGTATCTGATTGTGCGGGTGACCGTCCAGCTCAGCCATCCGGCCGACATGCAGCTGGTATTACGGAAACGAATTTGTGTCCATGTTCATGGCCGGCAGGTGAGTCATTAATCCCACTTGAGGAACTGACTTTGATCACGGGTCCGACCGGACGGCAGGGTCGGGAATGATTGCTCTGGCCTCGTGTCCGCACGGCCTCCGTGAAGCTGTTGCGCTTTTCTCTGCGACTTGACCACTGCTGTTGTGTAAGCAGGCTTGCTTCATTGCCGGTGCCTGCCGTCCTGATTTCCTCCTGGATGGTATTCAGTTACTATAGTGAGTCCTTCTTATTACATAGTCACAGATCGGTGCCCTGATGCCCCATCAAAGCGAAGTTCTCGATTTTCGATTTTTTGTTTGGGTCACACAAGATGTGACAGTTTTCTGCAGATTAGCTGTTTGGACCCACCCTTTGCTTTGACTCCTTCTCCCCTCTCAGTCATCTCTGGTAATTCATGCACTCCATATATTCGGAGAGTGTACTCTGTTCAGCTTTTTAGGTAGCAAGACAAGTAAGAATTAGTGTGCATCTTGAAACCGCCAGTGTCCATGGGCATAGGTAGCTGAGTAACCAGGTGACGCCTCCCTTGGGGGAGTGCTGGAGGGCAGGCGCTCCCCCGGTGCCCGGGGGACTGTGGGCAAGGGAGAGCAAGTCTGAGAAGCTGTCAGAGCCAAGGGTAGCATGCCAGCCGCTCCTTTACAGACGGGGAGTCTGGCAGGCGTCAGAGGAGGAAATGAACTCTTCCGTGCTCGGGGAGTGAGGAAGGACAGGGCAGGGCAGGCTTGGACCAAGGGCAGAGTGTGATGGGCGGTGTGACAGGGCCTGCCGTGCTGTGGCCCTGGCTGTCCACACAGTTGCAGCTGGATTATGAGGGACCTCGGGGCCATATGGTCGGATTTAGTAGAAAGCTTCTAGGGAAGAACATAAACTATTTCTGCCATTGGCTTTGCAAATGTAGGATCTGGGAGACTCGTTCTAGGGATTCTTTGAACTATCTGTGCTCACTTTTTCTCAGACCTTCTCAACACTGTCTAAAACCAGGACAGATGAAAAGAAATCTTTTCATTTAAAAGAGTCTAGTCACGGTTGACAGAGTCCTAGATATAATCTCCACCGCTAAAAATTAATCTTTAGTTCTAAATGTCACACTGATATCAATCTTTGAAATGAAGACTGGTGGTAATGCTGTTAAAATTGCAGCTCTTTAGCTTGGCGATCCAGCATCAATAAAACCCAGGTCATCGGGTGAGCTATAGACGTAAGTGGTGTGTCTCCCGTTCACTCTTTTCTCTGGCTGTCTTTTCTCGGAAGTCTTTAAGGGATTGAAAAAGACGAGTTGCTCTTGAGGAGCATTTTGAAGAGCTAGAGTTTCTGCTTGCCAGGCACCGAGACTGACCTGGTACGGCACCAGCCCCATAGAATCCTTAACAGAAAGATGCATCCTGGAGTCACCAAGCTTCTGCCGGTTTTTTTTGTTTTTTGGTTTTTTTTTGTCTTTTTTGTTTTTTAATTTTTATTATAGTGACAAGAAATTGCCATCTTTTTCCCCCTGGTTAAAATGATGTGATATTATCAGATTGATACTGAATCGCATGATAATACTTTAGGACATGCCAGTTTCCCTCCCAATTTCAGATATTTCAAACCTAAAAATTGCTTCTTTATGGCAAGAACGGGTACTTCCTTATGATGCTAATATATGCAAATCAGCTTCAGTAGTTCCGTACAGAAAGATAACCCAAAGGTAAATTAACAACAGCACCGACATCTCCCCCACCGACCCGTGGAAAAAAAAAACCTTAGCTGTTCCCTGACCAGTGTAATGGGCTGTGGCTCAGAATCGCAAGGCTCAAGTCGAGAGAGTGCAGGGCTGGGGTCAGTGGTCTCTTTGCTTTCTAAGAGCTATGGTCTTTTTTTTCTTTTTTTAAAGATTTTATTTATTTATTTGACATAGAGAAAGAGAGATCACAAGTAGGCAGAGAGGCAGGCAGAGAGAGAGGAAGGAAGCAGGCTCCCTGCTGAGCAGAGAGCCAGACCCGGCCCTGTTCCCAGGACCCTGAGATCATGATCTGAGCCGAAGGCAGAGGCTTTAACCCACTGAGCCACCCTGGTGCCCCTAAGAGCTATAGTCTTTTAAAACAGTAACTCAAGAGCACTGAATAGGAAAGAAATTAAGTAGGTTTGTGAAATTATGGACTTCTAAGACCAAACTGCTTGATTTTTCTATTTTCTTTGGGAGTTTTCACATACTTCCCTTTTGTGGGAGGGAAAAATGTTGGGTGTTGGTTTAAAATTCTCTCTTCTTCTTATCTATATTCACCAGTTGTATTCTGCCCTCATCTCCTGCTCTCTCCAACCTCTAGAGGATGTCTAGTCTTAGCAGCATCTTCAAATGAGTCATCTCTGCATTAATTCAACAGCTCAATTCTTAGCTGTGCAAAGAGCACAGTCAGCATAAACAATGACCATGCACTCTTAAATCATTCTTCATAACGATCCTGCTTTGGTCAAGAATTTAATGCCCGAACTTGTCAATATTCATGCTGCAAGATGTCCATTGTACTGGTGAAAAAAAAGTGTAAGAGTCACAAGTCCTCACTCATATCCTAGAAGGTCATTTTATTGTGTCGAAGTCAACAGTCTTATTTCTGTAGTCTTTAAGTAGAGCTGAACCAGATGCCCCAGTCAGTTTCCAGGGTTTTGGGTTTACATTCTTCATATATTGGGTCACAGGGCAGGAACCTAATAAATTGATTTTGTGTAGTGAGACAAAGTTGAAGAGCCTGTATTTAGTGATTTGGATTTCAGCTTGCTTGTATTGGAAATATGCTCTGTTTCTTTTTGGTTAGAATGAATGCAGTATCCTTTGTGCTGTCTCTTTGTTAATGAAAACTCAGTTTTTGAGGGAGAAAACCATAACTTTCTGTTTTGTTTTTCTCTAGGGTTTTGCTCAGAGTCTCTTAAAAAAGATGTCACATCGGAGTTCTATTCCTGGCTGTGGAGTGACTTTTGAAATTGTCTCCAATATTCCAGAGGTGAAGGATCGTATGACGTTTGTGTTTACTGAAAATAAACATGTAAAAAGAGCTAGCTCCCTGAAAGTCACCTACCTACGAAATATATAGTCAATGAAATTGTCTAGTTGGGCACATAGTAGAGGAAATAGAGGAAATTTCCTAATCTTAATGTGATTCATGGTGAAATATATTTGTGGCTTTAAATTGTGGTTTTAGTTTTAGTATTTTGTTAAAGAAGTTCCTTTGAAAAGCCAGTCAACACTTCTAGAAGACAACACCCCTTTTTACTCCTCATAGACATAAGGTAACAATATTGTCACCCTCTAAGGGAGGTAACATAGCACAAAATAGAGATTCAGTCTTTCGTTTTGGAATCACACAAATCTTATTTTTGTCACCTCCTAGTGAGGTGAACCTGGTAAGTTACTTGGAGCCTAAATTTTTTTCATTTATTAAATTGGGTTAGTGATAGCTTCTGGACAGGGTTGTTTTTAAGGATTAAATGAGATGATATATACAAGTTGTGCAGACACTGAACAGTTGATAGTAATTGCAATTATTGTGGTTCCTATTATTATTTTCTTCTCTTTATTGCTCTGTCTAAACTGAAAAAGTCATGGGAATCAAACACATGGAGTTTACAATACCCCCTGACGGAAGCTTGCTGCATGATACAGTTTATATATATGCTTCCTAATATTTATTCCCAGATTTCTTCACCTGGTGTGTGGCACAGCTGGTAATGGAGGCCTTCCGTACAGGGGTAGGGGAAGGGAGGGTTCTAAGAAAAGGACCTGGAGAAGAGAAGAGCAGTTCCTTCTGTGATGCTCACTGTCTGGAGTGAGTGAGGAGACTGGAGAAGCGGGGATGCCCGCTGGGAGCGAACGGCCCTGCTAATCACACTGTCCACCTCCGCGTCGTTCTCTTCACTTTTGAGGTCTGGACCTTGCTGATTCTGTTTGAGTGCTTGAGCATTAGGTGGACAAAATATATTTTAATACAGAGATCAGTTTTTGGAAGACCGAAATGATTACACTGTACTTTGGCTTTGTTTTAGATTTCTTGCCCTGCGAGAAATCTTGTACTGGATCTTCAAAGTGTTAGACTTCCATAGTAAATATTAGCTGTTTAACTGTTTGATTTGGGACCTGCTGAACTTTTAAAAACGAAGTCTGTTGTAGACTAGCTGCAAAATCTTGGGTCTGTAGCAGATCACTCGTTGTCTACTTAGATGCTCAGCTAGAGACTTACTGTTTATCCTCTGTGTCTGAATGTTTTATGTGTCTTTCTGCCTGTTTCATATCTTAGCTCCATAAATGGTTTGAATATGGTTGAGAAGCAGGGCTGTAGTGAATTCCCGTTCATTTCCCCATTTCGCTCATTTTTCTTCTCCTTTCTCATCCCTTCCTGGTAGTAGATTCTTTATCCTCTTTAAAAGTGCTTTTACTCTCTGGGTGATAGGATTTCAAAGGGAGGAAATGGCGGAGGGGGTCACCTCAGAGATAAGCGTGTAGCCTCCCATGCTTGGGCTACCTGTTAATAATTAGCTACACATCTAAGTAGCAAGTGTTTTTTTCACATTATGAAGCCCTGATGATAAAGAACAAGGCAAAGCAGGACTTAAAACTTACAACGAAAGGACTACACTTAGTTTATATTTTATTTAAAAACGAAATGAAAAGATGCCTTGAGGAGCTAGGTTTACATGAAAAATCCTTTAAAAGTTCTTTGTGTTCCTGCTACAGTAGCTCTGAGAGCTTGGTGGCAGAAAGAACTGATGAGAGGCCAGAGAGCAGGAGACAGTTTCCCCTTTCTGCCCCAGTCATCCTACCTTGAGGTGCTTACCCGAGAGAAGTGACTTTGTGTGTCCACAGAGGTGTGTACGTGAACACTCATGGCAGCTTAGTGCACAGTAACCTAAAACTGCAAACAGCCCAAACATCCATCAGTGGGCGGATAGATGAGGGAATTGTGGGGTAGCTGTAGTGTGGAATATCACTTTGTTCTACGAAGAAATGTGTGCAAGAAGCTAAACACAAAAGAGTATGGTTCCATTTATGTGAGATTCTAAGACAGGTGAAACGAATCTGTGGTGGAAGAAATAACCCTGGCTTGGGGGAAGGGTAGGGCTTGACCGTGAAGGCTGTGAGAGAACTTCCTGAGGTAATGGAAACATTTTGTATCTTGATCGGGATGTGGGAGACATGGATGTATGTATACATTTCTATAAAACTCAAGTTTCCCTTTTCTTACAAAATCGGGATAATATCTATTCCCTTCAGACACCAGAAAATATTCTGTGTTGAGAGGCAGAAGGAAGAAGCAATCATCCTCATTTATAGATGAGGAAAAAGGAAGGCCACATAATTTATGGCAAAAAGGCAAAATTAGAACTTAGAAGGGGTACTCTCTCAGGAGTCAAGAGACCTAAGTTCTGATCTTGCCTTTTTGCTAATTATGTGATCTTTTTTTTTAACTCATCTGTAAATAAGAATGATTGCTTCTTTTCAGGGTTATTAAAAGGCCCAAATGAATCACTATAGGAGGTAGAAGTTTTGTGAACTTAAGCCAACCTTCCAAATTCTTCCATATTTTAACTGTTCTAAAGCTCATTTAAATTTTTAAAAATAATTTTGATGTTAGAATGTGCCTTATAATTGATATCTTAAAATTAATTTTTTCTTTCAGAGTTTTTTCTTTTCTCCTAAGTGGTATATAATTTTTTTTTCTTAAAGTTGGTGGTGCCTTAAGATGCAGTGGCATATGGCTATATATTTTGTAGCTTTTGACGTTATTATAACAAGTTCACAGGTCAATAAAGTATCAGATTTTCTCTGAGAAGAGTAATTTGTTATGAGCCAAGCTAGCTTGACATGATTAAGTGCGCTAACAACAGCCCTTCCTGACTCGTGAGCGTCCCATTTATATGCGTGGGCCACCCACCCACGTCAGGGGAGCAGGGTTGGGCTCTGTGGGAAAGCACAGTGAGTGAGCATTTACCTCAGAACTTTTCTTCTTGGTGAGTGCTACACTGCCTTTGGCCTCTGTCACTCCGGAGTTGAGGATTGAGACCAATTTTAGAAGCTACCACATGTTGAATGTGTAGTCCATGGTCGGCTGCTGAGTGAAAGGGTTGAAAGCCACCTACTTTCATTCTCACTGTCCTGTGTCAGGCTCCTACTAGCTCTGTTTGGACCCCAGCTTCTCATTCCTGTCTCTTGCCTCAGTGATGTATTTCTGAAGGATTGTGGTGGTTGTTATAGTTCCATCTATTTCCACCAGATCCTTTCTAACCAATAACATTTTCGTTTGCCGTAGGAATACAGCAGAGGACGGTTTTACTAGAATGTGCTGTGATTCAGTGACACTGGGTTTAACCCTGCAAGTTAAGCTGACCACCATTTACACCACGATTTCTGTGGGAAAATGCATTTTGAGTTCCAAAAGCTGGCGTTAAAATGGAATTTTGGAATACATCCCATTTATTAGTTCAGTGCTCTCTCTGTGTGTATTTGTATAGATCAAGAAGCTTTTATGTTTTCTTCTACAGAGTACTTAATTTTAATACACAACTTTCTGTTCTCCAGGATGCCCAGGGAGTAGAGGAACGAGAAGCATTAGCAAGAATGGCAGCTAATGTTGAAAACACGGCTTCTGCTGACTCAGAGGCTTATATTGAAAAATACCTCAGAAGTGTGCTGGCTGTGGAGAACCTTCTCACTTTAGATCGTCTCCGCCAGGTTAGCCAACAGAGCCGGTAGCAACGGTGCTGACCCAGCCTGATTCTCTTCACCTTTGCGATTCGCAGTGTTGTTACATCTGAACTTTTGAAGCATCTGTTTAGGTGCAGTGTATTAGTTTAGATTAAATTGTCAGTTAGGTCTGTGAACATACAAAAACTGTACTTGGAAAGTTACTTTTACCAAGACGCTAAATGGTATCTAGTTGCTTTGAAGTAATGGGAGAAAATATTTAACTCTTGCTGGCTGAAGAATTATTTTAAAGATTCTTTGATAATGGACAATAATGTTGCTGATGAAATATGTAGGAATGTGGCAGAGTGGGCCCTTTCTCGCTTAGCTGGACATGCCTGTCACAGCCTTCAGGTGGATCTCTGGAAGGGCTAATAGAGATGCCCACAGTATACCTAATCCTTAGTGGAACCCTAAACCTCATTTTACATAGCAATATTGAGACTTTTCTTGGTTTTACCCAAAGATCCTTATGAAAAATAAAAACGAGTGATCCAATTTTGACAATCTTTCTCCCAGGACTGACCTCTGGCCAACGTTAAGGTGGCCGTCAGTAGATAAAGAAAAGAATGATCTAGGTAACCTATCACTATACAGTTAACTTTGAATATTCCACAGTGATTGGAATTAGGTCATTCCACATTGTGAAGAAACAGCCATGATTTAATGAACCAGGAGTGTGTGTGTAGAGATGGTAGCTCAAGGACTGCTGGGCATCGTGTGGTTTTGGAGGTGGGTCTCTGATCTGCATTTTTCCACTGTATGTTTTCTGACTGACAGGAAGTTACAGTGAAGGAACAGTTGACTGGAAAGGGGAAGCTAAGTAGGAGGAGTATTAGCTCTCCCAACGTGAACAGAGTGAGTACACGGACTCCCCCTTCTGTGCTCTGCCTGGGCTCTCCTTCCCTGCGCCTCTTTCCTTGGATTAACTCTTTTGTATCCTTTAACTCTCATCTCATGTCATTTTCTTCTCTGAACTGATTCAGGTTCCCCTCTTCTCTACCCTGTAGCCTCTGTGCACAGCTCTGTCACTGTCCTTACCAGTATTGTAGGGAGAGTGTCCATTTAAGTTCATCTCTAATGTTTCTCACTAGTTTTTATGTGAGCAGTGCCTAGCACAGTGGCTGGATGTTCAGTGAGTGTTTGTTGAACTAAAGCAAAACTAACTGAGTGCCTTGGGCAAGCCATTTGAATTTTCTGGGCCTAACTTAATTATTTTTAAATTGAGGAGAAGTCTGCACTCAGTTTACAAACTCAGTTGCTTAAAGGCCATCCAGGATAGTATAAATGAGTAAAATAAGTTAGGTGTATTTCATAATAGTGTCCTAAGTTTTTTGTTGTTTTTAAAAACATAGGTATAATTTATGTGCATGTTAAGCATACAAATAATTCTTCACATAGAAGTATGATTGTGGCCCTGTGATTTATCTCTCCTTACTTTTGACAAAGATGTGTATATGAGAAATATTACCTTAGCTAACTTTACACCAAGAAAAACCACAGTACAAGCTTTGTCCTGAAGAGCAGCTGACCTTCGTGTCTGCAAGTCGGTAGTGAAAGTAGGGAGAGTATCAACTGGGGGGGCACGTGTGGCCCCTGAGTGACTGAAGGACATCACTAATGATCTCAGATGGAAAGATTGGGAACATTAAGGAATATATCACTTTGTTTCAACTTAAATCTCATTTCTTCAGAAAATGATACATTAAAATGCAGAGGTATTTGCAGAGATTTGGTATTTAGACTCCTGTGGTTTAAAAGAAGTAGTTTGTGTCTATACGCCTGCTATGAATACCCAGAGAAAGAAGTTTTAAGATCAGGACATGGTGAAAATAATTAACCTGGTATCCTTTAAATAGAAGAGGAAAAACAGATGACGTATCCCTTACCCCAGGCCCAGCTGGTTATTGTCTCAGTGTAAACTGGGTATCTGATCCTACATAAACCTCCCACCTTAAAGTTCAGTTCAGTTAAAAAAAATTATGAGGGTACCTGGGTGGCTCAGTTGTTTAAGTGGCCGACTCCTGACTTCGGCTCAGGTCATGATCTCAGGGTCCTGGCCTCGAGCTCTTTGTGGTGCTCCGCACTCAGTCGGGAGTCTGCTTGAGGATTCTCTCTCTCTCTCTCCCTCTGCCCTTCCCTCTGCCCCTTCCCCTAGTTCACACGTGTGCTCTCTCTCAAAATAAAGAAAGAAATCTTGAAAAAAAATTGTGCCTAATAATGTCTCAAAGTATATACTAGCCTAATTTACAAATATCTTGGCAAGATCTTGTTACCATCTGACTTTAACATTCTGTTGATTTGGTTTTCAAATTCTTGTATTTCCAGGACTGTAGATTTCTATACTTTCACACCTAAAAGACTAATGCCAGGGGCGTCTGGGTGACTTGATTAAGCAGCTGCCTTTGGCTCAGGTCGTGATCCCAGCGTCCTAGGATCAAGCCCCACATCGGGCTCCTTGCTCAGCAGGGAGCCTGCATCCCCTGTCTGCCATTCCCTCTGCTTGTGCTTGCTGTCTCTCTCTCTCTCTGTCCCTCTCTCTGTCTCTTGCTCTGTCAAGTAAATAAAATCTTAAAAAAAATAAAAATAAAAGAGTAATCCCCTCTTTATTTCTTCTTCAGTTGTCTGGCAGCCGACAAGATCTTATCCCATTCTACAGTCTAGGCAGCAATAAGGTAAGTGTTTGTAACTATTTTTCTGTCTTAGACCAATTTCCCATTCAGCTTTCCTCTTCTCAAATATCACATGCTCGTTTTGCAGGCCAAAATTTTTCCTACTCTTCTATGCTATGTGAAACTTACTGGAAAGTGTTTACAGTTCATTTCTTTTTACCTGCCAGTTAAATTAAGGTTTATTAGATCTTGCTACCCTGCTTTTTAAGGGTTTAAAACCAGTTTTGTTGCTTGATTTTCATATTTTTATGTAAACTTCCTGTTTGCATCAAAAAGAAATTTAAATCAGATTTTTAATAGTAAAATATTGATATAATGATTGCAGATGTGTGAGGAATGGGAAGATTTTATCTGAAAGTTAGTATTATTTGCCAGAAGAAATCAATAAGGGAACTGTACTTCTGTTAGCTGGGATTTATCGTTAATGTAGTGTTGCCCAATTTAGCAGAGGTTTAAGCATCGAGAATTCTTTATCATTTACTTAAAAGCATCATACTCCAAGTTGTAACCGGATGTCCTATATCACAGTTTCATGCCTGATGTTTTGTGAGGGGCCTGGTGGATGTCGGTACAGTCAACTGTGGGCAACATGCTCTGTATTGGTATCTTAACCTTTGAGGAGAGTAAAAGTGAACAGTGTCTTATAAAAGGGCCTGATATCGGGGATTGGTTTCAGAATAATCTCGGGGGCCAGTGGGGGCATAGATGAAAGAAGATAGCCTATTTGACAGTAACGAGTATAGGTGCATGGGATTTCTACTTTACTGTTGTTAGTTACTCTACACTGTTTTTGTATGTTTGAAATTTTCCTTATAAAAACTTAAGAACAATTAGTTGATGAATAATTAGACTTATTCTTAACATAAAAGTTACTAGAAGTTTACCTGAAATACATAAAAATGTATGTGTGTGTATGTGTGTATATATATGTGTGTGTATTTATATATGCATATGCATAGATATATACCATTATTTCAGGCAGACTCCTGGTAACCTAGATCTTAAAAGTGAGCCATATGTATATATATCAGTGTTTCTAGACATATAAATTGCTCTCCAACTCATTAATTTACTGGTCACCTACCACATCTCTGAAAGTATGCTAAATACTACTCCGTTAAACTGATGCAGTGATAGGTTTGATTGGTTCTTGGTGAACACGGCACAGGTTGTGATTACTGGAGCAAAGCTGAGTTTTTGGGAAATTGATTTTGTCATTATTTTTAAATGTAAATAAATGACATATTTTAAGGAAAATATATAAGAAAAAACCCCACAACTTTTTATTTTTATTTTTTTGGAATTACATCTAATCCAGATTCTCAGTTATAAATTCTTTGAAAGAAGTGGCCAAAAATTTCCCCCAATCTCCTTATGTTTAAATGGAGAAAATAATAGTATCACTTGAAAGAAAATTGCAGTGCTTCATCTACACCAAATAAATGGAATAAATGAACATAGACGTTCTACTGGAAGTATGATAGGAAGTATGATCTGGAGCAGGAGACCAAAGTAGGGAGTGGACATTTGAAAGATATTATTCACAGGTCAGGAGAGGCTGCAGAGGTGATAATTCCCTTAAGGTGAAAGATTATGAAGTCTCCCCAAGGCAGGGAAAGAGTAAAGGCAAGAGTGTGAACAGAAGCATAGAGGGATGAAAAAACTTGCTATGTTCATGACACTGCATGCAGTGTGACTAAAGGAGAGGGGGTACGTGGGGTACAACTCAGAGAAAAAGGGCCTGATTGTCACAGATCTAACATCATGTACCAAGGAGTAATGGAGGAGGCAGGTAGCCCCTGAAGGAGTAATGGCAGTAACATGGTTAAAGTTGAATTGGAAAGTATTTTTTTAAAGATTTTATTTATTTATTTGACAGGGAGAAACACAGCCAGAGAGGGAACACAAGCAAGGGGGGTGAGAGAGGGAGAAGCAGGCTTCCTGCCGAGCAGGGAGCCCGATGTGGGGCTCGATCCCAGGTCTCCGGGATCATGACCTGAGCCGAAGGCAGATGCTTAAGGACTGAGCCCCCCAGGCGCCTCCAGGAAAGTATTTTTTAAGAGTCCACCTGAACCCCATTTGAGTTCCTGGCCCATCAAATCACATTAGAATACTGGATACAGTACATATACATATGGTTATTAGTTCAAAAGTGTGAAAATAATTTAATTCGAGGATGGATATATCAGGTAGGGGATGAGATTCAGCAGTGGGAGGATGAGGGAGAGCAAATTAGGCATATTAAGGAGATAGACGCTCTGGAACTCCTTGGATAGGAAGGTTGGGCAAGGAAGGAGATGAGGGTGACATGTGTGCTTATGGGTGACAGAATAGAGAGATGAACTTAAGAGGGGCAGGTTTGGGGAAGAAAATGTTTTAGTTCTGTTTTTGACATAAAGTGTCTGTGCCAGTTGAAGGGTCTGGAAGCCTGGGCTGAGGACAGATTGGGGAGCTGAGGGCATATTTGAAACTGAGTGAGGGATTAGATCCTAAAGTCAGAGTTAGTTGGCATGAGAATGCTCACGGGCACATGCTGGAGGAGAAGCTGGCCAGAAGACTCAGCAGCTTGGAAACTGGGGCAGAAAGGACTTTTTAAGTTGTTTGGTTTTTTTCCTCAATATTTTATTTATTTACTTATTTTAGAAAGAGAGTGTGTGCACATGAGCTGGGAGAGGGGCAGAGGGAGAGAGTGAGAGCGAGAGCGAGAGCGAGAGAGAGAGAGAGAGAGAGAGAGAGAGAGAATCCCAAGCGGACTCTCCACTGAGCAGGGAGCCTGACATGGGACTTGATCTCACAACCCTGAGTTCACGACCTGAGCTGGCAATCAAGAGTCGGACACTCAACCATCTAAGCCACCCGGGTGCCTGGCTTTTTAAGTTTTAAGATAAAGGACTCCTTCCAGTTTCCTCCTAGACTATAAGATGAGAACCAAAAGACTATCTCAGATGTGACAGCAAAGAGTTTCTTGGAGACCTTTCCCAGGGCAGTTTCTGTGGCGGGTTGGGGACAACTTAGCAGGACATGTCATAGTAAATGAATAAATGCAAAATTACATATTTTTGTTGTACTACCAGGACCTTCCCTTTTTTAGTCATATTGATTTCTTGGAGTACCCTAGTGAAGATGAGGAAATGAGGAAATTCTTATTTTCGCCCTCTCAGGTTTTACTGATATCATGGCACCATCATAACAACAAGACTATGGATCCCTCCACTCTATTTTGGGGTATAGTTTGAGTTGTCGTACACTTCAAACAAGTTAAATACCTTTTCCCCCCTTTTCTGCAGTTCAGTCTTCCTCAGAATTTGGCCTTGCTTGCCCCTCCCTGACCATATTTAGTCCCCAACCCTCTGGAAGTATTGTCAAGGAAAACAGAAGGGACCAGCTTGTCATTACGAACTTTGCTCCCAATTCAACTGTGAAGCTATTATTTTTATCTCCTAGTTCTATCTCCTATTTGAACTCCTGGCATCCATGATCCCTGAAAGGTTATGAGGCATAGCTGGGCTTTAGTCAGCATCTCGTCACTCTGGGCATCCCTTGACTTCTTGTTAGGTCAAATGAATGTACACATATCATAACTAGAGACCTTTGGCTATTCAGTAGGAGAAAGGTAGAGGAAACCTATTCTAAGATTTTCATGGGATGGGCCTGTTCAGTGAGTAAGGAGGTTCTGGCAATAGAGGATTGTAACTGCTAGAAAGCAAAGTGAAAAGAATACGAAGGAAAGAGGATGTGATCCCAGACTTAATTCAGAAGGGAGGACAGAGTAGGTCCCCCATATTCAAAGGAGGGCTTACCTCAATAGTTTTACTATCTAAAGCAGAGCATCTTAAAAGAGTTTTAGGAAAAATAAATATTCTGAAAATTATATTTTCCTACTAGGGAGAAAAAACCCATTCCCTGGCTCCCTGTGGCCTTTAAATAAAACAAAGAAAATCACTTTCATACTTAGCATTGCCTTGTATTCAAAATGTGTTTTTAATACTACCCATAAAAGAATTCCTCAAGACTGGGTAGTGCATAAACTAATTGACCTACAAATTATGAATATCCTATTAAACCCCTCTACACAGTAGCAGTGCTTAGATACATGTGAAATGACATGCGTGTAAGTTTCAAGTCATTGAAACATTGTTTATAATGACAGAAGAATGTAAACAAACTAAATGTCCACTGGTTCAGTCTGGGCAGATGTCTCACACACACACACCCTCCCCCATACACACAAATAAATAAATGGGATACTATGCAGCTGTAAAAAATGATTAGGAACCCTTCTAGATACTAATAGGGAAAAATTACCAGGATAGACTTAATGGTTAAAAATGAAGTGCAGAGGGGTGCCCAGGTGGCTCAGTCAGTTGAGCATCCAACACTCGGTTTCAGCTCAGGTCATGATCTCATGGGTCACGGGATTGAGCCCAGAGTTGGGCTCCTGGCTCAGCAGGGAGTCTGCTTGGGAATTCTTTCCCTCTGCCCCTCCCCCACCCCTTTTTAAAAAATAAATAAATCTTAAAAAAAAATGAAGTGCAGAGGGGAATCTGGGTAGGCTCAGTCAGTTAAATAGACTTGTTCTCAGCTCAGGTTTTGATCTTGGGGTCGTGAGTTCAAGCCCTGTGTTGGGCTCTACATAGGACACGGAGCCTACTTAAAAAAATAAAAAAATTTTAAAAAATGAAGTACAGAATAGTATGTTGCCATTTATATTACAAAAGGAGGAGGACAGGAGAGAAGTGTGTGTGACTGTTTATAGATTTGCTTACATATACATAAGAAACCCTAGAAGGATATATAAGAAGCTAATACCATTACTTACTTGCTTGGGGAGAGGGTGGAAATACGTGGGGAACTGAACAGGTAGGGGTAGAGGTAGATTTCTCACTATGCCTTTTTATATTATTTGGTTTGAGGATTGTAGGAACCAATTACCAATTTTTAAAAAAAATTAGAATTAAAAAATATGTATGTATGAAAATCTCAATAGGAGCAGAAAAAACATTTGTCAAAATTCAATACCTTTTTTAAAAAGAATTAGAATTGAAAAGAATTGAATATTAGAATTGAAAAATTTTATTCCCTACCCTTTTAAGTAGCTAGAATTTTTTGTTTCCTTATGTGTGGTGGTTTGAGAAGGTCTCCAGTTGCTTTATCTGTAATAATTTGTACACAGAATCCTAAAGGAAATTGTTTTGAAAAATATTAAAGACTTTTTTTTTTCTTTTCTTTGGGGGACTTCCTGCATTCTTCAGGTTTCAGAGATCGAGGGACAGGTAATTAATCCATTAGGTTTTCCTAATGAGTGGGATATAAGTACTATCCTACTACCTAAAACTTACATCATGCTTGTTTTTACCTTGAAAGTAAGAATGAATTTTTAAATGTAGTTTTTATAAGATGACTAAACTTGACACTGTACTAATTTTTTGGCTCTTACTCTTGTAAAAATAACTTTGGTAGTCAATATATAGGATTCCTTTCACATGCTTCTTTTTCTAGGACTATAAAAGTAGCTGTCAAAAGAACCCCAGAACTAAGGCATCTTAGTGAATTTAGAAGGTTCTCAAATGTGAGGAGTTGGAGTTAATTCATATTAAGCAGATAATACAAATAAATATTTGGGAACTTATAAAATGTCCTTTTCTCAAGCGTGGGACAGGGAAAGGGGAGTTAAATGACAAAAGTGCTTTGGGCATTCCTTTGACATCACAGAACTTATCTCAGCAGCACCATCTTGGTTTCTTTGCCTAAAAGTATTTAATGTGCAACAGTCAGAAATATAATTTTAACTTGGAGTATATGATGCTTAAAATGCTAGAAAATGTGTTTTGAAATAATTGAATATTAGTTACATCTACCTTGCAAGCTTGTGTGGGTCTATTTCTAGGTTCTGTGTCTACTAATGTGTCTATCTGGATCTCTGATCTTGATTATGAAAGCAGAATTATAGGCCACAGAATTTGATGTGCTGTCTTCCCCTGGTTAAGATGGGAACCTTCAGGTTCATTGAAACAATGTTCGGAAGCCAGGAGAGGCCACAGAAGAGGTTCAGGTCTCCCTTTCTCCTAATTTTCAGTTGATACCATAACAAGGATTAGTCATTTAGGACAAAGTAACACTAAAAGCTGTGGGAGGGAGGCAGGGATGGAGAGTTTGATAGGATTAGGGTTCTTGAGGAGGTGAGAGGAAGTGGTGACCTGCTAAAAACAGTCTCTGCAGTTTGGCTTACGACACTTGGAATTTGACCAGCCATATTTTACACACCCTTAATTATTGATGCTCACTACTTATTAGAACTGGAATTACTTTACTGAGCTCCACTAACATTGAATTGATGGACCAGTTAATCTTAAAAAGATAAATTGAGTTTGATGAACTATTCCCAACTTTTAAATTCACCTTAGGGCCTGAAAGAAATAATTTCCCCCCCCTCAAGTTTTTATTTAAATTCCAGATTCTTGTTAGTTAACATAAAATGAAATATTAATTTCAAGTGTGCTGTATAGTGATTCATCACTTACAACACCCGGTGCTCATCACAACAAGTGCCCTCTTTAATCCCCATCACCCTTTTAGCCCATCCCCCAGCCACCTCCCCTCCAGCAACCCTCAGTTTGTTTTCTGTGGTTATAGTTGTTTGCCTCTCTCTCTTTTTTTCCTCTGTGTTCATCTGTTTTATCTCTTAAATTCTACATATGAGTTAAATTGTATGGTACTTGTCTTTCTCTGATTTATTTCACTTAGCTTAATATTCTGTAGCTCCATCTGTGTCATTGCACCTGGCAAGATTTCATTCATTTTGATGGCCAAGTAATATTCCCGCACACCTAACCACCCACCCGTATCTTCTTCATCCATTCATCAGTCAGTGGACATGTGGGCTCTTCCCATAATTTGACTATTGTTGATAATGCTGCTATAAACTGTGGGGTACATGTATCCCTTCGAATCAGTATTAAAAATGTAATTTTTAAAAAGATTTTATTTATTTGACACAGAGAGACACAGCTAGAGAAGAAACACAGGCAGGGAGAGTGAGAGAGGGAGAAGTAGGCTTCCTGCTGAGCAGGGAGCCCAATGCGGGGCTTAATCCCAGCATTCCGGGAACATGACCTGAGCCGAAGCCAGATGCTTAATGACTGAGCCACACAGGTGCTCCTAAAAAAAGTAATTCTTGATAGCTCTTTCAATTAAAAAATATGTCCCTAATAAACTATTGGGACTATACCAAAATAAAAAGCTTTTGCACATTGAAGCAAACCATCAAAAACAACAACAACAACAACAACAACAACAACAAAACCCCAAAAGGCAGCCTACCAAATGGGAGAAGATACTTTTTAATATTTTATTTATTTTAGAGATAGAAAATGCAAGCATGAGGGAAGGAGTAGAGGGAAAGGGAGAGAGAGAATCTTAAGTAGACTCCACACTGACCATGGAGCCCGACATGGGGCTTGATCTCATGACTCTGAGATCCTGACCTGAGCTGAAACCAAGAGTTGGGAGCTTAACCAACCAGGTACCCTCAAGTGGGAGAAGATATTTTCAAATCAAATATCCATTAAGGGGTGAATACCCAAAATATATAAAGAACTTATACAACTCAACACCAAAAACTCCAAATAATTTCATTACAAATAGGCAGAGAACCTGAATAGACATTTTTCCAAAGAAGATAGACAGATGGCCAATTGACACATGAAAAGATACCCAACATCACTAATCATCAGGAGAATGCAAATTAAAACCACAATGAGATAATACTTTACACCCATCAGAATGACTACGATCAAAAAAGACAAGAGCTACCAAGTGCTGTCGAAGATGGGAAGAAAAAGGAGCCCTTTTACAGTGTTGTGGGAATGGAAATTGGTGTAGCTGCTGTGGAAAACAAGATGGAGGTTCCTCAGAAACTTAAAAACAGAATCACCATATGATCCAATAATTCTACTACTGGGTATTTACCCAAAGAAAACCAAAACATTCATTCAGAAAGATACATACACCCCTATGTTTATTGTGTTATTTACAGTAGCCCAGATATGGAAGCAACCCAAATGACATCAGTAAGTGAATGGATAAAGAAGACGTGGGATATATGTGTCACACACACACACACACACACACACACACACACACTTACATACATATGATGGACTATTACTCAGCTATAAAAAATAATGAAATCTTGCCATTGCAACAACATGGATGGACCTAGAGGTTATAATGCTAAGTGAACTAAGTCAGAAAAAGATACCATATGATTTTACTCATATGTGGAATTTAAGAAACAAAGAAAAAGAGACAAAAAAAAAAAACCCTTAGACTCTTAAATACAGAGAACAAACTGGTGGTTGTCAGGGGAGGTGGGAGGGAGGGCGGGTAAAATAGATGAAGAGGGTTAAGAGTATATTTGACCTGATGAGCCCTGAGAAACAGGAGGGAAAAATATGATTATAGTGATGTACTATTTACTGTTCCTGGATATTTCATCAATATTATAAGGCAGTTTTCTAATAGATACTATGAAAACTTAGTAAGCTTTTTGTGACTAGTCTACCAACATGGACCTAGCTGCAGAATTAATTTCAGCAGGTGGTTTGTTTATCCATCTAAAAATTGGCTGTACATTGAGACCTTTTCAATGCAAGGAACACTGTCAACTTAAAAAGATTGTTATTTCTAAAGCCATTTTAGATGGAATTATACTTTTTATTATACTGTATTTATCATCTTCAGATTGGAGTTTTTGATGTAGTTGAAATGAATTATTTGGGTGAATTAAATGAATATTCAGTTAACAGAACTGATTTTTGTGTGTTTTGGCTACAACACCTTCCTGAAAACTGCAGTTATTTAGTGTGGCACAGGTGAAGGCTGAAGCCAAATATGAATCACTTCTTCGTTGCATCAGAAGCCACCTTTGGACCTGGAATGTTACTGGCACTTCTCTTTCTTTACCTCTTTGTCACTTTCCTGATCAAAGCAGACCGCTTTTTTTCTTTTTAATTTTTTTTTTTTTTAATTTGGAAAACCCAAAGACTTTGAGTCTCAGAAGAGCACTATCAGGAGACCTATAGGTACACAAGGAAGACCAAACATTTTCTGAAGGCAGCTGAGAGCCTCTCGTGTTTTCCCTGTTCCATTTTGTCTTCCCTACAATGCCAGCTCCAGATAATTGCTATCTCGAATAGGGTTTTATTTCTTGGAACTCAGCCTGTTAGCACAAATAATCCCTAATAAGTATGAAGCTAGTTTAATGCTCTAAAACAAAGCGAGTTTTCTCTCTTGTATCTCTTCATCTTGGCTGATTCTAAAGTTGGTAGACATGCAGAATCTTTGATTTGCACAGATCTATCTTTTTAGATTCCAGGCATATATATGTTTATGTATCATACTCTTTCCACTTTGAGAACTGAGCTCGTAAGAGAGCAGAAAGGGCCAGCGTTTGGCCAGGTCCTTTATATTCATTGTTCTGAGTTCGTCTCCCTCTGAAGTACTTTTAACGGATGCTTCCTCCCCCCCCCCCCTCCAACATTTGAGTAAAAGGAAAATAACTCTGGAACAGCTATTGGAAAGACACTAATTGCCTTGTCCCCGAGGGGCAGTTGCTGTAGACACTGAACCATGGGTTTTGTTTCTGGCAAGAGAATGGACATGCTGTACAGGAGAGTGAACGATTTCAGTGAAATGGCTCCCCAGAGATCCGTGGGTGTCAGAAGGAAGAGGAGGGAGCGTTGTACCCAGTTTATCATCCAAATTTGTTGTTCCTCTGAAGCAGAGTCTGTTCTTTCCCACATCAGTTTGAGCCACTCTGTGTCCCTGTCTTTGGTTGGCGAGACAGTTAGCATGTGAAATTCCTCAAGGTTAAGATGACGGTTAAGGTAGGATGGATGAAGTGAAGTGTGTTTCCATTTTTCATCATCCGGCAGGGCGAGCGGTCTGGCGAAAGCAGTATGTGTGTATTGTGTGCATCCTTTCAGATGTTCTGACTGGAGATATTTGAATATACGAGACAGTAAGAGTTACTGCTTCCATTCAGATTTGTCAGTGACATTATGTGTGGGAGTGCCAGCTGGGAACTCTTACCCAGGAAGCCAGCGGAGCCCCGAGTGTGCCTCGGGGAGGAGAGGACACCTACATTATTTGTCAGTGGACCATTCTACACCGAATGGCTGAGGTGCAGACTCCACATCAGCTACTTAGTTTCCCTACGGGACAGAGTGCCACTGTGTCAGCTGCCAAACAAGAAAGAAAAATGGAAAATACAAAAATAAATGTATTCTCAAATTAAGTAAGTTGTCTTCAAAACAGCCTTGCATGAGCTTAACACTGTAAACAAAGCAAGAGGCTTTTCTTCCTCTGAGAAGCTCCAAAGGGCATTGACTTTAGTGTTCAGCTACCTGATTGTGATGTCTCAGAGTACACAGAGCTGTGGCTTTCCCAGACAGACAATTAAATTTAAGTGCAAAAGACATTAATGAAACATTATGTAAATCAGCGTGTGATTCATAGTAACACAAATGCTGCTACGGTGAAGTATTTCAGAGTTCATGGTTGCCCTAATCATCTCTTCATGTCTGTTTTGTTTCTTGGCTTCCTAATGCTAAGACATCGTACCACTTTTTTTTTTTTTAAATATCAAGCTCTGAGAGCGTTCCTAGAGAAAAGTGGCGTTCTCAGAGGTAAACAGGATCCAGATCACTTAAGTTTTATTGATTTTATGATCAGTACTTAGGTTGCTGCTAAAAGCAGATAGGTTTCCGATACATATCTGAAACTGTAGAGGCCTTTCCACCACCATCCATCTTTAGAGCAGTGAAGAACTCGCTTTGCAGGCGTTCACTAAGGAAAATTCAAGTGTCATGAGGGTCACTCATCTGTGGAATACCAGCTTAAACTAATATAAAATACTATCATTTAGCTCTGAAAGAGTGATTATCAAAGGCTCAAAGGGGAACTTAAAGCTTTTAGAGGACTTACATCTCATCTCCATTACTGGGTTTTGTACTTGTAACCTTTGCTTGGGGTTTATTTCTTCACCAGATGGGACTAATGTTGAGGGCTTTGATGATGCCACCGTTTTTGTGGCTCGCCACCCATTCTGGGCTGGTTCATTAGTCCGTCACTCAGCTGGCATTGTTCCTTTTTGATACAGTGAAATCTCTTTAGTGGGAATTTATAAAATAAGTTGAGAGTACAATAAAACTTGTTAATCCAGAGACTTCCATTATCAGGAACTTGTGATTACTTGATTGGCACTTAACTGGAACTTCTCTTAAATACCTGTGGAAAATAAGAGCCTTGGTAATATATTGTTCTAGAATTTTTACTTTCATGGATGGTATTTGAGTGGAAAGAAAGATAGAGCCTGGAGAAGAGACAGCCCACAGCGTTAGTCTTGTTCCTGAGTTTCATTTGAGAGTCCGAAGTGACAGAGTATCTTGAGGCAGAAGAGCCTACGAGGCAGAACCTCAGGAAGGATTTCAAAAGGAATGTCTTCATAGACCCATATTTCATGGGAAGCAACATGATGTGTAGAGAACAATGTTAGGACAGAACCGAGGAGACCTGAAATAGTGAACTGGAGGGAATATCCAAATGTGAGGTATTATTAGTATTTGGGAAATTAACGCCTGGAAGATGAAAAGAATAAGAAGAAAGGTACTTAAAATAGTCAGATCTCTCCCCTCTTGTAAAGGGACTTAAAGCTTTAGTAATGTATGACAGGTTTTCTTAAATATCTTTAGGTCTTTCTGTTAACTGAGTCATTTGAATAAAAACTACGGCTTTTGCCCTCAACAGGGCCGGTGGGAGAGTCAACAGGATGTTTCACAAACTGCAGTCTCCAGAGGAATAGCTCCAGTTGCCCCATCCCTCCCTGACTGTCCCCCAAATAACCATCCTCCTGACCCAGGTAAGTTATATTTTCATCTGTCAACCACTGTCATGAAATTTAAGCATCTTTGAGAAATAGTTTAAATCAGGATTTCCTACTACATAACTACTGACCTCCTAGTTAATGTCATCTGATTTTCTGATTTTCCCCTTTTGTCTTAACATCTTGAGTTACATTGATTTTTCTTTTTAAAGATTTTATTTATTTACTTGATAGAAACACAACGAGAGAGGGAACACAAGCAGGGGAAGTGAGGGAGGGAGAAGCAGGCTTCCCACGGAGCAGGGAGCTCGATGTGGGACTTGATCCTGGGACTCCGGGATCATGACCTGAGCCGAAGGCAGACACTTAACGACTATGCCACCCAGGCGCCCCAAGTTGCATTGATTTTGAATGTTGAGTTTATATTGCATCCTTCTGATAAATACCATTTGAACATGATTATCCTTTATATGTGCTTGATTCTATTTGCTAATATTTCATAAAGGATTTTTGTATATATGTTCTAGGATGAATATCTACTTTTCTCATAATCATTTGTTAGGTTTTGGTATCATGTTTATGTTGGCCTCATGAAATGACTGGGGAAATACTTTCTTATCATCTTTTTTTTCTGAAAGATTTTATATACTTAGTATTACTTCTTCCTTAAATGTTTGACAGGATTCAAATTTTTTTCTGGTTCTATCTTCACTGAGACAGAGGACATCAAATCTCCAAATCTGATCATGAAAATTACCTATTTTTCCCTTTATACTCTGTTAGGTATATACATATTTAGGATTGTTATTTTTTCCCAATAAAGTGATATTTCTATCATTATGACTGTCCCTTTGTATCTCTGAATTCACTTACTTTGAAATTTATCTTACCTCGTATTAATATAGCCACAGCAACTGTCTTTTGCTTATTGCGTGAGTGGCAAATGTTTTTCTTAGTCTTTTAAATTTTGGCCTGTATTTGTTCTTTAAATTAAAAGTGATTGTCTTGTAGCCAGCATACAGTTAGGTGTGACTTTTTTCTTTTTATCTAGCCTGGCAATTTCTGTCTTTTAATTGGCATGTTTAGTTCTTTTACATCTAATGTTATTATTGTTGTGTCTGCCTCATCACTTTTGGTTTCTCTTTGACCTCTCTATTTTGTTCCCCCACTGTAACTTCTTTTTTGCTTTCTTTTGGGTTAATTGAAAAATATTTTTTAGTACTTAATTTTATTTCCATTTCTGGTTTTTTGGTATTTCTGTATTTTTTATTTATTAAGGTCTTTGCTCAAGGACTCTAGTATGGATTCTTAACTGCTCATAGTCTACTTAGAATTAATAATATATCACTTACCACTGCACAAATATTAGAACCTTGTAATGGTATAATTCCATTTGCCTGTTCCCAAATCCCCCTTATTTTGTATTATTATTGTTATATCTTTTACAGACATTATGAACCCGTTTTGCAATGTTACTTTTTGCTTTAAAACAACTACTGTTTTTTAAGGAAATTAAGAGACTTTTCTTCATATTTATGATTTCTGGCACTAGCCAGTCCTTCTTGAAGTCTTACGTTTATCTAATATCATTTCTCTTTAGCCCAAAGAATATTCTGTAGTATTTCTTATTGTGCAGTTGTCTTGGAAAAGCATGCTCTCCCCTTTTGGGATTATCCTTATTTCACTTTTTTTGGTAGGATTTTTTTCACTAGCAGCACTTCAAGAGATCTTACATTATCTTTTAGATTCCTTTTCTTCTGAGAATCAGTCATCATTTGACTCTCTTTTCTCCACATGCACTATTTTCTGTTTACTCTGTTACTTTGTTTGCTTTCATAGTTTTCTCTGTTTTTGTTGGACTATGATATACTTAGGTATAGTTTTCTTAGCACTTATCTCGCTTGCATTTCACCGATGTTCTTGGATCTGTAAGTTGCAGTTTTCAACAAATTGAGGAAATGTTCAGCTCTTATTTCATTAAATTATTCCCCCTGACCATTTCTCTCATTCTCCTCTTCTGAAAATGAAATTACACACATTAGATTGCTTAATATTACCCTATAGGTCACGGAAGCTCTGATTCTTTTAATTTTTTTTTTACATTTTTTTTTACAGACTTTATTTATTTATTTGACAGAGAGAAACACAGCCAGAGAGGGAACACAAGCAGAGGGAGTGAGAAAGGGAGAAGCAGGCCTCCCGCCGAGCAGGGAGCCCGATGTGGGACTCGATCCCCGGTCTCCGGGATCATGACCTGAGCCGAAGGCAGTCGCTTAACCAACTGAGCCACCCAGGCGCCCCTATTTTTTACATTTTTATCTTATTTTTGTTTCCTCTGCTTGAATAATTTCTCCTGCTGGTTCCAACCTTCTGTTAAGCACATCCAGAGAATATTTTATTTCAGTTATTATTCTTTTCAGTTCTAGAATTTCCACTTGCTTTTTCTTTTAAAGTTTTAATTTCTCTGCTGATATTCTCTACCTGTACATTTTTAAAGATGAGATGCATTTTTATTTCCTTGGACCTGTGTATAAAAGCTGTTTTAAAGTCTTTATCTGCTCAATCCAGCATCTCATGGTCTATTTCTCTTGAATGCTTTTTTCTTGACCCTGGGTCATATTTAATGAGTTTTGACTATCGTATTTGCCCGTGTGACTTGTGCCCCAGTCAAGATACACAAGATTTATATGACTCTAGTTTCTCTCCACAATCAACCAATGTTCTGATTTCTAGCCTTTCAGATTAATTTTGCCTGGTCTACAATTTCATACAAATGGAATCATACAGTGTATACTCTTTGTGTTTGGCTTCTTTTATTCATCATTGCTGTTTATATCTCCATACCACTGCATCCTTCAGCAATTTATTTATTTTAACTTTACTTTTAGAGTTGCATTTATCATAATTTTTTAATTAGTTCTTCTGTTTGTGGACATTTGGTTTGTTTCCAGGTTTGGCTACTGTTAATAAAGTTTGTTCTTGTACAAGTCATTTTGTGAACATTTCTCTTAAGTTAATACCTAGGAGTGAAATTACTGGGTCATAGGATATGACCTTGTTTTAAAGGTCTATAAAGTTATTTATTTGTTTGTTTGTTTGTTTGTTTGTTTAAGATTGTATTTATTTGACAGAGAGAAACACAGCCAGAGAGGGAACACAAGCAGGGGGAGTGAGAGAGGGAGGAGCAGGCTTCCCGCCGAGCAGAGAACCCGATGTGGGACTCGATCCTGGGTCTCCGGGATCATGACCTGAGCCGAAGGCAGTCGCCTAAACAACTGAGCCACCCAGGCGCCCCTATAAATTTGTTTTTATTATTATTATTTTTTGAGAGAGAGAGCATGCATATGTTCATGCCAGTTGTGGGGAGAGGGGCAGAGGGAGAGAGAGAGTCTTAAGCTGGGCATGGAGCCCAACATGGGGCTCCATCTCACGAATCTGAGATTATGTCCTGAGCCAAGATCATGAGTCGGAGACTTAATCCCCTCAGCCACCCAGCTGCCCCAAATTTGTTGTTTAAAAAAAAAAAACTTGTGGGCTGCCTGGGTGACTCGGTCAGTTAAGCATCTGAATCTTGGTTTTGGCTTAGGTCATGATCTTGTGGTTATGGGATTGAGGCTGCATAGGCCTCTATGCTTAGCATGAAGTCAGCTTCAGATCCTCTCTCCCTCTCACTCTTGCACTCTATTTTTCTCTCAAACAAACAAATAAATAAATAAGTAAATAAAATCTTTTTAAAAAAATTTGTGATAAGGGCACCTGGGTGGCTCATTCATTTAAGCATCTGACTCTTGATCTCAGCTTAGGTCTTGATCTCAGGGTTATGAGTTCAGGTTCCATGTTGGGCTCCACACTGCGCATGGAGCCTACTTAGAAAATAATAATCGGGGCGCCTGGGTGGCTCAGTTGGTTAAGCGACTGCCTTCAGCTCAGGTCATGATCCCGGAGACCCGGGATCAAGTCCCACATCGGGCTCCCTGATCGACGGGAAGCCTTCTTCTCCCTCTCTCACTCCCCCTGCTTGTGTCCCCTCTCTGGCTGTGTTTTTCTCTGTCAAATAAATAAAATCTTTATTAAAAAAAAGAAAATAATAATAAATTAAATTAAATTAAATTAAAATGTATAATTAATGCTTATTGGTTTACCTATTTACCACTTTGCTCATTATTGCTTCTTGCATTTCACTTCATTCTTCTTAGTTGAATTTCTTTTTTGTGAATTGTATCCATCATCACTGAATTTAGAAGTCATCTATTATTGACAGGCCCTTCCTTTTGTATGTTGTTTATTTGACTCTAAGTTTGAAGAATCCTTTTACTGTGGTATTTATGATATATATCAAACACACAAGAGTAGAAGGAGTAACACGATGTGCCCTTAAATACCCCCTCCCTTCAGAATGATGAGTTCGTCACCAGGCTGACTTCTCTCTACTCCTGCTACTTCTCTACACCCTTCCACAATTAATTTGAAGCAAATCTCAGATATTCTTTCATCTATAAATATTTTTACATGTATCTCTAAAGCAATACCCCCAGTAACATTTCACACTTAAGAAAATTTAAAAATAAGTCCCCAATATCATCAGACATGTAGTCAGTGTGTATATTTCTCCAGTTGGAGCAAAAATACTTTTTAGTTATTTTGAATGAAAATCCAAGTGTAAGGTACATATATTCTGAGGAGTTGGTATGTGCCTTCAGTTAAAGTTTAATGTATATGTTCCCGACTTTCTCCCCCCATGCATTGTATGTGTTCAAGAGACTTTCTTTGTACAGTAGACTCTGTTTGTACTTTTGCTGGTTACATCCTCATGAGGTTTTCTAAACATGGTTCTCTGTCTACCATATTTCCTGTGAATTGCTGGTTAGCTTGACGGTCTTGAACAGATTCAGGCCAGTTTGAGGGAGGTGTGGGAGGTAGTTTTGTGTATTTACCATAGGAGACACATCCATGTCTGAGTGTCTTTCTTTGTGATATAGGCAGCCTTTGATAAATTATTGGGTAGATCTTTATTTAATTAGGGGTCATCCTCAGTGTGCAATATTGATTTATTGTATATAGAACTCTAGATTTTCCTTTTTTTTCATCATTTAGATGATTAAATTCTTCTAGCTCTTTATTCATCTCAAACTTTTTTCTGTTTTCTTTCTCTTTCCTATTTTTACTCTTTACTTTTTTTTAATTCAATTTTAACATATCTCTTGGCATTTATAACTCTCTTTGCTTTATGTTTTTAATGATTGCCCTCATGATTATAAAACATCCTTACCTTTTCACAGTTTATTTAGATTAATATCATACTTCTTTATGTAAAATGTACAGACCTTAGAACTGTGTGGGTCAGTGGACCAACTGTATTACCAATGAACTTGGGAGTCCTTTCAGGGGTCACTGTGGGGGTAGAGGTATGCGGGTGTCTGTGTGTCTCTGTTCAGGTGGTATCACACACAAATTCCTCAGGTTGACTTGCTTGTTCTTGTTCAAGGGTTCTGTGGATACGGTGTTTTATCATTTATGAGTTAGATTACATTTTCCTAGAAATTCAGTCTTATTCACTAAGGGAAGAGAAATCTTATATCACAGGCATTGTCTGCATGTCTGATCCCAGCCTTTGGTAATTTAGAGCAGGTTTGTTCAGGACCTCAATCCCTGTCTTGTGAAAACAACCAAAACATCATCCTTTTTCTAAAAGGTCTGTTTCATTATCTTTATTCAGTAAGTAAATAGATATCAGAAACCAAAGTTGTAGAGGACATAGTCCCTGACTTCGAAGACTTTAAAGTCTAGGTAGAGAGCTATACAAGTGTGTCATTAGCTATGTGATTTAAAAATGAAAAACCCCATCTTACTCTGGGACAGAAGTTAGCGTATAAACCAATTAGTGACAAGGACTGGGGTTGTATTACTCTTCGGATGCTAACAGGAACACTGGATATTAGAATGTTTTAGAACTACCCTAATTGTTCTTATTTAATTAGAAAAAGGAAACAACATTGTGTTTGAGGGTAGCTATGATAATACTATGTTTTTCTAACATTTTTAAAGGATACTTTTTAAGAATTTATATTATTAGAGTCACTACAAGTAAAATTTGGCAAATTTCTAGGAGAGAAAATGTCTACATTGCTGTTTACATTTGATCTCTTTTCCTTTCAATATTGTTGACAGGATTTAGTAGCCTAGCGGCCTCCTACTTGAATCCAGTAAAATCCTTTGTGCCACAGATGCCAAAGCTCTTGAAGTCTCTCTTCCCTGTCCGTGATGAGAAAAGGGGCAAACAGCCTTCTCCCCTTGCATATCAGGTATGCATCAGGAAAACAACAGTGAACATTTTCTAATTCCTGGTAGAATGATGCCCTGTGTTTCAATGATGCTGGAGGGAGAGGGGTAGCAGGGATGGGAGGCCTTAGAACTGGGCTTTTAGGCCTAGTAAAAGCTTGTGATCACTTCTCCTCCACTCTCTTCAGGGTAACAGAGCTGTTGAAACTTACTGACCGTCTCAGTCCTTTCTGCTTTTAAAAAAATGCCGAGTACCCTGCTAATGTGATTTATGGTAATATTACTTAGAGCAACAATAGTAAAATTTATGAATGCACTTAGTGTTGTTTGTGTATTGCCAAACAGAAAATGTAATACTATTTTTAATTCTTGATTTCATTTCTTATTTCAAACAATTTTATATCATCACTGTCCTTCCCTCTCCACCTCTTTTTCCTCTGCTGTGGTTTACCTGTTCCTTCATTTAAAATATTAAAAGTGATCAATTGTCTTATTTCCCCTTTTCTTGAAACTCTCTACCCAGCCTTCAAATAAGTTTTAGAGAAAATCTTAAAGGGTTTTCCACATAGTCAGGAAACTGCTCTTATATAAGCAATGGTGAATGGGGAGCCTGTTGGAAATGTAATTTCCAGTCTTATGTAGGTGTGAATTCAGCAGAAAATGATAAATGAGGATTTATTTATACTCCTTAAAAAACATATACAGTGCAAGTTCAGTTGTTGAAATAGGTCTTTTGACATCAGCTTATCCACATTCACTTAAAGCGTTCATGTTGCAGAAATGCAGGTGAGTCCTTGTCCGAGGCGTTAACTATTTAAAGGAATTTTCTGACTTTATGAATGCATATTTAAGAGTGGTGGTATTAGTTTAATAAGACTGCTCTACAGACATATAATTTTTTAAATCTAGCATTGTATAAAAAATGTACTTAAGCAGACATGAACACATATTGTATGAGACAGATAAACATCACAATTTTGGATGCTTGAATTAAATTTAATTAAGCACATAACTGGTGCTTGACAGTTTCCAAAGAATCTATGACCAGAGGACCTAAAAGAAATAGCAAATCTAATACTTGTTTGCAGTTTAGGCAAAAGTGATTTTTCCAGGGATTTGCTGTTGCATATGTTATTCTGTCTTAAACTTACACGTCATTGTTTTGTGATGTATGATGCTTGGACCCTCTGTCAGAATTTCCATGGTAGCTTTTTAAGAAGGTAACTTTAAAAACAATGATAACAGCCTGACCTCATAGCCCAGATCCCATCTGGGGGTGCTTTTATAACCTGTATTTATAAACACCCAAGGGGATTTTAGCAAAATGTAAAGTTAAATAACCAATGATTTTCAGTCGCTATTTGGCAAAGACACAGAATTCTAGAAGTTAAAGGAAATGGGCATGGCATGAATCAGACTGATATAGTAAGTTAGTTTTATTTTGTTTTGTTTTTTAAGATTTTATTTATTTGACAGCGAGAAACACAGCGAGAGAGGGAACACAAGCAGGCGGAGTGAGAGAGGAAGAAGCAGGCTTCCCGCCGAGCAGGGAGCCCAATGTGGGACTCGATCCCGGGACTCTGGGATCATGACCTGAGCCAAAGGCAGTTGCTTAACCAACTGAGCCACCCAGGCGTCCCTAGAGTTAGTTTTTAAAAACTACTTTGAGTTTTTGATATGGCAAGTCACATCACCTGCTACAATAAATTGTAAATTGTTTTGACTGTTTCACCGGTAAATGACTGGTTCTTCTGGATATGAGAGGAATAGTGATGTGTTAGAAAGAAATGTAGTGATGACAGGTAACTGCATTTTGTAATGTTCAGTTTAGGGAAGGCGATCTTGAGATAATTTGGAGATCTCTTGTGCAATATTTGTCCATTTGGTTTACTTTTTTGGGCATATGTGAGAGAAGATACTAGAGAAAGTAGCCCCAGATATTTCATATTTCTTTTTAAATTTTTTTTTATTTTTTCAGTGTTCCAAGATTCATTGTTTATGCCCCACACCCAGTGCTCCATGCAGTACGTGCCCTCAGTACCCACCATCAGGCTCTCCCATCCCCCCACCCCTCCCTCCAAGTCCCTCAGTTTGTTTCTGTGTCCAAAGTGTCTCGTGTTTCGTTTCTCTCCCTGAATTATCCTTCTTCCCATTTCCTTTCCTTCTCCTACTGTCTTCTATATTACTTCTTCTGCACCATAAGTAAGTGAAACCATGTGGTACTTGACTTTCTCTACTTGGCTTATTTCACTCAGCATAATCTCTTCCAGTCCGGTCCATGTTGCTACAAAAGTTGGATATTCATCCTTTCTGATGGAGGCGTAATATTCCCTTGTATATATGGACCACACCTTCTTTATCCATTCATCTGTTGAAGGGCACCTTGGCTCTTTCCACAGTTTGGCAATTGTGGCCATTGCTGCTATGAACATTGGGGTACATATGGCCCTTCTTTTCACTACATCTATATCTTTGGGGTAAGTACCCAGTATATGCAGGGTCATAGGGTAGCCCTATTTTTAATTTTTTAAGGCATCTCCACACTGTTTTCCAAAATGGCTGCACCAACTTGCATTCCCACCAACAGTAAGTAACACTTGTTGTTTCCTGTCTTGTTAATTTTGGCCATTCTGACTGGTGTAAGGTGGTATCTCAGTGTGGTTTTGATTTGAATTTCCCTGATAGCTAGTGATGATGAACATTTTTTCATGTGTCTGTTAGCCATTTGTATGTCTTCTATGGAGAAGTGCCTCTTCATATCTCCTGCCCATTTTTTGATGTATTCATCTTCTTTTTTTTTTTTTTTTAAAGATTTTATTTATTTGACAGAGAGAAACACAGCGAGAGAGGGAACACAAGCAGGGGGAGTGAGAGAGGGAGAAGCAGACCTCCCGCTGAGCAGGGAGCCCGATGTGGGACTCGATCCCGGGACTCTGGGATCATGACCTGAGCCGAAGGCAGTTGCTTAACCAACTGAGCCACCCAGGCGCCCGAGGTGTTCATCCTTTTTGGATGTTGAGTTTGAGGAGTTCTTTATAGATCTTGGATATCAGCCCTTTGTCTGTAGTGTCATTTGCAAATATCCTCTCCCATTCCGTGGGTTGCCTCTTCATATTTCCTAAATAAATGAAAATATATGAAGACATCCTGTGGTGGAACTAAATGGTCCAGCTGGTTTGTGAAACCCCCCACTCTGGGACCTACACCTTGCCTGCACCATTCTGGTGTCCTCTTCTGACTTGATGTCATACTTGAAACACGTTCATGTCTAGGCTTCAGTGTGGCGACATTTGCCTGGTCTCTCTCCTGCTAATCTTTCTCACTTGCCCTTTCTGGGAACATTTATTCCATCAGGCTGTGAACATTCAGGTACTCCAGAGCTCTGTCCTGGGCCCTCTCTCCATGGGTCGTCTCATGCATTTCCATGGCTTTACCTCTTTCAGCATCGACAATGTTCATATTTCTATCTCCAGCCTAGACTTTGCCACTGAGCCCTGGCCTCATGGTGCTAAATACCCATTAAGCTATTCCGCTTGTAAATCATTCAGGCATTCACATTTACCCATGCAGAACATTACTGTTTGTTTCAGCTCACAAGTCTCTTTAGCCCCACTGCACAAAGTACTTAAAAATACATACCCATTGGGCATCTGGGTGGCCCAGTCAGGCCTCTGCATTTGCTCAGATCATGATCTCTGAGTCCTGGGATTGAGCCCCACATCGGGCTCCCTGCTTAGTGGGGAATGTGCCTCTCCCTCTCCCTCTGCCCTCCCCCTGCTTGTGCTCTCTCTGTTGCTCTCTCTCACTCTCTCTAAAATAAATAAATACAAACTTAAAAACAAACAACATGCCCGTCTCAGTAAGTGGCACAAATATCCACCCAGTCGCTCATACCTCACAGAGTCCACCGGTAAGATTTCATAGGTGCTGCCTCTGACTGGGCGAGTCCCGGTCACTCCACTTCTCATCAGTCATTCGTGCCACCCTAGTCCCTTGCTCAGATGATCGCGGCAGCCTACGGACAGGTCTGTCTGACGCTTTTTGCCTCATGGCGTCTTTTATTCACAAAGTAGCCGAAGTGACCTTCCGAAGTCTTTAGTTCCTGGCTTGAAATCTTCAGCTGCTTCTCACAGAATAAAATCTAAATTGCTTACTGTGCCTTACAGTGTCCTCTCTGATCTGGTCCCCTGACCTTTCATCTTTATGCCTTTTATTTCCTCTTTGTTCACAGTACTAAGCCACGTTGGCTTTTTCCTTCATGCCTTGCTTCGTTTCTTATGTACTTGAGAGTGAGAGAGAGCACGGGCAGGGGGCAGGGAGGGGAAGAGGGCGAAGGAGAAGCAGGCCCCCACTGAGCAGGAAGCCCGATGTGGGATTCAGTCCCAGGACCTTGGGATCATGACTTGAGCCGAAGGCAAGATGCTCCACCGCTCCACCGACTGAGCCATCCAGGCTCCCCTCTTTCTTTCTTATCTCATGAACACATGAAATTCATTTTTGTCTCAAGACTTTTTGCATTTGCCTTTCCTTCTACTTGAAATACTCTTTCCCAACATCTTTACATTGCTACCAGGTCTCTAGTAGAGTGGTCTGCTATTTAGAATGGTCACGATAGGCCACTCTAAAGAAGTACGTTTGTGTTTAGAGTGGCCTCAATCAGTTAAAGTAAAACACGGCTTCTACCACATCAGTATGTCATTCCCATATTAATCTTTTCATTGGATGTTATTGTTATATTTACATATTTATTGATTAGCTCCTCTTAGAATATAACTCCTGAAGACAGGAGCATAGTTGATACAAAATGTGTATTGGTTGATCATTGACATATATTCCGATTATAATATTAGGTAGTTTGTCTGTATCAGTATCATCCAGTGGTATAAAGAACTATGTTTACAATTTATAGGTGAGAGAATCAGATCCGAGTGGGGACTTGCGATATCAAGACATGATTATGAACTTTCTTTCCTAAAGTGATTCAAGTTCCACTAAAGGACTGTTCCTAGATAGGGGAAAACTTAAGTTTATCATTAGGATTTAGTTGATCAAAGATACTTATGTTCATCTCATTTTTGTTGACTATCTCTGGTAAAGCTCTAAGAGCAGCAAATTATAATTTTAAATGACATTGTCAAATAGAGGCTCCCTTACTATTGGCGGCTTTAAATATGCTTTAAGTTGTTGCCATCTGAATGGTGTTTCATCCTGGAAACAGAGCATTGTAATGCCAGTGGGATTTCAAACTAACAGCTATAAGAACAATGGTGTGCTCATTAGATTTTTTAGTACCCCCAGTTTTTTTAAGCAGTAGTCTTTACCATAATGCCACCCCATTAACTTGGAAATCAGAGTTGATAACTAAAATTGAGGGTCTTACTTTTTTTTGATGATCTGCCCTGCCAGTCCTTGTGGAACTTCTAAGTCCTCCAGGAAAAAGATCAGTTTATTTCCAACCAATAGCTACTGTTGCCCGGGAGTTGGAGGGAGGGGAAGAGGAGGTTTTCTCCAGGCTTAGCAGCTATAGCTTAGCCCACCGTACCTCAGATAATAAGTGCTTCGTCATTCTTCAGTTGTCTTGTCCAGGGCTTGCCTCAAGTGGGGATCCCAGAAGTATTTTCAAGCCCATGCTTGAAAATGGTACAGTTGTCATCTTCCTGCAGTTATCATCTTCCTCTTCTAAGTAATGTACTTCTACCAAAGTAGCATATGATTGCACTTTTTAATAAAGGCCAGTATTAGCTTGTGCCTCTGGTCAGTTAGCATGCCCGTTTTTGTGTGCTTGTTTATTTGTTTACACTCTCGGCAGTGCGTTCTTCTCTTTTGTTATTATGTCTTCTGTAAAAAATACTTGAATAAGGAACTTAAGATTGGTTTCTAACATTTTCCATTTTAGTTTCATTTTAATGCTCCTAGAACATCAGGTATCTCTCGAGTCATTATTTTAAAAAATACATGTGTTCTAGCTCTCATCTGCAAACTTTTCAAGGGCATAGTCTGTCTGCACTTGAGTCATAAACAAAATGTTGAACATTAGAGAGCCTGAGAGGGGACTGTGTCGCAGGCAATTCAAGATCATTCAAGTCACAGGTGACAGATCAGCATTTCAGCTCTCCATGTTCAGTAACTGCCACCTCTAGCCCACATTTCTTCCTCTTTCTATCAAAGAGGTCATGGGAGACTTTGTTAGATACATTATGGAAATAAAGGGACACCTTGCCCGTTGCCTTCGTTTGTGTTACCAGTCTTAGAAGCCTAAACACATTCCTGCTGACCAGCATTCCTAGACCGCTGTCTTCACTGCCTGGCTTTGCCGTACTCCGAGTGAGGCAGCTAATGGTATGACATCACCAGTTGCGTAAAGAAATATGCAAGTGCTGTGACGTTTGCTCACTATTTTGATTCTGTGTTTTATTTGTTGCTGTGCATTGTTAGTGCACTCATTTCAATGGCCTGTATAAATAGTCATTAAACAGTCAATACCAGATCAAAAAATTGTGTTCTAGAATAGCTTCAGAGACAGAACCCAGAAAAAATAGAAATCAGTGCATAGGCCTAAAAGGAATCTGGATTATTCTACAGTAAGGAAAAGAATAAATACAATATTAATAATGCATAGGACTTAGAGATAATGGATGGTAACCTTGCTAAAGACATACAATGTGTGACAGCACAAAAAACAAAAACTAAAACCCCAAAATGGTTTGAAGAGCAACAGAAATAGTACATGGTAACCAAATAGACCATGTATAATAACACATTCTTTTCTTTCTACCCCACCCCCAACTTAATCTTTTTTATCATTTGTAAAGCTGTTTCTCTCCATTTCCCACCAAATTATGATGAAAGATTTTTAAACTTCTTTCTTTTTCATATTCTGTTCCAGTCTAGTTTGGAGGCTTAAAGTCCTTCTCTGACATAGTCACAATAATGAAGAAACCCCCACGGACTTACCTGAATGCCACCCTTAGGATTATTAGACCACACTTAGATCATTGCACGCGGTTCTGGATATGTTTCTACGGGAAATCCGTTGACCAATTGGACTTATTTCAGGGGATAGCGTCAGACATGATTTATGAGGAAGGATTAGAGGAGGTATTAATAGCATGACCAAACAATGACTAAGGGAGCTGACTGTGTAAGCATTCAAGGGAGGGCAGCACGGAGGTGGGGAGAACCATGGGAGGGCGGCGCACTAGGGCCCGGAGTGGGAGGCGCCTAGAATGACAGCGGTGAAATTAACAAAGAGAATGGTAGCAGCTGTAAGTAGGATGATTTAGAGATAGCAGGGTACGCTCTTAAAAGAAAAAAAAAAGAACACTGTGGAATTTCTGACACTTTTGTTTTTTAAAAAATAAGATTTTGAGAATGTAAAAATAGTCCTGGGATAAGTCGTGTTCCTACCAGTCATTACTATGTGTTCACTGTTAGATGGAAGAGAGGCAGAAGTTGTGTAATGGAGGAAGGATTATTCTCAAAAAAGTACTTTTAATCAGTGTGTCCTTGACATTTTCAAACAAGAGTGTTGGATACCCTCCCTCATGGAGAGATACAAACATAACCGTGGTGAGAATCTTAACAAAAAGATGAATGTTTATTAACTTGTTCTTTGGAGTCAGCAGGTTTTCAGATCGAGCTGCTGTTATTTTTTGGCATTCTGTTTCAATATTTGGAAAGATCTCTGTGAATCTTTCCTGGTAGAGTGGAAGTTAGCAGGTTATTCCTAAGATTTAAAAGCAAAGATTCTTATATTTTACAGAATGTTTTGGTTTGAACATAGTCATAAAGATTTATGGTTCTTGTTTTTATGGAGGTTTGTTTTCATTTGTAATCAGTTTCCGAGTCCCAGAAATGCAAAGACACTGCACTGAAAGAGGTGGCAGCTGACAGAATTGCTGTCTTTGACCTTCTGATGCAAGTTTAGTAACTAATCTGGAAAATAATGAACTGCAATTAATGAAATCTGTGCTCATATTCAAGTGTGTTTCTCAGACAGCACATAAAATAATTGAAAGAACTTCCTGCCCTCTAATTAGTTAGATTGAATTAATTTGGCATAATAGCTTTTTTCATGTATCTAGAAGTTTGTGTTCGGATGAAGCTATTTATGTACTTCAAACTTGGGGACTCCAAAGGGCGTCTTTGGTTCATCTGGAGAATTAAAGAGTTAATATTCAGATTTAATTTCCACCATCAAAAGCACAGTCATATTTCTGGCCTATCTTGGTTATACAGCCTGTCCCTTTTCAAAGTGTCCTGCACTTTGCTTGGGACTGTCTTTTCAACCCCAGGGCTATTTTTCTCCATTTTCAATACTGCTCCCGCTGTGGAGGAAGGACAAAGCCTTGGGGGCAAGAGCAGCACCCTGCACATCTCAGATGCCGATGGAAAAGATGCCTGTGTAGCCAGCGATTCCAGCTTTCATGCCAGTGATTCTTCCATATATAAAATGGGAAAAAACAAACCCAACTACTAGCTCTTCCCTTGTGCGCAAGGGCTGCTCAGACTTGGACTCCCTTGATGAAACAAACCGTATAAATGCTTATCTTTGTGTCATCATCACCAAGGGTTCATCACCATAACTAACCAAAATAAGAAAAAAGGGTTTATGTCTTGTCTTCCAGCCTTCAGTGTTAATGTTTGGCTTCTTTAAAGAATAATGGATATGAGCATTTCCCCCTGTAATTGAGTAAGGAGCACACATGATAAATATATTTGGATATGTTATGCTACATTCAGTTGTCCCTGAGTTAACAAAGACAAGTTTGCACAGGCTTTCTGGAATAGACTTCAAAAAAAACTTTTTTTTTAAATTCAGAGCAAATGATTCCATTCATTTGCTTTAGGAATGAATTCTTTGGCACTTTTACTGCTATTAGTTTCCCAAGATCATAATGTTTTGCCATCTCTCTTTGCCCCGGAAATATACAGCTACTGTATTGACAGATACTGACTGACAAGATTGTCTTCACAATCGGGTATGGTAGTTGATCTGAAAAAGAGTGAAAATGAGAGTTTCTGATGCGGTATAAAAGGTGATTGAAGAGACCTTAGTCTGCTGGTTGTTTTTCAGAAATTGCCATTGTACACTTTTTTTTTTTTTTGTAGGAAAAGGACATTTTTTAAATTGTATTTCTAAGAGGAGTAATAGAAATAAGCCATCCAAACTATTAAACAAAAATCTAGATGATTCACTCCTGCCCTAGGAGAGTGGGTGATGTCCTTTTTTTAAAAATTAATTAATTTATTTTCAGTGTTCCAAGATTCATTGTTTATGCCCCACACCCAGTGCTCCGTGCAATACGTGCCCTCAGTACCCACCACCAGGCTCTCCCATCCCCCCATCCCCTCCCCTCCAAGACCCTCAGTCTGTTTCTGAGTCCAAAGTCTCTCATGTTTTGTTTCCCTCCCTGAATTATCCTACTTCCCATTTCCTTTCCTTCTCCTGCTGTCCTCTATATTACTCCTTATGCACCGCAAGTAAGTGAAACCATGTGATACTTGACTTTTCTATTTGGCTTATTTTACCCAGCATAATCTCTTCCAGTCCGGTCCATGTTGCTACAAATTTGGGTATTCATCCTTTCTTTTTTTTCTTTTTTTTTTTTTCCGAGGTTCAGAGGAGCCTTTATTTCCCCTATGAACACATGGTTCAGTATTTGCTAATTTCTGTGTTCTCAGTAACTTGATAGACTTACTACTTTGAATAATAAAGTATACCTTCATATCCCTTATCCCTAGAAATAACTAAAAATATTCATTCTATATAAAAGCCATGGCTGCCATAAGCTGGTGCTTTCTCCTACTCTAAATTGTAACAAGTGCACTTAAAGAGATTTTAAGGAAATGGTGGAAAAATAAAAAACAAGATATAACCCAAATCTGAAGTGCTGGTAAACACATGCCAACACCAAACAGGATTACTGCCACTATTTTGATCTTAAATGACCTTGAAAGTCTTGTGTTCTCCATTAATAAGAACTTTTAAGATGGTAAAGTTTAGAGATAGTATGACTTACCATCTCAGAGCTAACAATATTTCTGCTAGTGGGCAGACTTTTACTTAAGATGTCTTTACACGTCCTCTGGTTCAGATCCTTCTATATGTTAGACCAATAGTAAGCCATTTACCCATAAACGGTATTTAAATACGACTTTATAAATTCTTCAGTAGTCCAGGCTGAATATTTTCCATAAATGAAAATGTTTGTTTTTAGTTTGGCTGACTGTGTTTAAGTCTGATAACAAATGCAAAAACTTTCACAAAAAATCCCCAATTATTTATAAACTTTGAGTTTAAGTGGCTAGTTCAATACAATGTAAATAGTTCTTGATTAAAAGCAAGACCTCTACTGTTAACAGTTTTTAATGTATGAAATCTAAATTCTGTGTATGTGTATAGGTACACAGTTATAGTTCCTACATCAAAGTTGTTGCTAAACTCACTTTTGAATTTGAGGTTCTAAGCAGTAGGGTTGGTTTTCTCAATTTTAAGCAGCCTTTTCTCCTGACAAGATGAATCCCTCCTATAACAACCTGTGCACATTCCATCGTAGGATCACACTGTATTTTAATTACCAATTTTTCGGTATCTCTTTAGATTGGGGGACTTCTTCAAAGCCACAGATATTTCTATTCAGATAGTATTTATAATTACTGACTATTAAATCTCCAAATATTCCATAATGTGATTTAAAATCCTCACATTCAAAGAAGAAACTTCTACCAAAGCTTTGGTTTAGTTTGTGTGAAATCGTTTTTAAAATTTGTAGCTTTGAGGCATTCTATTATAAAAAGCTAGCACTTGTATACATCAACTAACAAGAACTTAAAATTCACACATTTACTTTTTGGCTTGACCTTCTAGTAAATCTTTAGCTTCGTTGACTTTCACTGCTATATAAGGAGATCCTCCCTTGTCTGAGTGATTTAAAAGCATAATTCGTCGATGAGCATCTCTTATTTTTCCTTTATTGGCAGTAGGGCTTACGCATAGTATTAATGCTGCTTCTCGTTTTGTCATTTGGGGTTCAAACCCACCTCTATAACAGCCACCACTGAAGGCAGATTTTGGTAGACTCTGGAAAACTTGTTTTACTTGAGGCTCCATATGTTTCATGGCTTGCAAAACATAACGGCCTGCAAATCCTGCAGCAGCAATGGTCAGTCCAACTGCTACCACTGTACTCGCCATGGCTCTAGCTTGGCTCCCCGGACTCCACCGACTGTGCGGTTCATCCCAGTACCAAGGCCGCGGCCACCAGTTCCCACTCCTCGACCAGACAGCAACACAGCCACCACCAGTAGACACAAACCTCCCACACACAGGAGCCTTTTTTTTTTTTTTTAAAGATTTTATTTATTAATAACACACAGAGAGAGATCACAAGTAGGCAGAGAAGCAGGCAGAGAAGGAGCAGGAAACAGGCTCCCCACTTGAGCAGAGAGCCCGGTGTGGGACTTGATCCCAGGACCCTGAGATCATGACCTGAGCTGAAGGCAGAGGCTTATTAACCCTCTGAGCCACCCATTTCTTTATAGAAATGACTGTAGTGTCATTTGCAAATATCTTCTCCCATTCCATGAGCTGCCTCTTTGTTTTGTTGACTGTTTCCTTTGCTGTGCAGAAGCTTTTTATTTTGATGAAGTCCCAAAAGTTCATTTTCACTTTTGTTTCCTTTGCTTTTGGAGACGTGTCTTGAAAGAAGTTGCTGTGGCCGATGTCAAAGAGGTTACTGCCTATGTTCTCTTCCAGGATTTTGATGGATTCCTGCCTCACGTTGAGGTCTTGCATCCATTTTGAGTTTGTCTTTGTGTGTGGCATAAGAGAATGGTCTAGATTTTGTGTGAGGCTCTAGACGAGAGATTGGCCAGCTGTTTTTGTTAGGTGCCATATAGTATTATTTTAGACTTTGCAGGCCTGTCAAAACCAGCCATAGATAATATTTATAATAAATGAGTCCAGATATGTTTTAAGAAAATTTTACATTTATAACCCCAAAATTTCAGTTTCATAGAATTTTTTCATGTCACAGAGTATTCTTTTATTTTAGTAATTTGGATGTGTAAAAACCACTCTTAGCTTACCTGGTATACCGAATAGGTGACAGTCGCAGTCTAGATTTAGACTCTGTTTTATTTTATTTTTAAAGATTTTATCCATCTATTTGACAGAGAGAGAGAGAGAGCGTGCGCACAAGCCGGGGGAGCATCAGGCAGAGGGAGAGGGAGAAGGAGGCCTCCCGCCAAGCAGGGAGCCTGATGCAGGGCTTGAGCCCAGGACCCTGGGATCATGACCTGAGCTGAAGGCAGACGCTTAAACAACTGAGCCACCCAGGCGCCCTAGACCCTATTAAAAAAAATAAAATTTAAGAGAGAGTGCACAAGTGGGGGTCAGGTGGGGAGAGGGGAGAGTGAGAATCCCAAGCAGACTTCGTGCTCAGCACGGAGCCCGACTTGGGCTTGATCTAAGGACCCTGAGACCATGACCTGAGCCAAAACCAAGGGCTGGATTGAGTCACTCAGGTGCCCCTAAAATTTTTAAGATTAACAAATATTCTGTCTTTTAAGTTAACATCCTTTATCTTTCATAGACACTTGAAAAACTAATAACCATTATTTTGAATGAAGTGAAATTATATCCTTTAAAAAAAAAGTTTTTTGGGGCACCTAGGTGGCTTAGTCTGTTAAGCATCTGCCTTTGCTTTAGGTCATGATCTCAAGGTCCTGAGATCGAGCCCAGAGTTGGGCTCCCTGCTTTGTGGGGAGTCTGCTTCTCTCTTCCTCCTCTTTCAAATAAATAAATAAAATATTAAAAATAAAATAACATAAAAATTTTAAAAATAAGGTGTTTTGGGGTTTTTTTTGAAGATTTTATTAACTTGAGAAAGAGAGAGCAAGCAAGGGAGAGAGCGAGCCTGAGCATGGTGGGAGGGAGGGTCAGAGGGAGCAGGACTTTTGTTGCACTGAGCAGGGAGCCTGATGCAGGGCTCCATCCCTGGGCCCTGGGATCGTGACCTGAGCTGAAGGCAGACAGTTAACTAGCTGAGCCACCGTGGTGCCCCATAAGTTGTTTTTTTACATAAATATTTAAGTAAGTATTAACAGTTATCATATGGAGATTTAAAAAGTAACTAGATTTTATAAAAACAAGAAACAGTATCTTTTCTGAGAACTCCAGAAATACTAGAACTTAAAATTTTCTATATGTACTACCTCAAATAAGTTGAATGAACGCATATATAAATAATACAGTGAAACAAGTCTGTTTTGCTTGTCTTATTCACTTTTACCCACTGGTAAAGTAGTTTACTTGTTGATCGAAGAAATGGGCCTTATAGTTTCTTATAATTAAGTTAAATAGGAATATCAGAGAGTAGAGGCTGAGTGCCTATTTCTGCGGCACGTAGGAACTCTGTGTGGTTTCGCTCTCACTGTATTCCCAGTTCCTGGCACAGTCTTTGGAATATAGCAGGCGCCTGATCCGTGTTTGTGGATGAGTAAATTAATAATATCTACGGCTCTTTATTTGAAAGAAAATGGATTTAATATCAAAGCCTTGAAAGGCTTTGGGGCTGATAAACACAAGGAGACTCTTTCAATTTATATTTTATATCAGATGTAATTGTTGCTTGTTTAAGACGGGCTTTTATAGTAAACCAGGCTAGGAAGTATCTTGGAAGACACCAAACAGTCCAGTGATCAGGAAGAGCATGGAATTTTACAGACGTGCTGAGTGCTCATGGTGTGCCATTTTACATGCATTAGCTCAACAGCGGTGCTGTTAGACCAGCGCCGTCCAGTAGGAATATGTGAGCCACATGCGACATTTTAAATTTTCTGGTAGGCACATTTAAAAAAGTGAAAAGAAATAGGTCAAATTGATTTTAGTAATACAATTTACTTAGTATAGTCGTAATGTTGTCATTTCGATCTGTAATCCATAAAAAAAATTGCTGAGATATTTCCTTTTCTTCTGTAAAGTTCTTGAAGTCAGGCATGTAGTTTACATTTCTAGCCCCTCTCAGTTTGGATACTGAATTTTTTGTCAGAAATCCTTTATCTGCATCTGGTATCGTAAAGTTGAAAAAACAGATCCCTGCGCCCGAAGTGGTCCAAACGTACTTAAAGGCACTTTAATTTTTAAATTTACATATTATTCATTAAAATTAAGTAAAATTAAAAGTTCACTTCCTCAGTCACACTAGCTGCATTTCGAGTGCTCAGTGGCCACACGGGGCTGGTGACCCCACACTGGACAGCACAGAGTTAGAGCGCGATTGTAGATACTCTGACATTGCGGAAAGTGAGATTCAGGTAGATAAAGCACCTCATCTAAGGTTACAGAGCCTAGTGAGTGGCATACTGAGATTTACATTCAAGAAGTAAAGTTGAATGCACAATTGTGATATTAAGAGATTTCACTGGATCTGATTAAAAATATTGCCAGTGGTTAAATTTATGGAATGAATGAATCTAAAGTATTTGAAGGAGGGACTGGTCAAGACATGGGAATACACCGAGTAGGACCTATTTGTATTTTATTTTCTTGCCCATTGCTTTAAAAAAAAACAAAACAAAACATGCGGGTACCTGGGTGGCTTAGTGGATTGAGCATATGACTTCCATGTGGGTCACAATCTTGGGGTCCTGGGACCCGGCCCATGTTGGACTCCTAGCTTGCTGGGAAGTGTGTTTCCCATCGCACTGTACGCTCCCTGTGCCCCTCCCCCTGCTTGACCTCTCTCTCTCAAATTAATAAAGTATTTTAAGAAAAATTCTGTGGGCAGTGGAGAAGCATTGACTGCTTTATAGCAGGAGAGTAACATGGTCAAATTTGTATTTTAGAAAGCTCTTATGACTGCAGTTTGGGGAGTAGGTTTGAAGAGGATAAAGCCAAAAGAATCTATTCAAGTGTATATAAAAATCTCATGAGGCATTGTAATATTGAGAAAAAAAATTAAGTCGCCTTCCCATACCCGCATTGATACTTTGATGTCACTGATCAAAAGGGGCATGTGGCAGGTAGGGTAAAAGTGTGTCTGGTAGGGACCAGTGGTGGCCGCCTGTCATCCTCTCTGGGTGGCATTGCTTAATGAATGCACGTGGGCTGGATTACCCCTTCCAGATGTGCAGCCCCGAGGTGATCGGGTCAACATGAACAAACGACGAATGCTGAGTTTAAAGGAAGATGTGTAATTGCCAGATGGACAGAAGTGCTGGTGTTGTCATGGCTTACACACTGCTGGATCACCCTGGAAAGCCAGAGTGTAAATCCCGAGCCTGCTCCATGAGTGGGGGCCGCCTGCGGGGACCAGATCCTGAAGGCCGCTGACATGTCTGTCTGTGGACCAGCGCTGGTCCGGGTGCTTCCTCCGGCTTTCCTCCCGCGACTTCGCAGTGTCCCCCTTCTTGCAGCCCAACCGCCCGCCTCCAATCAACATAACACTCCAAAAACACATTTATATTGATTAGATTATGGCTAAGGCTTGATCTTTAGGTAGTTGTACATGTCTGTTTTTGTCCATTGTTTATTGCTTTTATCAGAACATATTTGAAGATTAGGAAGTATTTTGTTTATATGCACTCCCCCTGCTTGGTTTTGTTTATTATATTTTTCTCACTTTAGCAGTGTGAAAACCAAAGGTTGTCTGCTGCTTATTTAAAGCAGAGGTAAATCGTACATCTCATATTCTTATGCTTTATTAGAATTAAAAAAAAAAGTGTGGGCTGTCAAACTGGCTCAGTTGGTAGATTGTGTGACTCTTGATCTCAGGGTTGTTAAGTTTGAGCCCCACACTGGGTATAGAGATTACTTAAAAAAATAAAATCTTGAGGCGCCTGGGTGGCTCAGTGGTTGAGCCTCTGCCTTCAGCTCAGGTCATGATCCCAGAGGCCCGGGATCAAGCCCCACATTGGGCTGCCTGCTCAGCGGGAAGCCTGCTTCTCCCTCTCTCACCGCCGCTTACTGTGTTTCCTCTCTGGCTATGTTTCTCTCTGTCAAATACATTTTAAAAAAAATCTTAAAAAAAATAAAAATCTTAAAAAAGATTTTGAGAATCATACTTACTTAGGAACCATTGAATGATGACATTTGAGAGTTTATCAAATTCAGGGTAAGGGGTGATTATTAGGAAGGTTCATTTTTCAAACAAGAAAAAATGCATCAGGAAATTAAGTGTTTTGGAATGCAGTGATTATTTTTTTGCTTAGAATATTTCTTTTCCCTTCTACCTACCCCAGTGCCCAAATTTCAGAATATCTATTCCTTATTTTAAGATTTCATTTATTTATTTGCCAGAGAGAGAGAGAGAGAGAGAGAGAGAGAGAGAACATGCACAAGTCGGGGAGAGGGAGTTGGCAGGCAGAGGGAGAAGCAGCAGACTCCCCACTGAGCAGGGAGTCCGATGTGGGACTCGATCCCGGGACCCCAGGATCATGACCTGAACCAAAGGCAGATGCTTAACTGACTGAGCCACCCAGCCGTCTCAAGAATGTCTAGTCTTTTCTAAATTCTCTGTAAATGTACAATTTGGCCTTCATCATGTCACTTAAGTAGTTAATTTGTTGATTTACGTATATATTTATTCATTCAACAAACATAAAGTTATTCTTTTCCGTACAGCAATAGAGATGAATGAGCCATAATCCCTACCTTCAGAGGGCTAAATGGGGTGGCGTCACGGATGCTGTAGTATGTGTATGTCTGGGGCTGGTGCAGTGAGGGCTTTCCAGGAAGAGGACATTGTGCTGGAGCTGAGACAGATGTGAGCCAGCTCCCACCAGGTAGAACATGATTCTCTAGCAAGAAGGAAGAGCTTGAGGAAGGCTCCAGCTGGGCAATGTGGTCAGCTCAGAGGGGGGTTAGCATCACAAGCGAGGCAAGGGTGCAGCCTCATGGAGAGGTGAAGGTCCTTACGTGTTGCCAAGGTGTTCAGACTTTATGCTTTGAGGCAGAGAGGTCTCCCATAGACTCAGATGCGTGATTGAAATTCTGAGCTGATCTGCCCTGTTTTTTTCATTCATGTGGCATGTGGAAACCAGAGTTAAAAAATGACAGGCTGTGATATAAGATGTGACCCTCATCTTTTCCCTGAAATACTTGTGAGCAGCTCTCTTGCTTGGAACCCACTTATCTGCTAAGCTTCAGTGATGCTCAGCGGACAGCATGATGACGCGTTCAGCTGGTGCTTGGAAGTCGGTCCTTTTCTGTCTCTGTCACCAGCTCACCGGGCAGCCTGGATGCATGTAACCATTAGGTGAATGTCTCCAAGCCTCCGTGTCTGTAGTGCGAGATGTAGATAATTATACTTATATTTGCTTGCCTCCTGGGACTTCTCCTTAATATTTATAGCTGCAAAAGACTTCGCAGTCATTTTTATTAATAGTTGCCAGATGTGTCGTAAGGATTAATGAACTTATGATCTGAAATGTTTTGAGCTCCTGAAATAGGAGGCAACTGCCTGCACCGGGGATGTGTAAAAGAGCATTAAAATGCAAACAATACACATTTGGAAATTTGAGCTCTTAGGTGTGAAGGACAAGTGGCACACTTAAGATTTCAGTACACTTTGTAGGTATTTTTGGCATCCTTAAGGAAGCTCCTGAATTCATCACAGCCCATTGCCCACCACACAAGGCCCTTGCACGCAGGCCCACACAGGTGCACACTCGCATGGACACGGGTTCTGCTTACACCGCCGTGACCCTCCTCCCTGTCATCCGTCCTTCCTGAGCATCATCCTTGACTCTGTTTTCCCAGCCTCCCCAGCCAGTTGTTTCCAAGTGTTCAGTGGTCTCCCTCATATCTCTGGCTTTTCAGTTCCTTTTCCTCTCTCCATCCAACTTCAGGCTCTCAGTAGCTCTAACAGCAAACTGTTGATCGTCATTGATCTCTCCAAGTTTCTCCCCTGTTTAAGGGTTAATATTCTCCAAGCGTAGCTCTTATCACTGCTCATTCATTTACCTTTGATAACTCCGCTACCGTGAAAATCAACCATAAGCTCACAAGGCCTCCTGCACATGGCCCTAACCGCCTTCCCTCTGCCTGGTGCGGGTCCCTCTAGATCATTCTCTCTTCCCAAAGACCTACTGGCAGATTGAGTAGCTTTTCTAGGGGCAGAGGTGGCAGTAGAGGGAACACATCAGGCGCAGAGAGTACCGTGCCTTTGCCATGTTGTTCTTCATGCTGGAAGTGTCCCTCTGCCCCAGAAAAAGCCACTCAGTCTTCAAGCCCTGTCTCAAAGTGAGATCGCCCCGGGGAGAGTATTCTAGGCCCATTTCATTTATCATCCCTTCCTCCGAATCTTTGCTGCGTTTGAAGCTTTCATTCTAGTATCTGTCATTTTCCTTGACATTTCAGTCATTTGCATACATGTCCTTGCCGGTCTGCTGAGAGCAGAGCCCGTGACTCTGTGACCCTTGTGTTCTTCCCAGAGCCTGTTGCGATGCCTTATGCACTGTGACACCCAAGTCTTTACTGAACTGAATTTGTACAGTGAATCAGAGTCCCAGTTATTTTCTTCATGTAGGACAGTATTATGGAAAAATTTGAAGTACATCAAGGTAGAGAGAATGTGACAGTGAATCCCCGTGTGCTTGTCACCTAGCATCAGTAAAAGTCAGTACAGAGCTGGTCTCGTATGCCAGTACCCCTCACCCTCTTTAGCTTGTACCTTTCAGAGTCCTCTGTTGGAGAAGTAGCCACCTGATGCTCACTTGGCCAGAGTTGGCTTCCCATGGAGGGAGCCACACGAGGCGCTCGCGGGAGCCAGGGGCGGTGTGCTTTGAGTACCTGATGGTACACTCAGGACCCACTCAGACGCAGTCCCGCCTTGTTTGCGACATTAGGTTTAGATGTTGCAGATGTGTGTTACCAACATCCCCTTCCTCCGAGTGGTGGGCTCAGGGTGGGCCCGTTCATGAGGCACGTGTGTTGCTTGGTGAAGAGGTGGTTGGGAGTGACCGACGGTGGCGGGAAGCCTGTGAGGGAGACGTGAGGGCTCGGTGTGACGGCCCAGAACCATGACGCGGAGCCCCAGGGGCCAGGAAGCCTGTGGGTTCGCTCCTGCCACAGTCACAGGCTCATCCCCTTCAGCAGATAGATTTTGTTTAAGCATTGACTGGAATTTTGTCATTCCTCTGAGTTCTAGAGGAAGGTGTTATGTTTCCATGCTGTGTTCAGCAGAGCAAGAGTCCTCTCATCTTTTAGGAGGGGCTCCTTCCTGGGTGGTCGTGTTCTACCCTTGTGGGATTTTACGTGTTTATGCTTTAAGAGGGAGTGTTTTGCCCCAATCCGGTCTGCTTTAGAGGAGATCTAACTGAAGAGAGTAAGGATTTTGGGGCACCTGGGTGGCTCAGTTGGTTAAGCGACTGCCTTCAGCTCAGGTCATGATCCCGGAGACCCGGGATCAAGCCCCACATCAGGCTCCCTGCTCAGCGGGAGGCCTCTTCTTCCTCTCTTACTCCCCCTCCTTGTGTTCCTTCTATGGCTGTGTTTCTCTCTATCAAATAAATAAATAAAATCTTTAAAAAAAAAAGAGAGAGAGAGTAAGTATTTTGGAGTTTGAGCTTAAGAGATGTTTTTTCTGCCTTTACGGAGGTGTATGCTATGCACCCTATTCTGTTTGTGGGGGACTTCAGATACCGCGGGGGAAAGTAAATATGAAAAGAAAGACAGCAGTACTGTCCTGTACTCAAGGACGGTGAGATGGAGGGAAGGACACTGGCTTGAAACTAACTGCCCCATCACTGTGTCCCGGGCCGAAGCTGCCAGCCGCGTGGAGGGATGGAGATCCTGCAGGCGCTGAGAGAGAGGGGAGGAGCGGCATGCCATGCGAGCTGGGAGGACGGACATGCCCTGTCCAGGGATCCAGGAGGAGGCTGGAAGGCCTGTGGTTCAGGCCCTCATCTTGTGCAGTGGCCTTGTCGCCGCCCGCCCCCCCGGTGTCCTCCCTCTCACGTTGTCTTCCTTAAACCTGCCACTGTCCTAACTCTCTGTGGCCCTAAGCTCCAAGTGACTCCCCAGTGTTTGCAGGGTGAAACGTACATTCCTTTAGTTTATCCCTAGGTCTCCCCACCTGTTTAGCCGTATCTCCCACCATTTCCTACTTAACTGCCTGTCATCTGTGTCTTTTCTCAAATCCCACTGCCATTCCCTAACTGGGTAGAGTTAATTACTCCTAACTCTTTTCTCCCAAAGGCGATTGCAAGGTGTAATGGTGCCCTTTGCCCAAACGCAGTGATTCGGTGCTGTGAGCTCAGTCTTATTCCAGGTGGGCTCTTGGCCCTTCAGTAAGAGTCGGGCTGCTCAGGAGGAGCCTGGACTTCGGCCGTCCACTTTAGTGCCCGTGGACTCCCCGGAGTGTCCCGATGGCATACGAGCCCTCGTGGGAACTGGGAGGGCCTGCAGTATCTAAGGCCGGAAGAAGGGAAAGGGAAAGATAGGAAATCTGCCTCGCTACACAATTTAGATTAGATCAGAGATGAGCGGTCAGCTACTTTTCCTTTTGGATCCAACAAGAAAAAAGACACTCCTACTGTGTGGAAACGAACCTCGACCCCCAGTTTTGCCTCCTCCTGTGAGGCTGAGCTGCCCGGATCCTCTGGGAGCGGGGCATTCTGAGGCGAGGTCCGCACTCTGGCGCCGGAACTGGGAGACCTAAGAAGGGGCCAGAGGTTGGCTGATGGAATACAGGCAGAAGTGGTAGATTTGTAGTTTCTTCGAGAGAATCCTGTTTCTGTATCCCAGTGCCCTTGTAAACCCAGCAGCTACTGAAAGAATGTCTGATTTCTTCTCCTTTGCGATTACCAGCTTCTTCTTCTGACCTCCCTTTTCCTTATCCTGGTACTAAGTTGTGTGTGTGTGTGTGTGTGTGTGTGTGTGTGTGTGTGTGTGTGTGTGTGTGTGTGTGTGTGTATGTTCCTTGAACAGCATGTGCATAAGTAATGAATTGATTCAGGCTCTTCTCCCCTCTCATGTGCTCTGTTGCTGGAGTCTCATCAGTGACCTTCCTACCTTAGCCTTTAAATATTTCTCTGGTCACTTTGCCTTCTACTACAGACCCATCTTCTCAAGCTCCTGCTTTCTTCACTCAGGCATCTCTGGTGGTCCTTGTCCTTACCCGATCGGAACACCAAAGCCTCCCTCCATATATCTGTCTTGCTCTGAGCCCTAGAAGTGGACTCTAGCCGGACGGGCTTCCTCATTCCTCACTTCCTGTGACGACACTCAGCGGTCCTGCTGGGGCACCAGTTCTCCCTGGCCATCAAGGCTTGGTCTGTGTTCCACCTCCTGCTTGATGCCTTTCCCAGTGTGTCCGGTTCCAACCCTTTCTCCCTAGCATCCTATTGCACTTGTGTGTGCGGAACAGCCCGTGACGAACACATGCAGTATGTGCGAAGAGGGAGAGCTTGTGCGTGTGCCTAAGCATGTCCCATGTGTCACTGTTTTCAGCACGTTTCCGGTGTTGCCAGCTGCTTGCTGGGCTCCTCATTGCTTACGTTTCCCTGTAGTGTGGCGCCGCAGGCCCTTGGCACGACCACTTGGCAGTGACTTACTAGAATTCCCCAAAGTTGTAAAAGTTCACTTCCACTAGGTCCTCCTGATGGGCTCTCCAGCCTGCTCAGTGCAGACCTTCTCTGGTTATTTCTCTTCTGCTTCTCTGGATCCCTCATGTCTGCCTGTCCACTTGTTTCCTCAGACTGTGCCCCGAATCATGGTGCAGCCTGCCTTCACGGATGCCGGGACAACCGGAGCTCTGGAGGTGAGTCAGATGGGGAGGGGACGGGGCACCTTGGCTGGCGGCCGCCCCTCACGTGGGGGGTGGCCCCGATGCTGTAACTGTTTTTGAGTCCATACCCGTGGGCTTTTCATTTTCGCGTTCCTGTTTGGATAATTAGCTATAATATAGGTCACTGTCTTCTCCCTCTGTATTTTCCTTGTTCTACTTTTCTATTTTCAACTTGTTAATCATATGATTGCTAAACTTTTAGGTGCTTGACTGCTAATGTAGTCTGTTGCTTTAATAGCCCACTGCTAGGCAAAGGCGATTTCTATAAACAGAACAATCTCCTTATTCCAAGTGTTTGCTTAATTCTCAGTTTTACATTTCATTCTGATTCATGATATCAGCGTGAAAAGACTAATGCTAAGCTGGGGAGAAAATAGTCTCTTATGATCTCCCACAGATGAACAGCACTTCTCATCTTATGAATAGCAAATCTATTTTCTCCCACTGTGTGTTCATTCTCTTAGGAAGTGCTGTATCTTCATCGGAAAATTTTATTTAGTAAAACAACAGCAGAAAAGGGCAAATAATTTGGAAGGGAACTCAGCCCTCCCCAGATTCAGTCTCTTCTGAAGGGCCCTTTCCAATCCAGGACACATTTGGTGTTCATGTGGCTCCCCTCTAACCCCCGTGAGTTGTGTTTGTTATTTTGCTGAGTCAGGACTGGGGCCCCAAGGCCGGTGAGACAGAGGGAGACCAAGTCTCTTACCGGGGCACCAGATCTCTTGCAGCCTCTGCAGCCCAAGCCATTCTGTTGTTTGTTCTGGTGGTTTTTGCAAAGCCTGGCTTTCACGGCAGTTTCTCGAAGTATCAGTGGTAAAGGAATAACCCAAGGACGGGGAATAGGTTTCCACTCACATATCAACTCCAGTCAAGTGGGAGCGGCTTCCCGCAGTGCTTTCACGGAAGGAATCTGAGGCTGTGCTCAGGCTCAGCAGGAAAGAGCCGTGCAATCAGGGCTCGCCTTCTGCCACCGTAGGTCTGTGTTGTCACTGTGGATCTGACCTCTGATACCTGGTTGTCACTTACTGGATAAATCCTTTAACCTTGCTGGGCCATGTTGTAAAATGCATATGGTAAGACTTTCTGGCCTACATCAAGGGATTCATGTGGAAGCAAATGGGATAATGACCAGACATATCTAAGGCACTGTCGCTGGTCTGTCACCTCCTCAGGATGGGACGTAGCTGGCCCTTAGCAGACAGCTGTCCGTGTGGCAGTGATGAGGTATTACCCTCGGGGGAAATAAGGAGCACCCACGAATCCAGAACCAAAGTTCTCGTTCAGATTCTAGGCTCTTGTAATTTTGTTTGTATATTCTTCCCTGCCTGGTCAGTGATATTAAAAATAAAATGGAAAAGAATAAATAAAATATGTACAAGTTGCAAAAGAAAAATGATTGAAGGATTGCCTAATCTTTTAGAGTATTTATGCTGGTGACACTTATTGATCTATTGGCTTTAGTAAATTTTGCAGCCTAGAGATCCATCACAAAAATGGGCTGTTAATCTCAAGAGGTGCCGTTAATTTCGTACCCTGAAAGTGTGCCTTGTGGGGAGAGGAGGGCCTCTGGAGACAGGAATATAAATGACAATTCACGTGAAAATGCATGATTTATCAAACTGCTGAGTTAAGCCAAGTAACTGTAAGAGACTTATAGATCTCAGCTGTTTCCCAGTTCAAATAAATCCTGTATTTCAAATGGAAAATGGCCATTCCTGTAATATAAATAATCTTTCCGTAAATATTGGAAAACATATTTCTTTTTCTGAACGGCACCCTTCTCCGGTGCACGTGCCCCGTCCCTGTTGCTGCCCTCTCTCTTGCCCGTGACTGTCAAGCGGGAGTAGATAATCTGCTCCCTTGTTCAGATGGCTTCAGTTATCGACAGAACACTGTAGCAGCTCCTTACTTAGAAACAGTAGAATGTGGACGAGCCCCGGCTGCCATCGGGCCCTGGGCACCGGGGCCCTGTGTGCATCTCTGCCAGTGCGACTCAGACGAGAGATCCCAGAGAGGGAGGCCAGCCGCTGCGCTCCATCCACACTTACCCCCTCTTCATAGCAGGGGCAGGCGGCTGCTCGCTTGCTTCTTCCTGGATCAGGGGGCCCCCCACCCGTCTCCTCTTCCACCTGACTCCCCGCCAGGGGCCACGAGTCAGCCACCAGGCCTGATTGTCATTCCTGGCTGTGCTAAGTCCTTTGTGCATCCCCCAAAGAGAGGCTCATTCCAACTTTGCAGGGGAAAGTGCATGAAGTCCATGGGGGCGGGGGGGGTGGTGGTGGTGGTGGATCTGTTTCTGTGGGAACAGGGTTCTGAGCTCGAGTGCAGCCAGGCCAGGGGTGCTGGTAGGTAAGGAAGGACGGAGATTTCGTGTGTACCTACTGGGCGTCAGGGCCTGTGCTGAGGGCGTTTTCCTGCCTTGTCAGGCCTCACGGACCCTGGTCGGCCATCGAGTGTGCATTCTTGCCCACCACCAAGTAAGTGTTTGTCCCACACCAGCCAGATGTTTTGTGATTCAACTCCATTCTGACACTGTCTACCCCGAGACGGTGCCAGCACCCACGGGTTAAGGCCTGAGGCCCACAGGATGCCAGTCGCGCACGCCCAGGTTGTCACCCGGGCTTCTGACCAACCCGCTCAATGAGAGGTTCCAATGATCCCCACGTGTGTTGGATTAATTTGTTAGACTACTTCACAGAACTCGAGAGAACAATTTTACTCAGTAGATGACCAGTTTATTCCAAGGGTATGACTTGGGAATAGCCCCATGGAAGAGAGGCATGGGGCAAGGTGTGGGGAAACCCTGTGGCCATTGAGCCTCTCTGGGTGCTGAACTTTGCCCACGCCTGGGCGATCACCAGCCCGGCAGCTCCCAGAAGCCTGTCCCCGCTTGTTTGGGAGGCCTTATTATGCAGCACGAATGAGTAAATCTATGGCAATTACGATGAAGTCCCCTGCAGCCCCTCTGTCCCCCCGGGGGCTGTGGGGGTTGACGCTCTAGTCGCAAGGCTTGTTCCGGCGGCCCGCAGCGGCCATCCTGAGGAGCAGGCCCAGAGTCACCGCCTTCACACGCACTCAGGTGTGGTTGCAGGGGGCTTGTTAGGAATATCAAGACACCTTTCTTGCTCCTAACACCGAGAAAACGCCACGGGTTTCGGAGCTCTGTGCCAGAACCAGGATGACAGCCAAATCCGTATTTCTTAGGAGAAGTGAGGTGGTCGCAGGCCGCGGTTAGACTCCCCGAGCGTGTACAGAAGGCCAGGAGGTGGAAGGGGCAGGCGGGTGGCCGTCCCCCAGCTCTCCGCGCCGAGCGGACTGCGGTGGCCGCCTGGCCCGGGTGGGCTCCTGGGCGTTTGGGGCGCCAGAAGCCGCCCTCACACAGACCTGGGGCCGCCCGGTGCACCGCCATGGCCTTCCACTCCCCGGGCTGTCATGTGTCACCTGACAGACTCTGTCGCAGTTCGTTTGGAAAATGAGCAGCAGACTTGGAATTTTAACCAGTTCTCCTTGCGCCCCTCCGCAGCCCCAGGCTCCCGGCGCAGCCCCCGAGGTGACGGTGCGCGCGGCCCCCGTGAAGCTCCACGACGCTGCGGGCAGCCCGGCGCCGGAGGTGCAGGAGGGGCCGCCCAGCCCCCTGAGCGAGGCCTCCAGCGGCTACTTTTCCCACAGCGTCTCCTCCGCCACGCTGTCCGATGCGCTGGCCCCTGGCCTGGACGGCGCGGCCGCAGCGGGCGGGCACACACCCGGCTCGCCCCCGCCTGCCCTCTGCCAGGCCAGCCCGGACACGGAGCTCCCGCTCGCACCCGCGGCAGACACGGACCTTCCTGCCCGCCTCCACGGCCGGAGCGGCCCCCTCTCGCTGCCCGCCCCAGCAAAGCAGAAGGTGGGGGGTGACAGCGACGACGCAGCCTGCGATGCCCAGGAGCTGCTTTCCTCGGAGAAGGAAGACGCGAGCGCACCCCCGACTCCTCTCCCCACCTGCGCCCCCCAGGAGGAATCACACGGCCGGCAGAGCGGGGGCGAGGTTTCCCCGGCCACCCAGCCGCTGGGAAGGCCCGAGAACCACGCGAGGCCGGCCGCCGGCTCAGCGCTGGACATCTCCAAACCGCAGGTGCCTCCTGAGCTCCTGTCTCCGTCCCCTGCTCCCGCGTCCCCGTTCAGAATCCAGAAGGTGCGGACGTCCGAGCTGAAGTCATTCACGCGCATGCTGGGCGCAGACCCCAGCTGCCCCTCCGCAGCGGAGGAGGACCTGCTAGGCGAGGGCGGGGCGGGGGTGCCGGCCGTGGGAAAGCTGGAAGTTTCCTCCGATTCTGAAGAAGCCAGCGAAGTCCCAGAGTGGCTCAGAGAGGGAGAATATGTCACCGTGGGCACCAACAAAATGGGCATCGTGAGATACATCGGGCCCACCGACTTTCAGGAGGGGACGTGGGTCGGAGTGGAGCTGGACTTGCCTTCAGGTGAGTGGTGCTGCTTGCGGCCGCTGGTTCCCCGCGGGCGGTGACTTAGCCGGGGCGGCCGGCAGAGGAGCGCTGGCCATCGCCCGGCACTGCTGGGAACCTGCTCTGGGCCCCCCGGGCATATCATTTGACCTTGCCGAGCCTCCAGATCACTACTTTTCAAAATCAGGAATAAGAGTTTCTTAAGCATTCTCTTTGTTTGACTTCCAGACATTTTTCAGAAACTTAAGACATTAATTGAAAGCTACTATCAATTTGGTAATGAATTTAAGCACTTTTTTTTTTAAGTCAGAGGCATCTGCTCTTGAACTGTAACAGTGTAACAGCTCTGTGTGCGGAGCCTGCTCCAGTGGCCAGCACCGCTGCCTGTGGGGGTGCGGGGTGCCTGCGCTGCAGAGCAGAAGGCAGGGTGACCCAAGGTGCCCGCCAGGCTCGCCCGTCTCTTCACTCTCGTTACAGAGCGGTACATCTGAAAACCGGCTGGGTCACCATTTTCCAAAAACCCAGGGCCATAACTTAAGGAATTACTTGGTCCTTGATGTATTTATTTATTTATCTATCTAAGAGAGCAAGCACAAGCAGGGGGAGTGGTGGGCAGAGGGAGAAGCAGACTCCCCGCTGAGCAGGGAGCCCCACATGGGGTTGGATCCTGGGACCCTGGAATCATGACCTGAACAGAAGTCAGATGCTTAAGGACTGAGCCACCAAGCGTCCCTAGAATATTTTTTAAAGGAGTGTCTGCTACTATGTGCAGGGGAGTTGGGAGAGGAGTTTTAGCTGCAGTTGAACTGAATTAAAGAGGGATTAACGAATAGATCAGGTCATCCAACAATAGGTATTAGGCTCCTGCCCTGTTGCAGTCACCATCTTGGATCCCAGGGATACCTTGGGGAGCAAAACAAAGTCTGTGGTTTCACTGGACTTCCATTTAAGAGAGAGAAGATTGCCAAGTAGACAAATAATTAAAATTTGATAGTAATGAGTATCATGAAGAAAATGAAATGGGGTGAATTTCAGGGTGGTGAGGAGCCCAGAAGCAGGGAGCCCAGGCTGGGGGGTGGTGTGTGTGCTCTGGGAGCCGAGTGAGAGCAGTGGCTGGACTGTGAGGGAGATGGTCTGGTAGGTCCTTTGAGAGGTGCACTGAGGGGACCCTTGTTGACAAAGAGCAGAGGTTGGGGGGAAGGGGGAAATGCAGGTCAGGATGTGCAGACAGTGAGTGTAGAAAATTCGTGACTGTTTTTGCCACAGAGATCATGTTCCCCACAAATCTGTCCCCATGGCACATTGATGTTTAGGGGTCAGGCTTCCTCTCCCTCACTGGAGCACCGGATTCTCATTCTTCACCTTAATGCATTTTCTGTTGCTTTTACAAAGGAAACTTCCTCACTCCACCTTGATACATCACGTGTGACATCTAACTAGCTACAGTTGGGTTATTTGCCAGTTTCCATCTGATAGATTCAGGAAAAATAATCGTTCTACCCATGACTCGATCCTAGGTTTACATGTTGACCGGCCGGGTTGAGGGTCCCTGCCTTGGGGCAGAGTGGGATTGGTGACTTGCCTGCACGAGGGCATCGAAATGGCAGGACCGGAGGCTGCCCATCCGCCCTTGGGGACCGCTCTGTGCTGCCGTGAGACAGTCACCCTGGGCCCCTTGGCTCAACAGAGAGCACTGTGCCCCCTGGGGAGCCGTCGGGCACACAGCAACCGGGAGCGAGGGGCCGTGGGAGGTCACGTCATGTGCTCTTCTCTCTCCCCCTCAGGTAAGAATGACGGCTCCATCGGTGGGAAGCAGTACTTCAAGTGCAGTCCGGGCTACGGGCTTCTGGTGCGGCCAGGCCGGGTGCGCAGAGCGGCGGGCTTGAGCCGGCGGCGCAGCGCAGGGCTCCGGCTGCAGGGCGCCCCCGAACCCCGCAAGAGCAGTACCCTCTCCGGCTCTGCTACCAACCTGGCCTCCCTGACGGCGGCTCTGGCCAAGGCGGAGGGCGCCATGGCGCTGAGGGCCGACCGGAGCCATAAGAACCCCGAGAACCGAAAATCCTGGGCCAGCTAAACCGGTGCCGGACGCCGCACAACCCCGGGTCGCCTCTTCCCGGGCTGCTGGCCTGCTTCCTTCTGCTTCCCAGGCAGAGGCTGACGGGGTGGCCGGTGCCCCCTCCCGAGCCTTACAGTGACAGCCCTGGGGTGGCGTTGGGACCTGAGTGGGCAGGGACACCTCAAACCCTCTTCCCTGGGGAGCATGGCGAGGTGTCCTTTCTGCACCACGCAGGGCTGCTGACCTCTCCCTGCTCCTCCTGGGCCGCCGGAAGCTTCAATGAATCTCCCTCAGTGCAGAGAATGGGGAGGCAACTCAGCAAAGTAGAGCGTTTGACCGGTCTGGGAGCCTGGAGCAGTCCTGGATTGTGGGAGCCAGTGAGGCCCCTGCTGGGCCCCCCTCCCCCCGCCCCGGGGCTGCTGCTGTTCCTTTTTTTCTGTTCTGATAACCCCATTAACCTCTTAACCATCCCAGTGCCTTTCTTTCCCCGCAGGCAGAGGCGGGACCTCCTCCCTGTGCCTCCGGAGCCAGCACCCCGCCCGACACATTCTGGTCCCGGCCTGCTTCCTAGGCTTACTGCATCCCTCTGCCTCCTCGGGCTCCTGGCACGGGGTCCTGGGCACCCCAGCAAGGGGCACTGGGCCTGGCCCCTCCTGCCTTTCTCTCTTCCCTTCCACAGGGTTTCTTAGGGCTTTCTTTGTGGGTGTGTTAGTGTCTTTATCCCTGCAAAGTGTTTTCTCTTCGCCATTTATTCCCTTAACAGAGTGCTTGGAATATATTTATTTATATTTATTTTTTCAAAAATCTGAAATCATTTGTGAGCCACAATTGCCTGGGCATGAGTGTCCGGGGCTTGCCTCGCACATCACCAGCCTCTGGGGTCACTCAGAGAGTGGGAGTTCCCAGAGGGGCCGCAGGATGATGCCCTTCCTTGTGTTGTTATTGGTGCAGACACACAAGTGGCCTTACTCTAAGGTGACAGTGACAGCTTGGACAGTTACTTTGTTGTGCTTCTGTAGTGTTGAAGTCTAGGTGTCATGACCTTATCTGGCGTAATTTTGGTTTCTTGGAAGGACCTGAGACTAGTTCCACTTCTTGGCGGTTCCCTTTCGACTCCCTGACCGAGCCAGGGGGACTGTGGCCTTGCAGGGCTCCCCACTGTCCCCGTGGCTGTCTCTGGCTGAACCACAGATGTGGCCCGGACAGCACAAGCCCCCCAAGAGCATTGTGCAGCTCCTGCCAGGTCACCCGTGGCCCTGGAGCCATTTCCTGCTGGGGAGGAGGTCTGTGGAGGCCGGCAGAGGGCAGGAGCCTTGCAGGCCGAGGTGGCGCATGGCCCGGAGGGGGCACGCTCTGGCTGGGCAGCACAGCGGCAGGGCCCCCACGGCACTGCCTCGGCTACTTCCTGCAGCAGTAGCCCAGTGACCACCTGCGGAGCGCGTCCTCACCAGCACCTGGTGGACATGTGGCCGCTCAGGGACAGAGCCCTGGGGCAGGATATGTGCACAGCACTCTCGGAAGGCCTGTGCTTAGTTCTCACGTTTAGACTCTTAAAAACGATGCCCAGAAAGGCCTTTCTGAAATACCTTGTGCTCTAGGGGTTTGAAGCCCCTCCGGAGCAGTAATGCCAGGTTCCCTGCCCCGGGCTGGGACTGTATGGGGCCTGCGGCCAGCTGGGGAAGCAGAGCGCCATGGGCACCCCCAGTTGTGCGGCTGCTGCTGGCTGGATCCCCTGGGCGAGGAGCCTGAGGTTAATTAGCTTCCATTAATTACACGTGGCGGTGCCTACCTGCGGCTGAGGCCCAGCTGTGCGCCAGGTGGAGTTACTTTGGCTCTGGCCCCCACTCCCCTGACCCCCGCCCTCGGGCCCTGCGGGTGGACCTCTGCCTGGGAGGGGGTGGTCCATGCCCGGCGCCCCTGAGGATGGGCCCGGAGCTGAAGAGCACACGCCCGCGTCGCTTTAGCTGAAACCGAGGAGAGTTCAGCATCGGCCTCCCAGCCAGGCTCTCTCTGCTGTTCCCCGGAAGCACCGGCCCCTCCTCACAGCACCGTGGCTGCTTCCACCCGCTGGGGCCCTGCCCAGGCGCTCTGAGCGCCCAGCTCCCCCGGGACCGCGCCTTCGGGGTCCCTTCTCGTCCGCACAGCACTGTTGGCCCGGGATGTGGGTGGCTCGGATCCTCTGGGAGGACTGGCCTGGACCTGCTAGGCGCCCCAGATGTGAGCGGACCCCGCTACGTGTTCTCCTGTCTCCATACCGTCAGTCCTGTGCTCTGCTTCTCTGCTCAACGTCCTTCCCAGCGCACAAGTCTCCCAACAACCTGTGTTCAGTTAGGACTTGTCTTTGTGGACGCCAGCGTGCCTGGGGTTATGGACGCAGGTCCCACCACCACCCCTTTCTCTGAGGGGAGCACCTCTCTGCCTGTGGGCCGACGTCGTGCACCAGGCTCATGGGGAGAGCAAGTGGAAGGCGGCTTGGCGGTTTATGACCCTCACGTACGGGGCAGGGTGCTTGCTGGAGCCCAGCGGCCCTAACGTGGTGTTGCCGGCCTTCCACGGAGCCGTCTCGGGAAGGCCAGTGGGAGAGGAGAGGTGTCGTTTCGCTGCCACTCGGGTTAGTTAGGATGGAATTACGGGCTCAAGCAGGGTTTTAGCAGCCGGAGCTTGCGGGTACGGTGAAGAGCCTGGACTGGCGATCAGCTTTGTTGCCCCCTGGGTGGGGAGGTCATCGTTCTTCGTGGGAAGGGCCGCAGCGGCTGCTTGCCGGGGTTTCATGCGAGTGGAGTGCGCTTTGGGTCCAGACCTGCAGCATGCAAGAGAGGAGCAGGCTGTCCCGTCGGTGTTCTTGGGGTCTGTCACAGCGGCTGGGCAGTCCCAGTGCCCGGGGAGGCGATGTGGCTCTCCCCCAGCTGTGGCCCTGATGGCACCCTGCCACCATGAGGGCTGGGCCGGAGGGACAGGGTTTTGCAGCCCTGAGCCCCCTGTCTTCTTGCTCTGCCACCTGCTCGTCCTCCTTCCCAGGCCCGCGTGTCGCTGGATCACTCGGAGGGCAGCCCCGCTCCTTCGGGGGGTGAGTGGTGGTCAGATGGAGGCCCATCCTGCTTGGTCTGGGGCCTTTATTCTGGCTTCTTGGTGCAGACTCACCATAACTTGTTACTGGGAAAGCAGTGACATGAAGTAGACGTGGTCACTAAAGCCAGAGCCCTGGCAGCCCCACAGCCCGGCGTTTATTGTGCCAGGGGCGCCGTCTTGCAGGCCGTGTGCCCGTGGGAGCTGGAGGGAGGGCCCCGTCTCCCGGGTCTTCTGTTCTCACCTTACTGATGGGCCTGAGGGTAAAAGACGCGTCAGCGCTAGGGTTTGGGATTGTGGTTCCAGCAGGTCCCAGGCTCCGGGATTGGGGTGACAGCAAGAGGGGCTGGGCTGCCTGCACGCAGAGCAGCATGAGGGCGCGTCCGAGGCCGGCGGAGGCTGCAATGGCGGGCAGCTGGCCAGAGGGCACGGGAGAAGAAGGAAGCACGGGGCCAGTGCGTGTGGCCAGGGCTAGCCATGAAGGGCCTCGTGTGCTGAGAGAATGGAGCTTCCGCTGAGCTGTGAATGGGACCCTTGAAGAGTTTGAAAGGCTTTAGGTGTTTCCATCCCCCATTACTTTCCTTCCCTTTTCTCTTCTTGGCTTAACATTCTCTGTAGGTGAGACCCACAAGAAGTTCAAGGGTATTTATTTTCCTGGCTGAGATTAGCCCCAGTTGCCTGAGGTCTGCCTGGAGGCCTGCCTCGTGGACAGGGAGTGCCCGAGGAGGCAGCCCCCTCTGTTGTGCCTTCCCCTGGGGATGATGAGTGCAGCCTGTCTTTTAGGCCCAAGACACACATCTCTCCCAGGGAAGCCCACCGTGCCTTCAGCCAGCCTGCTGGCGCTAGCGTCTCCATGTGCAGAGTTCTGTAAATATGTTGGGTTCACGTATGAAGAAGTGATGCGGGGCTATATTGATTTGCTGCACATGAAATGGGAGTTTAAAAAAATCCAAAGACTCTGTAATGAATTGTAAAGACTGAATGATTTGTATTATATAATGAACTAAACCTCTGTAATTTTGTACCATATATGCCTTTCTGTCACATGACCAGCAGCCTCTAAATAAAACCAGATGATTTTGTGCCTGTGTCTGAGTTCGGTCTTGTTGCTTTTCCAGAACTCTTGCACCCAGACGTGGCAGTGTTTGGGTTCATTTTAGATTGTCCCACAGGGCAAGGGGTGGCCTGGGTCCGGGGCTCTTCAAGATTGAGACTAGAGGAGCAGCAGGTCCCCGAGCACACGTGCCTGGCGGCTGTGCTCTGTGCTTCGCACCGAAGGACCCACGGAGGCCCTGTGGTTCCACTTCGTTCAGACCTCACAGGAGCCAAGAACCAACGGAAACTTCCACATAGCCTTTGACCCGGGGTAATGGGAGCTTCTGGGCCGACTGGGAGGCAGCTGGCCTGGAGGGGTTGGGGGCGGCGGGGACAGCAGGATGTCCCAGTGCTCGGGCCATGGCCCCACTGCCATGGCCTGCGAGGGCGACCTCACACAGCAGACCGCCAGCCAGGGAGCCAGGGGCGCGTTCCACGCTGCACAGGTGGTTCTTGGACCCTAGCAGTGCTGGGTCACACCCCCGCAGGCTGCGGAACCCAGTGTCCTCTGTTGGTTCCTGCTTGTGCCCGTCCTCAGGATGTGGCTCCCAGCCGTCGCCCAGCATGGTTCACAGTGGCTCTCGGAGTGCCTGCCCTGGCTCCTCGGACCTGGGCAGATGAGCAGGTCTCCTCTCAAATGACCTGTGGGACCAACTTAAGGTCCCTGAGCGCAGCCCGGCACCGGGTAGGGGCGAGGCTCACGCAGGGTGCCGTCTTCACGGGGAACCGACTCACTGGCGCCTCCCTTGGCCCTCATCTGCTTCCGATGTCTTTGCAGATGGAGAGGGCCGAGTGGTGGGGGCCGCCCGTCAGGGCACATCTTTGCGGGACTTGTTTATAGTCACAAGTGCCAGAGAGTTGTTCTCAGAAGTACTGCCAAATTATGACACATTTGTCAGCCCGGAGCGGCCCTGCTCTGAGGCAGGAGTCTGAATGTACAATTGATCTAGCTGCTGGGATGGAGCCTTCGTTTTCTCCCAACTCCTGAGATCTTCTTTGTCTGCCTGAGGCTGTGGGCTTGACGCGTTGCTCAGACCCGAAAACGGGCTCCAGTGGACACGTCCCATTTAGTTCGTTCAATCACCGAGCCACTCAGTGAGCCCTTGTGTCCTTGTCGTGCCAGGCCTCGTGCAGTGGGCGGTGCAGACAAGTGACCCTGCCGAGCCGGGCCCCGCCACCGGGTCTAGAGGGCACGGGGCCAGCAGGAGGGGCTCCAGGGGCTCCAGGGGCTGAGGGCTTCCCTCCAGGCTGCTGTGTGTGCAGGACTCAGAGGAGAGGAGGCGGAGGTGGGGGGCAGGCCGGTGTGAAGAGAGCAGAGAGCCGTTTGGGCCTGAACACGAGCGTGAGGTGAAGGTGGTTCTCAGCAAACCCCCCCCCCCCCATCCGCCTCCATGTGCAGCTTAGGCTTGGGGGCACCTTGACATTTAGCAGACCCTTTTCTAATGATGTATGTATGGGAAGAAGAGAAAACCATTTACTTCTCAGGCTTTCTCTGAGGGGGAGTAAAGCCAATCAGCCTCCCTGTTGGGTGAGGCGGGGCCAGGGCCCTCTGTCCTGAGTCCTGGATGAGGACCTGACCCCGACCGTGGAGGTCTTTGAAGAGACACAATGAAGCTTCAGCTTTCCTTGATTTCATGTTTCACTGCTAAAGGTGAAGAAGCCCCAGGAAACGTGGCTCTTCTACGAAAACGAGGTGCTCAGGATGTGGCCTGGATTGGGGAGGCAAGGTGTGTGGGATTTCGAGGCTCAGCGCAAGAAAGGAAAAGGCCGTGGTCCCAACAGCGGAGAAGCCACTAGGACGACAGTGGCTCTGGGATGGGGGAAGCTGATGGGAAGGGAGGAGAGGGAGGGAGGCCAGGGCCTGGTGAGGCCGCCACCGGGAGGGACAGCCAGGGAGAGGCGTGGCCGTTTCCAGGGTGGGACATACCCAAACAGAGAAGGCGGTTGGGCGGGAGGCGGCCTCGGGCTTTCGTGAGCAGGTGGCATCGCATTCCCTCTCACCCGGGCAGTGTTTGATGGTCCCCTCTACCCTGCCCAGGCAGCCTCGGGTGTCTGGGCGCACCCACCGCTTTTTAAGGCAAAGCCACCGAGAAATGGAATGCGGCTGCCCCTCTGTGAGTGTTGAGGCACTTCCCAAATGACCGTCCTTACCCAAAGAAATCCCGGCCAGTCTTTGTTCAGTTATACGTTTTATTCTCTAATAGGTACAATACTAAAATAAACACAAATTAAAAAAAAGTTTTATTAAAACAAAACTGTACAAAAAAGCAGTATACTACATTTTAATTACAGAACAGTCTACTGTCCAAAAGGCACTAATCCAGAATAGGAGATACAATGATACAGGACTCATTTGAACTATTTTAATCAATACAATAGAGCACTTGTTTCTTTGACCATTTACATCTAGAAACAAGGGCTTTTTGCTACAGTCATTACACATTGTTATAAATATGAGTCCCACAGGTGAAGGTGCAGTATCGCTCTCCCTAGACAAGGTTCACGCCAAGAGGGACTGCCGTGGGGCTGAGAAGTGGGTGGGCAGCGGGGGTGGGGCCTGGGCCCGGGGCACCCTTCTCCTCCCCGAGGGCGGGGTAAAGGCAACCACCCTGGGCACACACAGCTTGTCTTCTGGCCTAGCCTCTCAGATGGTTGGTTTCTGACCATTCCTGGCAGCCACTTAACCCCCTTCTTGTGTGTTAGCACCGGGAAAGTGGGTTCTGAGATGCTCCAGGGAACTGGGGCTGGAGGTCTGCGTGATGGAGTGTCAGCAGCTGGGCAGAAGGGAGGCATTTTGGTAACCTGGTCTGAAAAAGTCAGCAACTACTCACAAGAGGGACACAGAGCCCAGGGATGGCCAGTGAGCTGGGCACTAGAGCCGGGCAGAGCCCCCCGCTACGTTCTGGGCAGATTTCCGGCCCAGAACAGAGAGGTCCTGCATCTCCTCCTGGAGGACCCAGTGGAGTCTCAGGTTAGAGCTGACAACCTTTTGTTTTGGAAGTTGCTTTCTAGAAGTGGGATTCTGCTTCCCAGAGGTTGTGCCCTGCTTCACTGCTGCCTCAGGACTGCAAGCGGCTTCTGAGCAGGAGCGGGCCAGACTCTGTCCATTTCTCCATGTTTGGTGGCCTGGACAACTCTCTAAACCCCAGATGTCATTCTCCGTTGGACTGTGGACCTAAGGAAGAGAGATACTGCAGCTTTCCCAACAGTGTCATACACATAGAAGACAAAGACAGGCATCGGATGTTAACAAAAATAAGTAACAAAGAAATAGGATTAAACCAAATCTCTTCTCACAGCATCCTATACTACATCCTCCTTCTGCTTAGCAGAAAATTGTACGTACACAAAAATACAAATACACAATTTTGTAGAACAGTCTGATTTTAATATATTTATATATATTTATATTTATACGAGTGGCAGGTTAGTTCATTATATAGAGCTTTTTGCACTTTTGGCTCATATGCAACAAGGCTTATAAATTCAGCTTTAGCTTTCATTCAGGTTTTATAGCTTTTGAACAATTGTTTTCACATTTAAAGCAGCATCCAATTTGCACTAGGAGTTTGTGGTGATTACAGGAAAGACGGGGTCAGGAGGTTACTGACAGGGAAGGCAGGGCCAGGGCCAGGGGCAGAGATACATTCCAGTGTGTGTGGCGATGTCAGAGGATTGCTATGGGACAGAGTTGACCATGATGACCCCTTGAGGTAGACTGAACACCTTACAGCAGACTCAGACACAGGTGCGACTCCCCTCAGGGACACATGGTGCACAAGATGGGGGACAGAGACCAGGAGACGCCAAAGGGAAACACAAAGACTAAGACACACGACGGCCAAGGCAGGGAAGGGCGCTCTGCCCCTACGCCCATCTGGCAGGGACCCCACACAGCCCGTCGTAGATACTCGAGTATTTGGTGGACGCTGAAGACTTTCAGGCAGTCCCAAGGCATCTGGTCCATGGTATCTGATGAGACTACGACTGTCAAACCCACTTCCCGTTTCATAACCTGCTGCGCCGGCTCCTTCCCACCCCTGCCGCGAACCGGCAGACAGAGCTGCACGTGCTTCCGCTCGGGGAACGCGTCCCCCAGCCCTCTGTTCGGGTCCAGTTCACGCAGAGGCAAGCGGGCCTCTTGGGCCTGGCGTGGCCGCGCACTGCGGGTCCCGCGCTCGGCCGCACTCCCGCACACGTGCGTCCGGGGCAACTGACCGGGCTCGGGGCAGCTGTGAACACCAGCGTCTGCAGGACGGAGCAATGGCCTCATCTGGGCTTGGCGCGCCGCGCTCCGCCTCCCCCTTGTCACCACCACGGCAGTGGTCTCCCAGTGGATCACTTTCATCAACCCGCCTCCCCTCTCTATCCAAATCCAAAGAATTCCTCTGGCAAATCTGCGCATATCTGTTAAATGTGAATGCCCACCATTTGGGTTATTACACTGTCTGAACAAAAACGCTCGATTATTAATGAAAATAAAGTGCCTGGGAATGGATTTGTCCATTTTGCAAAAACTTTCTAATGCACCAACAAATCATCTGAGCGCTGCTTAGTGCCGAGATGTGAACAGAGTGTAGTCACAAAATAATCCGGCGTACACCCACCAAGTAATAAAGGCCCCGAAATTTAGGTCAGACTTCAGTTACTTTAAAAAAGAAGCAAACAAATAACCTCACACTCATTTTCAAAGATGCACTTTTGATCTTGCTTCACCCCCAGCGATGATGGCCCTTCTGAGCCTTTGTGAGCAGACACCCTGATCCCTCAAATCTGGGAAGAGAGGACAGGGAGAGGCAGCCAGGGTTCCAGTGATTAATGATGGCAAATGAATCATTGTGTTTTTAACTATGATTATCTGACTCTTTGCCCTCTTGGATCTGGGTGCTTTCTGGCTGCAGACAAAGACAGACTGAATTCTGCTCTACGGCTGTCTTGCTCTCCCCTATCTTGCCCACACGGTAGCTGTAGACCTCGCAAAGCAGGCTCCTTAACATTCTCTATGAGCCAAGACTGGAACCCCATCCACAGAGACATCCCTAAAGAGCGGCACAGGAAAGAATGACAAAGCCAGCCTGACAGGGCACTGACAATGTCGCCCTGCCCATGAGCTTGCCCTTGGCAGTTGTTCTGCCTGCAGAACGCCCAGGGACCCTGGAGAGGGGCAGCTACCTGCGCCTGCCCCTGGGGGCTAAGTGCAGGGTGGGGAAGGGATGGGGGAAGGGCACAGGCTGACTCTCTGGCAGGTTCCAGAGATAACTTGCTTAGGCACTTAAAAAACGTAACTAGAAATGTACCCTTGGAAGGTACCGCACACCCAGTGGTGACTATGGTCGTGGAAGGGAAGGAGGGGAGCCCAGGGGGAATCAGAGAAGGCTGTGGGCTCTTCCCGGGGAGTCAACTAGGATGTTCTGGGGATCTTCTGACAGGGGAGCATCCCACCTTGCAGCCTGGGTGAATCTGAAGAAACCAGGGCCAAGACGGTGGGGGTTTCTCTTTCCTGTTTCTGCAGACCGGGGAATGGATGGGGGAGGGCAGGTATGTGGGAAGTCAGGACGGCCTGCTCTAGACTCACGGCCACAGGACTGCATCGGCCTGCCTTCTATTATCCATGTGAGAAAAACTGCTAGGAAAAGAAGAGGCCCTTTTGAAAGGAGTGTTCTGGCGAAACCAGTGAGCAGTGAAGAAAAGCCTTGCCAGAGATGCCGCCGCTGGAAGGGAGAAGCTCCCCGCCCACACCCCGCACCCCGCGAACTTTGGTTTTGGTTTCATGGTGCCCATTTTCAGAGACGCAGGATTAAGGGGCTCACTGACTCGAACATACAGAAATGTGGTTTTCTAGGCAAATCACTAACCATAATGCTCTCGCAAGGAGCCCGCAGCTGAGCTCGCCCCTTCACCACTCTACTGATGTATGCACTGCCTACCCCGCCTATGAACCTGGCATAAAAACAAAAGAGTTCAATGTAATATCACTAAAGTGGCTGCTGTTTACATTAATAGAGCACTAATGTCGTTTTGTTTCCAGTTTAATAGCTTCAATGAATGATGAAGTGGAAAAATGACCCTTATAAGTCTATGCCGGGCTCTTAGTTCCAGTAAAGCAACAAAAGGGGAGCGGCTTCGGGGCTTAAAGGAAGCCAGAAAACGCCTGAAATTTCGGCTTGACCTGGAAGTGATGGGAAGCTGGAGAAGTCATAAAGGCAACACAGATCTCGTGATCATCTCCGCTGTGTACGCTGGTTGGTTAAGAGTCACATGCTCTTTCCCAGGACGGAGTTAATGTCTCCATTCCAAAATTTCAGTGGCACCCAAGTGCCAGCAGAGACACCAAATCTGGATCAATAGCTAAATGGAAGGCACGCATACCTTGTTCTTCACATTAGGGTGGAGTTTTGGGGTTTTGTTTTTGTTGTTGTTATTTTGGTAGGAGGAATGATAATCAAAAAACCCCGTTAGCCAGCTAATGAAGCAAGGTACCTATTCCAGGGGCCACCCATCCCAAGTAGGCAACCGGTGGATCTACTCATGGGGCCACTCCAATGGAGGCTTTCCTCCAGGGCGGACTCCACTCTCTTGAGCTTTCAGGTGCCTAGGACACAACAGAGTGAATGAGAAGAGGGCCAGCCACCCTCTGAGAACCACTTATCTGCAAGAGGAAAAGAGTTGGAGAAGTAAGGGGGAGAGAAACATGGAATTTCAGTCCTGTCCTCGGGTCAGCTTGGAGCCTGTGCCCCTGAAAGTAGTCACTGAGTTGCCACCTGAACCCCGAGGTAGCTTGCCCCTGTGCCGGATTGTGATTACCAGAAAGCCCAAATCTGCACCTGTCTCCTTGCAGGGCAGATGCGAATACCAGAGTCCCAGAACCTCCTCCTGGCTCAGCCCCACTGCCTCTCATGACTGGGATGGATGTGACAGCAGAATGAGTTGGAATGGCTTAAACACTTCTGTGTAGAAGCAGGATGCCTAAAAGTAAGAGGCACTACGAAGATGCTCGAAGACCTTTTAAATAGAGAGAAAACAGGAGAGGTGTGAGATTCTCTGCCTCAACTAACTGGAACTACACCCGAGGAGTAAATTCTACGTCTTCTCAAGACACAGATGAGACAGCCATACTGTTTCTTCCCCTCAAAAAGGCAGGACCTCACGTTTGCCTTCTGGAGACAGGATGCCTGAAACAAGAGGTTTCCCATCACAGCTGCGGGGCCTGCCTGAGGTCACTATGTTTTTATTACCATCACTAAGCAAGGAGAAAGGTCAAGGGGAAGGGGTGCTCTCTTGTCTAGTTCATCACAGTAGCACGAGTTAAGTGTCAGAGGGAATGAAGGGCACGGAGAGAGAGCAGCCTTGGGACGGGGGGCCGTTGAGAATTAGCCAGTGTGGTTGTGTGAGAAAACGGAAGGTTAAATGTGGTGATTTCCCTCAGAGCAATGGCAGGCTGACTCTGTGGCCCATTCTCCCGTGAACATCCCACTAAGATGAAAGAAGCAACCAGAGATTTCTCTCTTCTCCATTAAGGTGGTACTGCTCAGTGTGGGGTCTATGAATCTTCAATAAACCACACAGAACACTCAGCACAGTGCTGGGCACACAGTCCATGCTCAGTAAATATCAGCTGCTATTATCATGAGCTTTGAAACTTCAGGAGGTCTGAATGTTTGTCTCTTATTGCATCATGATTTACAATGATGTCTTTACTCTGTTTTCTTGTAAGGGCAACTTCTGGCATTTTCTTCCAAAAATATGTATTTCATGTGTAAGTACTACCTTGTTTTCATGGATTTGGTGTTGGCTTTTTTGCTTTTGTTTTTCTTTTTAGTGGGGGCTGCGGGTGGGACGGGCGTTTACGGTGCAGGGTGTTTTGAATCGCTGAAGTGGCCTCTGGAAACACCTGGGGAGGGGGATGTCTTGCCAACTCCAGCTCCTTTCCAGTAGCACCATTCCATAAGCAGCACAGCTAATACTTTGATCCCTAAAAGAGTAGATTGTGTTAGAAGGTTTTAACTGCAGTGATAATTCTATTTTCTTTGAATGTAAGCAGATAATCAGAATGTTCTGCTGGCTGTTTTAATGTAGGTCTCACAAATCACAGAATTATACTCATCTAGTCAGTTCTCAGAATTGCAAATCTTAAGACAGATTCTTAACTGTAATGGAGATAGTTATCTTCTAGCAGCTGGGAAAGTAAGGGATGGTATACTCTGCTCTTTGGGGTCATAAATCCATGATCATTCCAACTGTCAGAAGACTGACAGAATCCCTCAGAAAAGACCCAACAACAGTACATGTGTTTTGAAAACCCATGTGTTGGGGGTTGGGCTGAAAGTTGCTTTAGGATCATATAGAAAGAGAAGCACTAAGTAAGACCTTTCAATGGCATTTTTCCTGATTTAGCCCAACTACTATATATTTGGAGGTATTTCTGAGGGGAATAAGAAAAAAAAAAAGACCCCAAGGCAGAACCTTTTCCCAAATTGTGTGTGTGTGTGTGTGTGTGTGTGTGTGTGTGGACAGGGGAGAGAACAGTTATAGAAAAGCAGCCTACTTCAGCATTTTCATTAAAGTTTAGCATTTGGTTAGGATCCCTTCTGACATGTGGACAGGGGAAAAGGTCTGTATGAGGATAAGAAGCAAACTACTAACAAAAGCAAGAGCCACATTTTCTCTATGGTTACAAACCAGTCCTGGAGTTTTCAGCCGTGAAGGAAGAAAGAGTTCATGGGGCAGGCTCCTGAGCACAGCTGGGAGCCACAAGGGAATGAAGCAGCTAGCGGGGCCACTTGGTACTATGCTGAGTGCTGGTATTCGTGTCGATTGACTCTTGAAATAACTGAATGAAGCCTTCTGCAAGTGATGGGGAAAAAACCAAAAGCATATTCTAGAGAAAGGCTAGATGAAGATGCAGCAGCTCCAGTGCAGTGGGAGGCCTCAGCAGGGAGAACGGCAGACATCTGGGGCAGGGGCTGCATAAGGCGTCCAGGCTACCTGATGCTCAGTGGGTGGGAGGAGGAGGATGAAGAGAAAGGAAGAAAAGCAGAAGGGACAGAAAGAGAACATGGCCTTGAAAGAGCAGGGGAGAGAATCCCACCAACTCAGCAGAATAACCGAGAAAACTCTTGCTAAGGAAAGGCTGCCGATACGAGGAAGCTGGTGGCTGCCGTGGGGGAGCCTTGTGGGGGAACACGTGTATCCAGTAAGCTCAGGACACGCAAATATACTCCGATTATGCCACAGAACTGTTACAGCCCTATGTGTTTGTATGTGTTTGTGTCATGTCGGCTAAACGTAGGAACCAATGAGGAAAACGTGTACATTCCCATCTGATACTTTCTGACGGTGACAAAGGAAAGACCAAGCAACCAGGGAAAGAATTAAAACGCGGGGGAGCGTGTTAGGCAGTCCTCAAGTCCCCCATGTCCTCAAGCTCGGCCGCACAACCCGCTAGCTGGCTGGCAAGTATGACGGAGTGCTGCAGGCCTTGTCAGGGGCTGACTCAATCTGTATTCTGACTGCAGTTTCTGTCAAAGGTGGAGTAGGTTGAAACTGGAATGTGAAACAGAGGTTTCAAATAATGTAGAAGTCAAATGGGGAGCAACAGCAAAGGCTTCCATTTTGAAGCTGAAATAACTCCAAATCCTCCTCTTTCACTAAGGAGAGGACATGAACACCATGTCATTATTTTAGTTTACTGAGTTGCTGTTCCAAATGTTCTTGGGAGCATTAGTGCTAAAAGGGAACAGGGAATGGGAGATCTGCCATTTCCAATCACATAAAGGACAGAAATCCTTTTAATTATGACCATGCCAATCTACATCTTGCTAAAACAGCTAATTACATGTCAGGAGGACACTCAGTCATTCAGAACAATTGTCATTATATTTTTATGTATTCATTCTGTGCCACCCCCCTCAATTACCATGGTTACAATTTGAAAGGATTCGGGCAAACCTTCATTTGATCATTGCACACCAATGTGAATTTGAGAGTTAATTATGGATGTACAGAGCCACTTTCATTAAAAGAGAAAATGCAAATGGAGTTAGGGGAGCGGCACCCCGAGATGTCTGAACCAGGAGCCGAGCTGTGAGCATACGCCCTACTCAGGTCCGCGTCCGGCAGCCTCAGTGACCATACACACTTGACGGCTGCCCCACGCCGCCGCACCGGGGGGCTCAGACACCCGCGGGAGGGCACGGTACTGCTGTCCAACTCAATCCCCAAACTTGCCAAGTAAAAAGGAAGTCAGGAGAGCAAGGCAGAGCCTCCTGCAGATGCATCCTTGTTTGCTGTCAGGGCGCTGTGCTGGCTAAGGAGCCAACGGGCGTGGAATGTGGGTTAGCGGCCAGTGTAAAATGCCAGTTAGACTTCACTTGAATGGAATTGATTTAGTTCTGCTCACTGCTTGGCCCCCGGTGTCACGTGAAGCATGCTATAAAAAAAAGAAAAGTCCAATGATTTGCACATTTGGCATCTACTACACTTCAAGGTCCTCGGGTGATGGTTAACAGCAGGGTGTAAGATCTTCTGGTGTGGCCACAGCTTCCCTCTCTTCTCCACCATATCCACTCCCCTCTTGACTACAAAGGAAGACTAATGTCATAGGAAAGCGGATTTCCCAGATCGTTAGCTTTCTCTTTGCTGCTGCTTCTCATCTCCACCAAGAAAGAATGATGAAGCTGATGTAGGCACCTCACAGTTTATGGACTTCCAGCTTCTGAACATTCATAGATAGGAACAAAGTTGACATTCAGAGTAAGCGAGTCAACCACCGATGGGTCCTCCAACACAGCAAAAGCAGGAGCTTATGACTTCTAGCTTGTAAGTAAAGAGAATTAAGAATGGCTTTTCTGAACACAACCCAGTTTGTGAGAGACATTTCCGTAATCAGAAAAGGGACTTGTAGGCTCAATGTATTTAAAAAGCCTTTCCCACCGCCCCGTAGGGTAGTTCTGAGAGTGGTAAAAAAATCTTTCCTTGGAAGTGAGAGTCATCTTCTGAAAAGAAGAGGATATCATGAAGAAGACAGTGGTGCTAGAAAAGAAAGGGCCTCTGACAATAGGCTCAGATCAGGGAAATCCTTATATGATAACCTGGCCACTCATAGTTACCTCCCTGGGAAAACCTCGTGTTCTCATTACGGTGCAGTATCTTCAAACTGGAAAACTTGGGCGTCATGAAGTAATGTAAACTAGACAGTCCAGAAATTAAGAAACAGGAAGAGGGTTTTCAGGGCATGCAGCTCAGTGAGCCAGATGCAATATGGCTGACAACTGATCCCTGAATCCTGAGTAAACACCCTTGCTATTTAGAGGATACATAAAAAGGAATGTTTTAAATGTGTGATTCCCACCCCTGCCCCAGGGCATCCCCCTCCTCCACCCCTATACCCCACACAGACACCACCAGCAGAGCTGGTCAGTGCGCCCAACTTTCGCTTAGGAAATCTTGACAAACAAATCCGGCTCAGTAAAGCTATAAATGGATTTGGCTGGTCTCAATGCAGCCCCCAGTGAATACAGTAGTAAAACATTACTAATAATCACAACAACAAAATGACAAAATCTATCACCACTCTGACCTAAGATTTAAATCACGGACGGAGATTAACACAGAAAACCAACGCACAATGTGAAGGGTCAGGACTATTCAGTGTAGAGTGCTACTGAGCACAAGATCATCAATAACAAGAAAAATTATTGCCTAAGAATCTGTTGAGACTCATTGGGGAAAAAAATACTCTGGCATTTTAAGAAAAGACAAAAAGCAATTTTAAAAGGGAAGACTGGGAAGACTGCTTCTACCCAAACCCTTCTTAAGACCAAGAGAGTAAGGACTTGAAGTTCACATTTTTAGGACAGGGGTGGGAGGATCGTGTATGAAGAAAGGATTATTTCCACTGTTACGGGCAGAGATAATGCAGCTGGTCAGTGGAATATGTAGCTGGTCAGAAAGATGGCCTGCCAGATAGGAAGGAGTGCTTGTGTGAAGCGATGCACCACACCCACCTGCTCTGCCTATTGTGGGAGATAAAAATCCCAGCAAAGATGTCAGTTCAAGATGAGGCCTTAGTATTAGAGACCAACAGGTAAATGGAAGAGGAGCTATTCAGAGAAGGAAACAAAGCGACTGGAGATTCTTGAAGAAATGAGTCTTATTTACATCTGGTGCCTGATGTTTGGAATCCAGGAGGGAAGTTTGTAAAGACAAAGATCAAACAGGGTGAACTGAAGCAAGTGTATGAATGAACTCTTCATGAGTTGTCCCCTTTGAGGTAAAAAATATATGGTGGATATCTGGCCCCGACGGTGCTACTGCTGGTCACTGGACAGCCTGCCATCCTAGGTCTACCAGGAACTGGGGTACTAGATTTGCACACTTGAGTGGTGGTGAGCTGCTTCCTCACTCACATCTTTTTAGGTGGTCACCTCTACCAAGCTAGAGTGAAAGGTACCTTAAAGGGGTCTTCCTGTTTCAGGAGCTTTCTTCCTGTGAAGGAATAATAGGAGAATGGGGGGGGGGTGTCCCACCCTAGGACAAAGTGTCGGAACTGGACAGATTCCCTAGGTAGGTGGAAGGTGACCACACTATCAATCGCTTTAACAGACTCAGACTGTGAAGAAAGTTGCCCTAAGGGGCACGCAACAATTAATTGCAATCTCTGCTGAAATAAAACTGAAATAAACCAAAATGTCTATCTGGTATTGACTGGCACCAGAAGGTCTCAGCAAAGAGTGTGCGTACCGCCCTCCCTGGCCTTCATCCTATGTTAGGGTTATCAAAGCCTAGGCAGAAATCTCACTAGGATGGTCCATCTTTCGAAGGTCCCTTTGTAAGGCTGTGTTGTAAGAGGAGTAGGAAGTTCATCCATGTGACTAGAGTAATTCAGTGAAAGTGTCTTTTAAAAAAAAAAAGACAAGTTACTGGAACTGCTGATAAGGTTCCCTATCCCCCCTCCACCCGCTCAGTCTTCCTCACTGGGAAAGAGCAGTCCTGAAGGTCCTCTGGGGCCCCGAGGGAAGTACAGTATGGAGCAAGAGAAAAGGGACACAACAACCAAAAAGCACAGAACGTGATTTTTTTAAGAGCCTGGCTCTTTTCCCTTCAGTAAGAGAGCAGTTTAGGGTTTCTATTTAAATACCACCAAACCTGAAAAAGCTTAAGAAAACAAATTCACTACCCAAAGGTATTCTAAATTAGACAGTGGCAACTCCATATGCCATTTTAAGAACTAAGGTAGCCTGGGCAAGATAGAATTCAACCTGGTGGCAAAAAAAACCAAAACAAAACAAACCAACAATGGGAGATTTAAATCTAGGCCCCAAAGACCGACATTTTTGCTCTAGGTGTAAAAGCAAACGTTATATGTAAGGCAGCAGGTCTTAACAGCAGGCCAGCAGTCTTCCTCAATGAAAAGAACTCTGGATGAAAGATTCCTTCCTCCTGTTCCTTCTGAACCCAGTATGAGGCTAACCTGCATTGGTAGACATGTTCTTTTAATTTTTCCAGGTTACCAGATTGGGCTCAGTACTGCTTTCATAGACACTGCCTCTCCTTTATTCACTGAAGCTTTTTTCCTTTCTTAAGGCCTTAAAACAATGAAACCTTTTAGCTCTTCTCTGGCAATCACTGTATTTCTTTAGAAACTGCAGCTGTCTTAACAGTTTGAGTCTGTTTCTTTAAAAAGACCAGCAAGAACAAATGATACTAGCAATCCCATCATAAAGAAGCTATCAATTATAATAATCTCCTTACAATAAATCATGGATGTGGCTTGTCAGACAGTATAGTTTTCTCTCTTCTTTTCTTTCTGAGTCAACCGAGAATAAGCAGACAAAAAATTCCACCGAAATGGAAAGATACAATATGTTAAATTTCTTCTACGTCATACAAAAGGAAAGAAAGATAGCATAATCTCCTAATTGAAATAAGAAGTCAAACACACCAAGAAAGAAAATGAGCAGGGGGATCATTCCTGAGAATAACAAATGCTACTCTTCACTTTGTTGGTTCAAGTAATACAGTAAAACAGAAAAGACTACCTCATTTTACTTCAGTTCTTGGAAGCTGGAAGAAGTACACACATTTTCTGCCTGAAATCCACAAACAAGAGCAGGCCCGGTCCCTGCCCGCAGCTCTTTGATCACAGACCCATATAAGGTGGCATCTTTGTGCCTCTCGAAGGCTTCCGCACACTGGCCTAAGCAGGAAGAACGGATACGGAGACGTCATCAGCATGTGCCTTAAATGGAGTCAGACCAGCTAAAAACTGGTGGATATTTAATACCTCACTAGTGAGGAAGGGAAAAACAAAGAAGGTCAGTCTCTCTCTCAATGGTTTTAGGCTGAATATACTGGTAGGGGAGGAGGGGTGAAGAGGTAAGGAAATGGCACCTTCCTTCCACCTTAGAAATCATTCTCAGGTAATGGACGGCCAGACAGAAGCCCTGGTTAACAGCCACTCCACATCCCCCTTTAAACGAGGCTTCACTGTGCGTAGAAAGGAGATGGAATGAGGCAGAAGATATACAGCAGTCATGCCTCCTTCAGACGCACCCTATGCCACTACCTCGAAGGCGGTCTCCTCTTCCCCACAGTGACAGTGTGTCATTTAATCAGGATGCCAAGAGATCATTTTCATACAAGGCCAGCAGATGTAATTTTCTTTGATGCATGAATAGTTCATCATTTTGCTACTAGATGACAAGGTGATCACAGGGTGACTTTATAACGCAAGTTCACTGTTTGGTATTTTGAGTTCTCAAAATGAAAAAAAGATTTATCAAATATAAATATCTTTAAAAAGTAACAAAAGTGCTACATATGTGATCAAGGAAAAAAATCCCATTAGTTACTGCCGCTTAAAGTAGATTAAACTTTACAAATATTACCACATCCATTATCAATATGGCTTCCAATTATTAAATAAATTGCCTGTAGCAATAGAGCTTTTCACACCTCTACAAGGACAGAGTAAAGAGAACACCAAAGCAGTCATGTCACGTTGTATCTCGAAGACCCACCACATGAGTGGCAATTGTCCCCTGCTTTTTTCTGCTCCTATTTAGGAAAGTATTTGCATTTGTGATAGTCAGCCAGCATAATCCCACTCTAAAGTCCTCTATCAACCTCATACTGAGGGGGCTTCAGTTAATGGATACAAAGACTGGAAGTTCATTCACTCATTTGTTAACCTTAGTTCCATCCTTGAAAGACTTTTTTTGGTAGCAGGGAAAGGGGACACAAACAGGAGGCAGAGCAGCTTCCCTGACGGCCTCCAGCACTTTTCCAGGCGGGCACATACCTGTGCCCAGCAACGTACAGTGGTTCTGAGAACTGGACTTAACATCCATTAGACATTCAGCTCGTGTTTTTTTCCAATGCTCTCAAGCTGGGTTTTTTTTGTTTGTTTTTTGTTTTTAAATGACTTTTGGTTTTTTGTTTGTCTGAATCATGGTCCCAAAGGCAGAAGGCAGTATTTGATCTACTAAGTCACACAGCTTGTGAGAGGAAAGGATGTCTGTGTCAGGCATGTTAACATCAACCAAAATCTGAGATCAAGTTTTTCCATGGACATTCTAGCACAGCACCCAAAGAAGTATAATCTAGCCACAGTGTGACTATTATGAGGCACGGCTTATTGCAGCTGGAAATCAATGACCCCCACGCTGAGTGAGAATTCTAGTGTTCCTTTTACTCTGCGGACAGTCCCCAAATGGTGTCTGTTAATCCCGGGCCACACAGCCTCAGCTTGCATCCTACCAGTCTTGGGGAAGGAAAAGGGTACAGACTAGTGTTACAGGAATCTAAAGGTACCCAAGGTTTTACACGTAGCCTAATATTGGAGAACTGAGGGCTATCTAAATACCTGGAAGACAGAGCAGCAAGATTTTCTAGCCTCGGGGGCTGGGAGAGGGAAGTTTGGTTGGTTGGTTGGTTATAATTTACTGGGAATTAATACTGAGAGAGTATATGCAAAGGCTGAGGGCACCATGCCATCTTCACAGAACAAGACCCTAACGGCTAACTGACATACAAGAAACTGCAAGTTATACTGTAAGAACACATGTTAAGGACCGAGGAAAGTCTGCTAAGGTGCTACGTCTAAACTAAGTTAACTTCTCCTGTTCAGCCCTCCCTGATCAGTCGTCATCCAGGGCCTCTGTCTTGATTTCGTTGGCTCCTTGTCGGGCCAATGCCAAGATAGTGTGGTTGACTGCTGCCATTTCCACAGCTAATGAGATGGGGTCTTGGTGGTCACTATGGCTAGTGCTGTCATCCTAGACGTGCAGAAATAAGAAACAAATGTTACTAGTGGACTGGCAAAATTCTCCAACAGAAAGGCATGCTGAGGGCAAGGGGAGGCAGAACATTCGTGGGAGGAAACAGTGGAGGAGGGGCTTATGACACAGTAGAGGTGAAATGTATTTAAGTAGACACTGAATGGAAATAGGTCAGGACTTCCAATTGGCATTTTTATGACTCAACAAATAAAAAGCATCAGAATGTTTTTTCTTGCTGAGCATTTTATTCCTTCTATCAGAAAGAATGCTGGTGATGCTACTCAAATCGGATCATTCCAGCTTGCAGCAGACATAGTGCTAGTCATCGCAGGCCAAGCCTAGTGAGCTCTTCAATTCTGGACTGGTACCCTTACAAACAGATTCTCAGACCTCATGGTATCTCTCTGCTTAACTGGGAACACCAGACTAAACTACAGACACCAACATCTACTGGGTAAAACCGCATTTTTATAAAAGAACCAAAAACCAAAAACCAAAAACCTCTCAATTGCAACAGGACAAAAGTATTCCAGCCAGAAAGGGCTCTGGGAGACAAGGCGTGGGGCTCTCGTGCTGTGCGACTGCTGTGCCAGGCAAGTGGCAGGTGCCGGATTTAGGGGGAGTGCGAAGCTCTCCTTCCCGCACAGCTCAACGTGCTAAACAATAGAGCTGTGAAGGAAACTGGCACTGCAGGATGTCTGTCAGGCACAGAAGACGAAGACTGTGTTACAAATAAGGGGTAAGTTTCTCACCTGTCACATCTTCGGGGGAACTCTGCATCAAAAAGCTTTGGAAAGGGGAAGCGCCTTTGGAAAAACAATCATGGGATATGCTGCCCTTAGGGCATGTGGGGATTAAAAAAAAAAAACAGTGAAAAGGATCCACCTACATTACATTGGTGGCCTGAAAATTAACAGGAATGTTTCTGATTAGAAAAACAGAATATTTTGAGTAAATTGTGGAGCTACAATAGAGAGTCCTAAAAACGAGAAAAAGGTAACTCTTGGGAATTATGGGCATCACCGCTTCATTCCCATTTTCACACACTGGTCTTCACAGTTTAAAAGGGGGATGCGGGCACACTCGCAGCGTCGGCGCTCACGCTGGTAAGTGAGGCTGTGAAATGGCTGGCAGAGGGAAGAACACGGCGGACTGCATTTAGAGCTGGCTGAGGGACCAGGAAGAGAGGTATATACACCGAGAACAAGAGTTTCCCTGCTGGGGTCCCAAAGAGATCATACATTCTTTTCATATTCCAAACAGAAATGAATTTTAAATCCTATGACAATTTTAATTAACTCTATCAAGAGATATGTAGGAGGGAAATTCCCACATTCTTAATTGACTGAATTATTCCATCCAGTGGCTACGATTAAATATATTTTTCCCCCCAAGCAATGAAGACTAAATCAGGGTGAGGTGAGAAGACATGCATTTATGAGAGGATGTGTGTGTCGATTTGCCAGAGACTCTGGAAGAACCACTCATCTGGGCATGAGGGTTCTCAGGGCAGTGGGGCTGTGGTGGGCGGGACCTTCCCCTGTGTGCTGCATTGGTACATGTTTAGGCATGGATTACAGCTACCCAGTAGCCCCTAGTATTTCTCAAACATTGTGTGTGTGGTGGATGGTGTAACTTGCTTGTTTGGATCAGATCCTCCTCTCTTCTTCTACCTTCTCTGCTTCTCTGCCTCCCTCTGAACTTCTTCCCTCCTCCTCCTCCCCATTGCGTACTTGCCAAGTATCCTGTTGTATGACAATAAATCCATGTGGGTGAATAACAGTTTCTCACAAATTTAACAGGACAACTGAATCTTACCACATTCCTTTCAAATTACATGAAAATCTAACCACACACATGAGCAGAGTGGAGGGACACTGGATTGTCTCCTCTTCCCCATCCCGTACAAAACGCACCCACAGAATTGACTTGTCATACTGTCCCACCCGCTCTGTAACCAAGAACTTCTGCTCTTAGCTGCTCACCTGCTCTGAGTAGTCATTCCCGTCAACATCATCACTGTTGGAATGGCCTCCTGGACTCTGTACATCTATTCCATGACTCTCCAGGATTGCTGCTTCTTCGAAAAAAGCAAATAGATCCCTAAATTATCTGTTACATTATTGTAATAGCTTGAACACTGAATTAATCTCTGTGCTAAGGAAATAAGGATGTAATCAAAGAATAACCTAGATTCCTGTATGTTTTCTTTTAAATTGCAGATGGACAGAATTCAACTGCATACAGGCCAGGAGAGGAACACATCTGTCACTCTGGAGCCCCTGCTGCGATGAGAGCCACACATGAGTGGTTGACTGTTGGGTGCTTCCTAAATACTTACCAACTAATTCAACAGCCCTCCTGTCTCAGGGTTCTATAAAGTAAGAATTGTATTGATGGAGAGGAAGTTAAGTTTAGAAACGAAATACAATTTTAGAAGCTCAAAACCAAGTCCCCACCCTGATTTCATCAATTCATATTTCTTAAATGTTCTGTTTAAAAATCTGTGTTTTGGAGCGCCTGGATGGCTCAGTCGTTAAGTGTCTGCCTTCGGCTCAGGTTGTGATCCCCGAGTCCCAGGACAGAGCCCCACATTGGGCTCCCTGCTGGATGCGGAGCCTGCTTCTCCCTTTCTCAATCCCTCTGCTTGTGATCCCTCTCTAGCTATGCTTCTCTCTGTCAAATAAAATAAATAAATAAATAAAACAAAAAAATCTGTGTTTTGGGGCACAAAGGTGGCTTAAACATCTGCCTTCGGCTCAGGTCATGATCTTGGAGTCAGGATCCAGTCCCTCGTATGGGCTCCCTGATTGGCAGGGAGTCGGCTCCTCCCTCTAACTCTCCCCTCTCTGGTTCTTTCTCTCACTCTCTCTCTTTCAAATAAATAAAATCTGTTTTTAAAAAAAAATCTGCGTTTTGCTGTGTTCCCTATTAAGACTCTTTCATTCCAATTTTACTAAGCATATTTCTTAATATCTAAGTCATGGCCCAGTAACAACAAAGATGCCCAGGGTCTCATTCGCTAGCTCAAGACCTTAGCAAGTAGCTTTAACACGCGACATAGGAGTCATGCAGTGAGGGGCCAAATCTAATTCTAGATTCTAGATTCTAGAATATTAGGAACAATGATATTATTAGCATAATACAAATAATGCTAAAAATACTAATTATTGAAAACACAAAGAAAAACATAAGGACAATTCTTTTTAGGTTTAAAAGTTAGCACCATTAAGACCTGCAGTTCTAAACTGAAGGTGCTCTCAAAGTAAGTACAATGTCCATGACTGCTTCAAAAGGGGAAGCAGCCTCTCTGATACATTACCAATATTGGCTCTCCTCTTGATCTCCTTCCGTCTGTTAGCAAACCAGTTATATACTTTCAGGGAGGTGACTCGTTCCAGATCAGACAGTTTTTTGCCTGTGAATACATGCAATAAAATTCAGATAGTCTACAACTGAGACCGGTTTTAAGGAATAATATTTTCGTTTTTGAAAAGTTCTTTTGATTGCATTTATGCCAGAATAAGAGAGATAGGTTTTGTTGTTATTGTTGTTTAGTATTGTGTATACACTTAAACTATTATTGAATGAATAAAAACTAACTAAATAAAAAAAAGCAAGTAAGAACATAAATATTTCAGAAAGCCATATAACATTAAAGAATTCCAGTACTAAATTCAAAATTAACAAATTCCACTAAGTCAGGATGCCAGGATTCAAAGGTCATAGGATAGTCCTCGGAGGCTTCATTTAACTAGCATCATTGTAGATGAGTCTGCTGGTCTTCATCAAGTTTTCATGTAGCTCAAGTTTACTTACGTCTTTAAGGCGTTATATAAACAATTACTACCATGTTTTCTTGAAGACTAAGGGCCACTCTGACCATCCATTGTTGTAACTATGCTAGAATGCACAGCCCAATTCAGGTTTTATTTCAGATTTATTGTCTTCCCTGCTGTCAAATGCAACTTCTTACAGATTAGCACCACACTGGCCAACAAGGGCCCATCTGCACCCTTCCCTCTTCCACTGGCATTTTCCGTTGTAGCTTTTAATGCACAGTGGGTAGAGAAGCCAGAAAACAAGTTAAAGTGTTGATGATACAGGGTGAAGTGTTTTCTAGGAAGCTTCTGAGTTCCTGCACAGCCTCACTGGTGGGACTTTGGTGTGAAGTAAGGGAATAGGTGTCACGGAGGTGTGTCTTAGGGTCTAGATGCTAGAAGTCTGGCTTCTGGGTAAGGGGGAATAAATCACAGTTTAATTATGATAAAACACTGATACTTATATATATATGGATATATATATATATCCTTTAAGCCAATCAAATTAACTGGCCAAATGAAGATCAACTGATCATTTTAACTGAGAATGATAGAATTCTGGTAACAAAAACTGTGAAATGTGGAATAGGATTTTAACACATAGGAGAAAAGTCATATGTGTGTAAAAGTGGCTCAGCTGACTTTCATTAAGAACAATAGGACTTCAGGATGGAACTAGCCTAAGTTTTTCCTAGCTATATGCAGAAGTCATCCCAATGTGGGAAGGAGAAAGAAGCCAACTCTAATAAGAATTCTTTCTTCAAACAGGAATACAGACTTATAAAACACTTGTTAAAAAAAATTTAAATCTTCTTATTTACAAGTCTCATCTAAATATTCCAAACTTGAAAATTATTTTGGAATTGACAGTTATCCTATATTTTTGGAGAAAGAAATTTATAGTCTTTAAAAATATAATTTCAAGGTCTCATATCCTGAGCAGGGACACCTCCTGGAAACGTCCCATGTGGACATCTGGTCTGGCGTACTGTAACTGCATCCCTAGGAAGTACGGCTTGAGGAAGACAGGGCAGTTACTAGACAGGAAGGTGCTGAGGATGGAGCTAATGGCACCCAGCTGGAACGAGTAAAAGAAGATCTCTCATACCAAATGATGATCTGAAGCCAAAAGCTCCACCACAGAGGGAAGTGGCAGCCTACTATCTTACCTGGCTTCTGTATGACCGCATTGCAAGCGTTGGCAATTTCTTCTCTCTTAGCTTCATCTGGGTATTGATTCTCATTGAAGTAACTGCAGGGGCAACCAATTAAGACACAAAGTTTGTACTTTAAAAAATGTGCTCTCATTAAAACACTAACCCACTGAAAAATACGTTCTTCTTTACGATGTAACATTAGTGTCTGGTCCAGGGTGTCCAACGGAATTCTCTGTGAGGATGGAAATGGTCTGGTCTTTACTCCCCAACTGGGGAGCCACTACTCACATGTGGCTGCTGAACAGCTGAAAGGAGGCTGATGTGACTGAGGAAGTGAATTTTTTATTTAATTTTAGCAAATTTAAATTTAAATCGCTAAATGTGACTAGTGGCTACTATATTAGTGCAGGCCTAGTTACTGCTTTGCTTCACTGAAAGATGTCCTTGATATAAAAGTTGCTTGTGATATACATATGGGTGGATGAAATCATGGAGTTCTGTTACTGAGGCACTGGCAACAACAGGACTTTTGTGTGTGTGTCATATTTTGTAGTGACAAAAATTTTAAATGACCAAATTGTGCATCAAAGGGAGAATGGTAGAACAAATTATGGGACATCTATATTTATACATGGCTATTTAAAAATGACTAAGAATAAAAGAAGTTAGAGTTCTATCCATTGACCTGGAGGGATGTTTACAACATTCTTCTTTTTTTTCTTTTTTTAAGATTTTATTTATTTATTTGACAGAGAGAAACAGGAAGAGAGGGAACACAAGCCGGGGAAGTGAGAGAGGGAGAAGCAGGCTTCCCGCCAAGCAGGAAGCCTGATGCGGGGCTCGATCCGGGGTCTCCAGGATCATGACCTGAGCCGAAGGCAGTCGCTTAACCAACTGAGCCACCCAGGCACCCCTATAGCATTCTTAAGAAAGACAATCTGCAGAATAATGTGAATGGAAAAATACCATTATGGATTTTGAAAAATTCCTATGTGTACAAAAATTTGCATGGATAAAACCTGGAAGAGCACATATCAGGCTGCAAAAATCAAATACTTTGATATGGGGAAGGGGATTAGTGGGAGGAGATAAAAATATTTTTGCTTTTCCACATATGTTAAAAAAAAGCACATATTCTATACAATAATAGTACTTACAAGAAATTGGGTTTACAGAACTCCTCCTTAGCATTACCACACCTGTGAGACTCTATGTAGGAACAGAATATTTATTAGGGCTACTTTTTCTGTCAACTCTAATTTTAAGAAAAGAAAAAGGATCTACATGTTATGATCAGGCAATGATCCCTTGTCAGGTTCAGCACCCTCCCGTTTTGTCTTCAGGGACTTCCCTTCCCTTGGAATGCAGCTTTTCCTTTCTCTCACCCTCTGGTCTGCGATGGTGGAAATGCCATTCTATCAGGGATAAACAACTGGAGGCTACAAACCCTTCTTGTGAAGGTCCAAACCCCGACTCCTGACGCTACCAATGCACCGCACTGCTCCACCCTGACCATCCCCATGGAGCTCAGCCTTTGACACAGTAGCTGTCAACCCTGGAAAGCCTTTCCTTTGCTAAAACATGAGGTCCTAGAACTAGATCATACGAGGCCTGTCAACTACCATTCTCCACAGTGGTCTCCTGCTTGATTCCACGATTTAAGCATCTCTTCCTACATGATTTTCTGTCATCATCTTTAGGGCTCTAGTGTTCATACTGAGGATTTTTCCAACAGACTGCCCCATAACTGTTCCACTTTCACATTCCTACTGACCTTTACTTCACCTGTGCTGTTTACTCAGGCAAGGACACTCTTAGTTTCACTGCAATACTAGCATCCACTGGAGGCTTGTCAAAAAGGTCAAAATCCCAGACCCCACCTCAGACTGAATCAGAATCTGAATTTTACAAGATTTCTGGGTGATTTGAATGCACATTAATGTTGGAGAAGCACTGGATTAGCTCATTTATTTAAAGTTGAACGAAGACAACAAAAACAGATAGTAAGTACCTAACACTGTAGGTTTGCACTGTGGGTAAAGAGAATGAGACAGTTTCTGACTTTAAGGAGTTTACAATCTACTGGCGAGACAGACATATAAATCAATATTCTTGTGGTAAAATTCCATAAGATGTCTGAAGAGAGGACTGCTGGAGCACAGATGAAAGTGTGCTCAGTATTGTTTGCAGCGTCCCAGAAGGACGTGGCAGAGCAAGTACCATCTTGAATGAGCTCTTGAAGATGGGCAGGACTTTGCAAGGCAAAGAAGAAGAGGAAGAGCATTTCATGCAAGGGAACAGCATGTGCAAAGGCCAAAGATAGAAGCCCTGAGGATTCTGGCTATAGAGAAGAATTCAGAGTGGTTAGAATTTGGGGTTCACAGGAAGAAATATTAGCCTGGAAAAAGCAGGATGGGGCCAGCTTGTGAAGAGCTTGTCTGTCTTGTTAGTAGTAAAGATGTCATCTTGAAACAAGAGGTTTTCAAGCCACATAGAGATAATGTACACCCATCTGTGTTTTAGAAAGACTACACAGCTTCAAGACTCAACATTCTGACTTCTACCTCCATGATCTTAATTCTGAAATCCCCCAATCAACTTTCTCCTTACTCCTTACTCTCCTTACTCTCCACTACTCCTCCTCTTCAGAATAATTTTTCCTTCACCTTCTTTAAAAATCTCAAATCCTTCTAAAATGCTCCCCTTCCAACTTCAAAAAAACAATCTTTATCTATTTTCCTGGCCTCACCTTTCATTTCTTAGCCTGAACTTCATGGTGAGCCATATCAACATTATTCCTTAGGAGAAACTTATTTAGCTCCTCTGTCCTTCCACCGTATCTGTCCAGCCAATCTCCTACCCTACAGAAAGCACCTTCCATACGCTCGCTTCCATCCTTCTCTCCAAGTGTTCCAGGACAAAGTAATAAAATAGGACCAATTGGTTTCTTTATAAGTCTGTGGTTTTCACCTTAACTGGGCCCCTCATTTCAGATGGGAACTCTTTCTGTCCTTTGTAACTGTTTTTAATACTCCATCTTTCATGCCCAATTTACCTGAAGTCTTTTCACTCTTAGATCCCAAGCCCTCAAACCCACCGGTTGTTCTTTTTGCAAATGACCTTGTCTCCTCTTTTACCAAGAGGGAGGTTATTTGATATGTTTGTATGATGTTTTTAGCTTCTCAATCTCTCAACTTCTGAGTCACTGCTCATTCATTTTTTTTAACTCCTGGTGGAAGAAGATGCACTCTCCTCTTTAAGGTCTACTTCTCCACTTGTATATCTGATCTCATCCTCCCTCCTTTCTCAGCTCTCTCCTGTCTTTCTTGCATGCCCCAGCTTTTCCCTGTTCCTATGCAATGATGTTTTTCACTGATTTTGTGATGAACATTTATAATTATAATCCCTAAAATCAAGATGTATCTTGTAATTGGTTGTGTCTGAAAATTAACTGGCAGTGAGTTTTTTTTTTGTTTGTTTGTTTGTTTTGTTTCTTTTGGTCCCCCATCACTGTTACATAAAATCCAGGTGTGTCCTATAATCAAGGCCTTTTCAGATCTGATAGAACATGGCTGTTGTTAAGATCTACAGATCCTATTTCAGCAGCAGCTCTAGGGCCACTGTACCTCATTATAGCAACTCCTCTTCCAAATTACTGCAAAGTCAGTGACTGACACCCCATCTACCCCTTCTAGTGTCTGCTTAATATCCCTAGTGTACATCTCTAGTCATGGGCACTATTTTGTTAAAAAGTTTTAAAAAGTTTATTACAGAGATGTTCAGAGTTCTCCGCTAAAACTACCTTTGCTTCTTTATTTGCTGCTGCTACCATCTATGCATACTACAGTCTAGGAAAATGGAATAACTTTATAAACTCCTGGTATCTCTGTGCCTTTCTCTGGCCAGTATATCTACCTTTTGCCTCTCCCCAACCTAAATCTTGTATTTCAGGATATAGGTTGCATATCAGCTCTTGGCCAAAGGTAAATATCACCCATGAATCCCGCAGTACTCCATCTGTTCCTCTCTCATATTTTTTTCACTTTGTATTATAGTTATCACTGTCTACACCTCTCCCCTACTATGCTGAAAGCCACCTGAGGTACAAGTGTGATTTATCCTTCCTTATATGCACCCCCGCTGATGGCAGTGCTGACAAGTCAATAATGATGACCAACGTTTCCACCACCCCAGTTTAGGGGTCTCCAAAAGAAATAAATACTACTGTAAATTAACTGCTGAAAGGGATATAGAGTTATTGTAAGAAGATCTCAAAAGATAAATACTCAAGAAATGATTATCTCTTGAGAGCAAGAATACTGAGGCTGGATGGAAGACAGGGAAGTATTGGTGGTAATAATTACGATTGATTTTCACATCCTGTTTTATATACTTCTCTGTTCAGTTTTTGAAATGAACATAGACTATTTTTTATAAATTTTTAATGAAAGAACTTTGGGAAAACACTGAAACAATTAAACAGTAGTTTAATGATTAATAGTCCGTAAACAATTTATGTTTGTAAAGTATATTTCCATCAGCTAGAAAATGTTAGGATTGTGACTGCTATTCTAATGATTAGTAGGATAAAGCCACAGTATTTTTGGAAGCTAAGTTAGAATTTGTAGTTATTCACAGTACGTATAACTTAATGAGTTAAAAAATCTTAAAAATCATTTTTACTGTGTATTTTTAGGATCTAATTATATAAAATAAAGATGATCTGGGTAAAAATAAATCAGTATCTCCTTCTAAATCAAAGAATACAAGAATTCACTATAGTTTTATATCTTTAAGTCCTGACAATTAAGCTTTTTCTTCTCTGTTAAGGACCTATTATTTTTTTGTAATTAAGAAATACAGGCCGATTCAAAACGTAAATTTTCAGTAGAATGTATTACGATAGCCGGAGATCTGTATGCTGGACTACTGAGTACCACTTTCATCTTTTGTCTTTCCGTAGTGATTCACTGTTTGAAAAATACAAATTTAAGGGAGACTGTATAATCTAAACTGATAAGATAATTTACACTAAGATACCCCATGGTAAATATACAGTTTAAGATGTAATAATTAAAAATATTCACTGCAAAGCTCTTAAAGCCTCCCCCCGCCCCAAGAAGGAACAGACAATACCAACATAAAGTGGAAGAGTTTTTAGGAAAGACAAAAGTAGGCCAGGAAATAAAATATTCAACAAAAATGTATTACGTGAATGTACTTGAGGAGTGGATATAAGTTCAAATATAAGCCCTGCTCTTAAGAACATGTGGTTCAGCTGAGGAGGAATATATAAAAAACTTAAACCGTAGAAGGAGTCAAAACAACAGTCAAAACAGTAACATAACAGACAAACCAGAATATACCTAGCTGCTAATTAAGGATATAAATGATAAGCTGTATAAATTCAAAAGAGAGATACTTCCATAGATAAAGCTGATCTGGGAAAGCTCACTGAATTGGGCAGCTTTCTGTGGGATGCACAGTCTCCAGGCATTGGAGAGGAAAGGGCAAAGTTAACAGTAAAGACAAAGATACAAAGGCATAAAAACCTAAGATGTGTTTGAAAAACAAGGCAACTAGTAATGCTATCTGATTAGACTACTGGGGGATTACATATAGGGTGATCTTGGTTTGCCTGAGAGTGCTATCATCTTGGGTTATTAACAAATTCACTTCACCAAAGTATCCCATTTAAGATAATAAACTATACAGTCACCCTGCAACCACATCACATTACTGACTAATCTGAATTTAGTGTCAAAAATCCCTTAAGTCATATATGCTCTGTGAAAGAGAGCATGTTAATTGCTCAGAAAAAGAAAAGGAAGCATCAAAGTAGACGGTTAATTACAGTTTCTATCTAGTTACTCACAAGAGGACGTATCTAGGCCCAAAAAAATCTGCTTGGGATATCACAGACATTCAATGAGCAACTGTTTGATCAATAGATAGTTGAATAAATAAATACATGAGGGAATAAATGAATGGAGGAAGGAAACAGAAGTGAAAACATAGAAAACAGTGGCTGCAGCTAAGGCTTTTAGTGAAACCAGGAATATTTTTCAGGAGAAAGCCAACTGAAATCTCACAATATATATATAACTATCTTCTCTAGGCACACTCAGAGGTTAGACTAATATACAGCTGAATAAAATTACATTAGAATAGTGTTTATTTCTGAGCTATATAAAACCAATGGACTATCAATGAAGTTGGGAAATAGATCTAATGACTTTGATTTTGGAAATAATCATTTAGCCAATGAAAAATTGTTAAGTCCTAATGTATACCAAGCAATTAGCTAAATGGTGGCAAAGGTGAGTCAGACAAAGCTTCCCAGTGTCAGTGGGGGATGCATGTATGTAATGAAACATATTATAAAATAATCACAGAATGGACTATATTAGTCGTATGAATATAGTATATGGGAGCAGAGAGGAACTAACATTTGTGCAGGGTCTTGAAGAGAGAGCAGAGAGGGCGGGTAAAGTGCATTAATACAAGGCAGAGGAAGCAACATATACAAAGAAAGGGAGTTATGAAAGAGCTTAGAGTGTTCCTGAGAATGGAAAGGAGCTCAGTGTGGCTGCAATATATTGTACATAAAATAGGGCAGTGGGGACCAAACTGAAAACACACACACACACAGATTTTAAAGGGTATGACAGAATTTGCAATTAACTTTTTAGGCAACTGGGAATGAGGGTTTTTAGGCAGGAGTACTATATGATCAGACTTATTTATGTAGGACAGTATCCCTGGTGATACTAGAGGCAGAAGCCAATTAGGCAGTGTGGCAATAGCTGAGGAGAGGGTCTGTGGTAGGCTGAGGCACAGAAACAGACATTTCAAAATGGTAATGATTCAAGACAGCCTCAGCTCCTTCTTTAGGCACCTATCCCCACACCTAAAAAAAAAACCCCAAAACCAAAAACGATAGCCTTAGAAATAGTACACACTATTTATTATTCACCTTCAGGCATTTTAACCTTTAGATTATGTCAAAGAAATACATATTTCTACTGTTATCAGGTGGACAAATCCTAGGAGAACTTGGCTCTAAGACTCTAAAAAAGAGATGTTTCTAAACTGGAACTCTGGAGTTCAAAACATAGTTCTGTTCCATATAAGAATATTTTATAGCCCTAGACATTTTCCAAGACAAAAAAGGGAAAGAAATGTAAACAGATATCTACAGGTAGTAATAAAGAAGTAATAAAATAAATCCTAAGGGCACTACACTTTTATAGACAAAGGACATTGTCAGCTGAGTAATCAGTGAACATCTTCACACAGAGAAATCAAATGATCGTTTTGCCAGACAATGACAGCAAAGAATTAAAATGAAAAGTGGCAAAATAATTTACATGAGATGAAAAACCATAAGCTAGTAACAAATGGAAATGTCCTTGAAGCACTTTCATTTCAGTAACACTGAAGTCTATAAAAATTGCAGCCAGAAAATTCCTCTTTTTGTGTCTTGGTGAGCATATAGAAAAGATGAGAACTAACTCTTTAAGCAAGAGATAATGGCATGTAAATGAACTTTTTTTTTCCTCCTCTGCCTTTATGTGCACATCTCCTGAAGAGACATTTAAGCCTTACCATTTTAGTAATTCAAAATAAGGTTTCAGGACTGTCAGACATTGCCCACTATCCATAATATAGTGTGCATTTCTTCATCACTAAGTAAAATTACTGGGCAGTATGCAGGAAAGAGAATAACATGAAACTGGAGCACTTGGGAACCTAACAGTCCTGTCTCCTACTTGAGATCATGTATGCGTCAAATGATCTTCGACAACAAAAAAATTTTTGAAAGCTGAAATGAAAGAAATGGGAAAACCTTGAAGTACAGCAACTATCTTTTGTTAATCCACAAAGGCCTAAAGAATAAGGAACTCCCTTAGTTCACATAAACATACAAACCAGGACAGTGATCTTTTATCCAAAGATGTCAGTCCTTCTGACACTAATCAGACCTTAAAGTACCCTTGAGAAACAATCAGGGACCAGAGAAAAACAAGAGGAGTAGAGCTAGGTATCAGCTACACATATGATTCTTCACTATTTAATGTAGACCTTAGGACAATGAGGGACCCTGAAAGATTATTCACTGATCAACATCCTCAATTGAGAAATGGAGACAGTGACAAGCCTATAGATGACAAGCTTCCCCAAAGTTACAGAACCGGTTAGGATCACAGCCAAGCTTTTGGATTTCTGAGCTGATGCTCTTTCTACTATTGTTAGCTATGGAAATTGCTGGGTGTAGTGAGTTCAGTTGAATAGTATCACCCAAAAATTCATTTTCGCCCAGAACCTCAGAAAGTGATCTTATTTGGAAATAGAGTCTTTGCAGATGTAATCATAATAAGGATCAAGATGAGGTCATACTGGGTCCTAAATCCAATGTGAGTGTCCTTATGAGAGAGAGAAGACCACAGACACAGACAGAGAAGAGGAAATGGAAATGGAAACAGACGTTGGGATGATGCATTTGCAAGTCAAGGGATGAATGCCAAGGATTACCAGCAATTGCCAGGAGGTAGGAGAAAGGCATGGAAGTGTCTCCCTCAGAGCCTCTGGGAGAACACAACTCTGCTGGCACCTTGATTTCAGATTCTGGCCTCCAGAACTGCGAGACAATACACTTCTGTTTGTTTAAGTTTGTAGAAATTTGTTAAGTCAGCCCTAGGAGACTAATACCCTGTGGAAAGAGAGTCAGTACAAAAAGAATGGGATGGTCTTAAGGGTGAATGTGACTCAACTATCATGGTTTGACGGACTGTATTTCATACAGAAATATACCTGGCAAGGAGACTGGAATAACAGCTGTTTTTATAAGAAGTCTGTCAGCTGAACAAAGGTTTTCTTCTCTCTAAAAAAAAGTCTAGTCAAATACTGAAAAATCCTAACTTCAATTTTTTTCCCTCTGTAATCCAAGTTAGACTGCTACCTTTCTTCTGACACTTAACACCGACCTTCGGTGGAACAGTTTTCACAGTAAGGTCCCATTTCAAAGCTTTATTGAAAGTTTTTAGATTGGCCACTTCTTGATAATGAACAGGGCTAAGAGACGGCTGTATTCATCCGTATCTTTAACAAGGAGTGCAGTGTTGACTTTTAAAGGTCTTGGAACACTAAGTACAAATAACTACTTCTGTAACACAACCAAGATTATTGATAATTAAAAAATCTGCTAAGATATGTGTAATAAAATAAATATTTTTAGTAAAATGTTAATGGTAGAATCTAGGTAGTAACTATAAAGTTCTTTCAACTCTGCTATATGTTTGAAAATTTTCACAATAAAATATTAGAAAAACAGTAAGTGATAACAGTAATAATAAAATGAAAGAATGCTCACAGCAATCTCATTAAATCAGAAACAAGACAACAGAGCCCATAGTCTCAATACAATTTTTCCTCTGGCTACAATTTAATATTTATCTGAAAGTCCTAGTCAGTGCATAAGACATGAAACAAAATTAAGAAACAAATTGGGAAGAAGGGCCACAAAATTATCATTGGCATATTATACTACATTCAAGAAAGCCAAGGGAAAAACTGCAAATGCCTCAGAAATAATTAGATGGTTGGGTACTAAGTAGAAAAAAAAATTAAAATTTTCCCATGTATCAGTAATAACCAGTTTGATGTGATCTAACAGAAAAAAGGCATCTATTTAAGCAAGAAAAGTGAGAAAAATAAAAATAACTGATGAGAAAATTTAGAAGCCACATAAAAAACTAAAAAATTTCACTCACTTTGCTGAGAGGTATTAAAAAGATATAAGAAATGGAGAAGCATATAACACACTGCCAGATAAGAATGAATAATGTGACAATGTCATTTCTTCTAAAATGAATCTTTACGTTTAATGCACTTTAATCAAATTAAAACACACACATTTTTTTTTTTCCTCTCTCTCCTTTTTCTCCTTGGGAGTGGTATGAATCAACAATATGATTTTAATGTTCACGTGGAAAAAAGATGTAAATGGATTAAGAACATTTCGATAATAAACAGTAATGATGGGCCCTATCTTGTCAAACATTGTAAAATTATAAGATTATAATAATCAAAACTGTGGCTCAAGAATTGCTGATGAGATCAACAGAACCAACAAATATAATAACTTTAGGTGCAAGAAAAAATCTTAAAGGAGAAAGGGAAAATTGACTATTTGGAAAATAAGGTCAAATTAGATTCTCAACTTATACAGACCCAATATATTAGGGTGAAATGTAAAGTTGAAATCATTAAAAAAAAAAGAATCCAAATGAGGAAGCATAAACGATGGGAGTTAGCTACACAAGAATAAAAGCAATGAATTTACATATATATATACACTCACCTATATTTAATGAAAAATAAAATACATTACAAATAAATGTAAATATGCAATAGAAAGTGTTAATGATCTCATTCTATAAAGACTTAACATACAAGTCAATAAGAAAACATGAATACACAACAGAAAAATGGTAAAAGGAAAAAATAAACAAGAAGTACGAATGATTAATAAACATGTAAAAATGTTTAGCTTCACTAGTAATCAGAGAAGTTCAAATGTAGACAAAAATAAAACATTGCTTTTCATTTATTAAATAGGCAAAACAAAGATGATTACAATATGCATGGAAGACAGGCTCTAGTGATAGGACCAGTATATACTCGAGGCCACTGCTAGTGAAAAAATTCAGCTTTTTGGAAGGAGGTGGAGGTAATATGTTATCATTATTCTTAAGACAAAAGTTAAGTATAAAGGTGATCATGTTAGTACTATTTAAGAGGGCAGAACTGGGAAGATTTAAAGTTCTAAAAAAGTAATAATAGTTAAATAAATTAGTTGAAGAAGAAAGGAGTCATTAAAAATCACATTTTCAAAAGAGTACGTAATGACATAGGAAATGTGGAAAAAAGCAGGTTACAAAACCACATATACTTTATTGTAATTATGTTAAAATATGTATCTCTAGATACATAAATATATCCATGTATCTCCAGTGTTATTTATGAATGGAAATATTTTCTTTTTATAAACTGTGTTTTTGAAATAGTTTACAATGTGTAACTATTAATTCGCTAATAAAAATGTTACTGAAAATAGTTATGCAATATTACAAAAAACCTGTCATTAATTTTATAACTACTTTTCAAAATACTCTTCTCTCTTTCACCAACTGTGCATCTATTCACAAACTGGCAACAGAGCTAGTTATGAAGTCAGGACCTGGATTAGATACAGTTGCTAACCTAAATTTCTGGCTGCAGGGGACTAGGTAATAAATTATATACCATGGATTTAGTCATTAAAAATCATGTTTTCAAAGAGCATATGTCTAATATTAATATAAAACTATATATCTGGTATAACCTTCTTTGAAAAGATACATAACAGAAAAATGACTGAAAAGAAATACAGCCACAAAACATTAATGATTATTTCTAAATGGTGGTAACATTTCTTTACATTCATATTTTATATAAGCATGGGTTAATTTTGAATTAAAAACATTATTTGAAAATAAAGTTTGCTGTCTCAAGCATGAGCAAAATAAAATTGCATAAAATTATTTTTAAATAATTTTCTTGGTTTATCTTAATGCCTTTCGGCAACAAACAAATTTACACTTTGAATGCTTGTTTTGCAAATACCCTATAGTACAACAAACAAAAGGTTTTCCATACTAATGTATTTTTTATAAATAAGAGTTCATTTTGAATTCTACAGCCTTAAAATAAGTAACAGCTCTCTCCAAATTAGCCTTTTGAAAGGTTCCCATGACTATAAGGAAAAGCTAAAATATAAATGAGTTCTATTATAGAAGAAGCTATAAGTTTTCATGGCTTTGCATGAAACTTGTTAAAGTTTCAGAATAGAAAAGCCTGTGAAAAGAGAAGCCTTTAAAGTGGAAAAATTAAAGAATTCAGATACGGTAAGTTGAATTTTGGGATCCTAATTCATAAATCCAATGGAATCCCATAACATAACTCCTTACACATGGATTTAGATATTTGACAGAGTAGATCCTGACAAAGAATCAAGGTACTTTAAGCTGGAAGGAAGTATTACCAAGTCACTCTCTTTATTTTGCAGATGAGGACATGAACTTTCTGGATGAGGAGGCAGAGAGAAGACTTGACTGGTTCAAGGTCACACCACCTAGATCTCAGGTTTCCTGACAGTTCATTGGCTCAAAGTCCTCACAAGAATGGTCATCATTCTGTTAAGAGTTTATTGTTTTATTGTTCTAGACGTCCTTTAAGATGCAAATTTCTGTAGCAATGAATCATGTAAACCAATCTCTCGTAAATTTCACAAGTGCTCCTAGAAGCAAAGATGTGACAGCATCAGTAAGAAACCCAGGATAGCCCCAGGACAACAGGTGTATCTCACGTAGGGGCTCTTTCTTCTGGCAGAGGAAATCTAACTGCTCTGGAGACAATCACAAGGCTGACCTACCTTTTTTTTTTTTTTGCCTGGGCAGAGGAGAATTAAATAAACTGTGGGACTTGTTACTCAAAACAAACATCAATACACATTTAAATTCTCTCTCTATAGTGTAGTTAATCTAACATGGAAGAGTTGGTAGTACCTCCTCAGACACTAGCACACACACAAAAGCTTTCCAAGTCCTTATCAAGATTATAAGATTCCCTTCTTTGCTTGTTTAAAAAAGAAAAAATTCCATATATGAGAGAATTATGGATACCATGTATGAAACATGTCCAAACAAAATTTTCATCTCCCCCCAATTTTACTTACCTGCAGCATGTAACTTGCTCTTTAATGATAAACAGGTACAAGGGTAACACTGAATGTAGGAGCTAAGTTTTTTAGCACACTCTAACCTATCACTAGCCTTAGAAACAACAGAGGTTTATTATTTGTCCAGTAACAGGTAGGCCTACATGAAGACCTATCATGTTGGAAATTTAGTGTGAGTTTTATTACTACATGACAATTGTAGAGCTAGTTCTCCTTCTACTGTGTGTTACCTTTTAGTCATAAGTCTTGCTATGAAGACCATGAAAAGAATGGAGACAATTTTCTGGAGTTGGCAGGCAAAACCAGTAAAACTGATAAATTCTAACTACCTTAAAAATAATGGAGAAATGGTGTTTCTCTTGAAATCTATCTCTTCACTGCATGCCACTGAATTCATTGAATGTTTGTTCAACCTTCCATTTTATGTGGAAAAGGAAGAGAAAGGACACGCACTTGAGGGCAGTGTTTGGTTTTGCTGGTTCATGGATTTCCTAGTTTCCTAATCAAACTACCAAATATGAGTGATAATTATACGAAGTTTGTACCAGTGGAAACTGCGGTCCCTTAGAGAATGACCTGCTTCTGCCACATCACACACTCAAAGGCAAAGAAGGCAGGGAATTCAAGGCATTGAAGATGGTATGCCCCTTGCTGCATCCCCTGCCCTCCCCCACCCCCCAGCAGCTCTAGCCTCCTTTCCCTGTTTTGTCAGCCTCTGCTGGTAGGAAGTATGTTTAAAAGGAGACTTGTAAGGTGATCTGATGAAGATTCTTACACCTGGCAAAGTTGTCCTAAGACAGGGAGCCCATTTTGAAATACAAAGAACTGATTATAAACTGATTACTTAAGAATCTGACACCACCAACCAACAATGTATTTTTTTAAGCTTATTTTTTTTTAAGTTATCTCTACACCCAACATAGGGCTCAAACTCATGACCCTGAGATCAAGGGCAGCACGTTCTTCTGAGCCAGCCAGACACCCCAACCAACAATTTACTATAAAATGAAGATCAACAGAACAGGATTGATAAAATCAATCCATTCATTACCTCCTGCATAGTTTTTCTTATGATCAATACTATCCTGCAAAATAATTACTTCTTGCTAAAAGGTATAGTCTGTATCTACAACGAGAACTTGTTCTCTCCCAGGGGGAAGTCCGAACAAATAGCAAACTAACTACAGACAACAACATATATTCTTTACAGACAATCAGAGGTACTGATTAGGGATTATCCTCCTACCTCCCCAAAGAGGGAGAAACACGATACCTGTACTTAGGGGTACTACCACTTCCTCTAAAACTTAACTTTTTACTTCCTGTGCCACAGGTTTGCTACTGTTTTTATTGGAAGTCAAACTACTCAGGATTTATGATTCTAATTGCCTGTTAAAAAGCCAAATTAATTTTCGTAACACTTGACAAAGAACTTGTACATTAATGTTGTCAGAGATGAAAGGATATCATACCAACTGTGTACAAGTTAAATTCCTTCACAGTAATACTACAGAGCAAATCTGGGTGGGGTATAGTCATCTTCCAAGAAAGATGTTTTGGTAACAAATTATAGTTTCTATTCCTATAAAGATGATAATTATAGGCTGGTCTCAAAATGGTTAGGACTATATATTAATCTGAACTTTTGATCTTTTAGTGAATGACATGTCAAAGTAGGAACCAATAAAATATAATATTTGGATGAGGCACTATTATGATTGGGATTTCTATGGTATACAGGTTTTCAAAGAATAAAGACCATTTTTACATACTTTCTATTCCTGAAATTACACAGTCCGTTCAGACTTCCTTAACCAAAAGGCAACTAAAACAGAAATAGAATGTTTACCCACCAAGTTCATATTCTACTAGCCAAGATCTTCAAACATCAAACACATATGCAAACCTTGATACATGCTGTGAATGTTTAGTCTATCAATAATGGTTTCCTAATGCACCATTGTAAGGGCCAGAACCACATCTGTCTTGTTAATTACTGTATCTGTCAGTGTCTGTTACAATGAGTGGTACTAAGTAGAACCTCAGCAACTATTTGTTGAGTTTAAAAAACAAAATGCTCACTGGTTTTCTGTAAAGATTTTTCAGTTAGTCAATAAATTGGTCTCTGTCAATATTCATGTTTATAATATGATGCTTACAATTCTGCTTCTGGGATCGTATCTTCATTGGTGATCCATTACATTCAACATCAATATTTCCCATTTCTTTGTAAACTTTGGCCACAGAACAGAATGAAGAACATGGGGTCTTTGTCCTGTTTAATTGGTCAAGAGACTAGAGAAATGAGAGGTCTGATGTTTGTATAAAATGAAACTACTGGCAAAGATTTGATGAGGATGGGAAGAATTTTTAATCTGCCTCAAAAACATTGTGATAATTTCTTTTGGCTATTTCTGTTTGACCAGAAAGGAACCAGGAAGCATAATTTGCCAATTTTAAAATGCATTTAAGGACAGTTCATCTTCTTACTGGCTATGAGAAATGGATTGGGATAACTTTACCTGTCAATAAGTGGGAAAGTTTTGTTGTTTTTTTCCTCAAATAGTCTAATGGATTGAAATGAGGTCATGTCCAGGCTCCTGCTGTCTTATATAAATGTTAAGAACTTCCTTCTATTTGCAGAGATACAGGAGGTGTAGTTCATTATGTTCTACCCGAGTCATTCCATAAGAAGTATGAAAGAGGTTGAACTCTTTTTAAAATTCAACTTCCAGCATCCATTAATTCCAAAATTTATAGTGTATTCTTGCAGCATTTTCCATCCTAGAACAGCAATGACATCAGAAGTGAGGGAAAGGAAAACCAGCTTGCCAGGGGTTGCAGTGATGGCAAGACAACCTAAGGGAGGGCAGAGTACATATATATTAGGTCCTCATTCATTATAGACCAGAACAAACTTTCAGTTTTACAGGACTCATCTTTATTCCCACAAAGTAGTTTTTCCTGGGGGTAGGGTTGGGGGGAAGTGGCACAATGATCAGGCTAAGGAAAAACAACATCAAGGCACTGGAAAGTCATTTTTCTGCTGTTTTTGAATCACTCTGACTGGATCACTTTAAATCATCAAATTATTATTCATCATAGAATTGAACTGAATTGAACTGAACGGAAGGCCTCACAATTTAAACAAAATTAGGAAATACTGTATCATGTTATTCCCTACTTTGAGCCTAATATGTCTCACAGGGATACAGGGGGATAGCATTTTCAAATTAGGTTGAAGTTGCATAGTCTCCTTAAATATTCAATTCAATCAAGTTCAAGCAACATTACTGACATTAGATTTCATGCATAGCACTGTGCTAGCCTAGGAGCCAGCTAAATATAACCAAACTAGCTTGCAGGAACACATAAACTTCATCACTGAAGTACCAGGTAAAATTTACTTACTGGATAGTGAAATACTGGTAAAGATATGGTAAATTCTATGGTAAATTTTCTTCTTTAACATAAGTCAGTAGAAAAATTGGATTTTATAATTTTACAATAATCCACTTTTATAATGCAAGTCAGCAGGGGAAAAAAATGGGTCAAAAGATTTCTTTAAAAAACCTGAATGGCTGGAATTTCAACATATTTCCTTGAACACATAAAAAAGGGAGTATGATTTAGGCTCTTATTTTTAAAAAGGAAGGCTGAGAAGATATTTCAAAACTTGCCACCCTGCAAATAATTTGAGTCTCTGTCAGAAAAGTTTTACCGATGCTTTATATGTGGGAAGAAAATGGAGTAAGTGATTTTCTTCCCCCCAATTATTAGAACCACCATACTTCAGCACAGATGCAAAAAACAACTGCTTTGAGAGAGACAAATGTTGCAACTGTGGCAATTCAAGTGTTTTCCAGAATCTGAATGCAACCCACTTCCAGCCTCATTTCCTGCCTGACTGATCATACATTCCAGTTACCTAATTTTTCAAGCCTCTGTGCCTTTGCCCAGGATGCTTTTCTTCATCTTCCCAAGCCATCCAAATTATACTCTTTTTACAGGACCCTGCTTGACTGTTACCTCAGTGTTGCCACTCTCCTCCATCCTACTGCACTTGGTACCTACCTCTTCCATGAGTGTTTTTTTGTTGTTGTTGGTTTTGTGTGTGTGTGTGTGTGTGTGTGTGTGTGTGTGTGTTTTCCTGACTTCCCCCAGTAGACTGAGGCCTATTAGGGTAATATGTTTAAATATGTTTCAGCACTCACTGGTTATAGTGCTTGGCACACAGATGATGAATGACTTTCTTTCAAGTAAAGAAATACTAAATAGATTTTTATTGGCTGAAGCTTAGGAATACACAAAATAACTTCAGAAAATTTCATTTGAAGATACCCAAAATTCTTTTTGAAAGTTCTTACTTGTTTAATATTTCTGTACTGAGTATTTAGGAGTAGGAGGCATATATTAAACTCGTACATGTGTCTCCTGTACCATGCTTTCTACTTCAATGCACTGTCACTTAGTATTAAATCACAGCATTCCTATAAGATAGGTGCAATTATGATAGTCATTTTATAGCAAAGAATTGCCTGAGGATATATACAGCTAGTAAATAAGACAGCCAGGACTGGAACCCCAGTCTTTCTAATTCAAATCTGTGTTCTTGACCACTGTATTTATCAGAAACAAACAGAAGGATAAAAAGTATAATAAAAATGTACAACTATTCAACATTTGGGGGAAACCATTTATTGAGAAATTTTATCTCTCCCAATCTTTATCTTTGTATATTTGACTTGTTTACATTATTGTTAGAATGCAATTTTTCTTGTATTGCTCGACATTATTTTATTCACATTTTTGTTTGAATTTACATAGGCCACACCTGTCATTCTATCATGATATTCCACTTAATAGACTGATCATCACTGACTCAGCCACTTCCTTAAAAGCTTTCATGGATGCAGGTAAAGAAAAAAATTTCTGAATTTCCTATCCAAACAAAACCACTATCTTGGTCAGACACATGCCTTCTTTGGTCCTAGATGTGAAGAAGATACTCTCTTCAGTTAGACCATTTAATTCAGAAGCAACATAACAAAGAAGAAAATGGGATATAAGTTTTTTCCCAATTGTAAAGTACTTGAGGAAGTTTTACTCTTAGAAAATGAAAAATAGGAGAAGCAAATTTCTTCCAAGAGTGAGAACACTTTTTTGTCTCCTTATTTTTTTTTTTTTAAAGATTTTATTTATTTGGCAGAGAGAAACACAGCCAGAGAGGGAACACAAGCAGGGGGAATGAGAGAGGGAGAAGCAGGCTTCCTGCTGAGCAGGGAGCCCGATGTGGGCCTCGATCCAGGGTCTCCAGGATCATCACCTGAACGGAAGGCAGTCGCTTAACCAATTGAGCCACCCAGGCGCCCCTTGTTTCCTTATTTTATAAGGAAGGAGGAAGTAATCCTGACTATCTAAACTCATAAAAGGTAAGTGAACAGTGATCTCTTTGCATTTCCAGGTTGTAATACCCTTAAGGTATTTCATTACCTTATATGAACACAGTCTTTAATATATGAACATAGAAACTGAGAGATCGGAATACAAATTGATTGCCAAACAAGGTACTGAGATAGATCTTTTTTTTTAGGATTTATTTATTTATTTAAGAGAGTGTGTGCATGAGCCAGGGGAGGGGTAGAGGGAGAGAGAGAATTTCAAGCTGACTCCTGCTGAGCATAGAGCCCCATGCTGAGCTCAATGCCTGAGATCCTGACCTGAGCCAAAGTCAGGAGTCTGAAATCCAAGCCACTGGGGGCACTGAGATACATTAGGCGGAGATAACTGATCTTGTGACAGAACTTAGTTATCACAGAGGTGATTCAGTTCTTTGAAGTTAGTCTATTCATGTTGTTATGGTAAGCACCAATTAATTATCTTCCAAAGATTTAATTCTAGGATGGGATGTATTCTCCTATTAAAAGCCACTGGGTCTAAGAGAGAAAAAAGTCTCCATACAAAACAAGAAATCAGAATCACAGAGTAATACCATTTGAGAACTTGAAAGATCCTTGAAAATTATATAAGATTAACTAATTTTCTGAAATATTATTACCAATTTGCTTTTTATTCTTTTTTTTTTTAGATTTTATTTATTTATTTTAGAAAGAGAGAGTCACCACGGGGGGAGGAGCGGAAGAAGAGGGACAAGCAGACTCTGTGCTGAATGTGGAGCTTGATGTGGAGCTCAATCCCAAGACCCTGAGATCATGACCTGAGCGGAAATCAAGAGCCAGATGTTTACCTGACTGAGTCACCTATGTGCCCCGACCAGTCTGCTTTTAAATGAAATAGGAGTATACTTTATTCAGTAAGTGTAGGAAATACTAAAGCATAAACATCAGTTCACCTTATAATCAACTAGGAACTAAGAACAGAGGCATGATGGTAGAAGCTGTGCTTAAAAGAAAAGTGTAAAGTAGGGGAAAAAGGAAGACTTACAGGGCATGAGAGAAATAAGAGATGAATAAAGCAGCACAGACAATAAGAAATTCAGTGAAATGCAGTAAAAGTACTTTTGTCTTACTCGCCTTTGCATTTCAATTCTTGGCATGCAGCTTAGCATTTAGTAGACATTTAATAAATGTTTATCAAATAAAAGTAAAGAGGATAGAAAGAAAAGGCTGAGGGGTGCCTGGCTGGTTCAGTGGAAAGAGCATGCAGCTCTTGATCTCAGGGTCATGAGTTTGAGCCCCACATTGGGGTAGAGATTACTTAAGTTAATAAATAGGCTTTAAAAAAGAAAAAAGAAAGGGCTGAGAAGTTCAATGAATATACTTCTTAGAAATTATATGGTTCACATGGCTATGGATTCAAAATGAGCAATTTAATCTCATTTCTTCTGTGAGTTTAGCCAAGTTCATTAAACTCTTGGTTAATACAGGTTCTCGGTCTAAAAAATAAACTAATTGAACTGGATGATTTTTAGGGTTTCTTCCTTATTCTCTGCAGAAGTAGTAACCAAATGTAGGTAATAAAATCAAAGGAAGGTTCTTAGCTTAAGTGCTGCTTAACCTGAATCTGTGGTCAGCAGATGCAATTCATATATTTTTGTACTACTGAGGCAGATGAGTCCCTTTGCTGTTCATGTGATACAAGTGGTCATTCAGAGAAACATCTAGATAGGTCTCAAACTCTAAGAAGAGCAGTATTAGGAAAGCATTATAAGCTTTTCTGGCTAGGTGTATCTTACTGAAATGAGCAGTGTCTCTTACTACATAGATTTCTGTTTAGTATTAATGATACCAAATAATAGTGAGGCACTACATAGAATAATAGAGAAGAATGCTGCTAAGAAAGAAAAAGATGATTATTTTTCCATTTTATAAAGTAACAGGATTCTGTTCAAGAGACAGTTTTGGTTTTTTTTTTAAAGGGGAAAAGTGTTACTAGGAGAACAAGCAATTATTTCTCCATTTTTTGTGGTAAATAAGGTCTCACACTATACTGTACTAACAACTATATTATATAATGCAAAACAAGAAGAAAACAAAATTAAAAGAAAATATGGCTTCATGAAATGGGAGCTGAAGTGGAGAAGATTTCTTGTGTAAAAATTTTTTAAATCACACAGTGATAATTAAAAGTAATAAAAGAATGATAGGAAATGGCACCATGAAATCAGGGTGGGTTAATGTCATTTGGAAATTACTACAGAAGAAACATCTTCCAGAGCCATTTCAAGCATGAACCTCTGGGACTCTTTTGTTTTTATTTTAATCACACACATACACACACACACACACACACACACACACACACACACACACACAGCAGTGTATATAATGTATCATCATATCATCATAATTCAGCATATTTCAAAGTCAGAAGACAAGGAAAAAGAATGTTCCCTGCAGGTCAGGGTTTTGATGACTGGCAAAACACTAGCACACTTGCACTGCAGTTGTCTGAGCCACACCCAGTCTGCAGTTAAATATAGAATTTAGTTTCTGGAACTATTGGTCTTCTTAACCTTCACAGTCCAAGTATTCACTGAAAAAATTAAAAGTTAAAAGGAGAAAGGAAAGAGACTGAAACCAAAATCCAAGTACTAATAAACTGTCCTGGGAAGAGTTCCAAAATACAGAAAATATAAGAGAATTAAATTACAGAAGCCTCAAGCAACATTCTAGAAACACACTTTACAAACTGATTTGTCTCTTCTATGCTGATCCTACCAGAATGTATAACACACTTATATAAAAGGTATTTGTGTACTATACCCATGTCTCTAATTCAGATTATATATTCAGGCTCTGTACCATGTCAGGTTAACAGCAGTGACATCAAATTTAGAGCTTTGATTTAATTTTAGTTTGTTGTAGTATTGTGGTTGTGATGCTATTTTTGCTCATGAAGAGGTATTTTTATCCTAAGAAGCTATTTTTAGATGCTTAAATTTTGGGGGAAGAGATACTCTCAAGCTAAAATTTTTAATACTGATTCTTTCCTTGTTGGGGAGAATATTTTGGGTTTATTTTTTAAAAGTTGATTTTGGAGACAAAAGTTACACAAGAGCAAGAAATGCTTTCCTTATAATTCAGAGGGTTCTGGGCTTTAGTAATGATTTTGTTTTATATTGCTTACTGAAGATGAACATGGAAAGAATTAAGAGGAGCAAAAAACATAGTATAGGTGTTTCCATAAAAAAATAAAACATATCATAGTTTTAACTACAAACACAGAGGTATTCATTTTGTCTCCATTTTCCCAGACATACCCAGACACAGATTCAACATTCAGGTACGCTGATGAAAATCAAAAGCAATAAGTACCCTATATACACAAATCTGGTTCCAAAACTATTACTCTTAACGACTATACACTATCATTTCTACCTGTCACAGCTAGGTACTCTTATATTTATTCCTGTATCTAAAGTCTTCTCCAAATTGTTGCTTCTCTTTCTATCTTGCTTAATTGGGCTGAAAAACCTATATAAGGAGAGGTAAAGTGTTCCTTTATCTATCTTCCTTGAAACCAGAATAGATGCATAGCCAGGTCTCATTCTTTTGTGACCTGGTCATATCCTAACACTCCAGAGCCACACCTGTTCCACAGCTAAGAGAACATCCTGTCCAAAATGCTGAAAGGGTAAAGGAAAGGAAAGAAAGGAAAGAGTACATTAGAAGTCTTGCTCTTACAACGCAAAGCCTCCAACACTTTAGACCATAAACTCTCAAGACATTTCAAGTTAACTATGTTCATCATCCCTCTAACTCCTGTTACCTGGAAGTATCTCTTTCTCCATCCCCAGCACTTTGCCTCATACCTAGTAAGCACTCTGTTGAATGAAATGAACAAAAGGATGATTAGGTTTGCTGAATAAAAACCACATTTGAGTCTGACATTACATTATTTGCACATGCAGCTAAATTTGACTTATGATATAGATATTTTCTTGTAAATTTGTGAACTACTGGAGGTAAGCCTAGCTCAATGCCAGCACAGAGCAGATGTTATATAAATAAATGACTGAATGAATAAATATTGGTCAATTATCTAATTCTATTTTATCCATTTAAATCCAGTCAGGTCCTCCTTAAACAATTATAACAACAATCTTTTCAATGATGGAAAATTCCAAACCTATATGTTTATGGACATCTCTAAATGCTTCACTCTCCTCATTTAAACAGGAAGCACACATCATGGGAATGAAGACCGGAGTTCATAGAGAGAATGAAGTGTGAAATAATTCTTTAGGAGACTGGGAAAGACTGAACCAGGTGGGTATAGTATGATTGTCTGGCAGAATTAAAGGTCCACTTAAGGTTCATGGTCATGAATTTAAAATGAGATCATCTGCAGGGTTGTAAATTTTTCTCCAGCTATATTTAGCTGCAAAAATGCAGAAACAAATAAACAAAAAGATTTGACCAGAGTTCATTCATACTTGTGGTTTTAACTGTACCTGATATAATGATGCCTCATAAGTCTCCATTTCTTTTTTTAATTTTTTTATTACATTATTTTATTTTTTCAGTGTTCCAAGATTCATTGTTTATGCTCCACACCCAGTGTTCCACACAATACGTGCCCTCAATACCCACCACCAGGCTCACCCATCCCCCCACCCACCTCCCTTCTAAGACCCTCAGTACAGTATGTTTCTGAGTCCAAAGTCTCTATATGTTTTATCTACCTTCCTGATTTACCCCAACTCACATTTCCTTTCCTTTTCCTACTGTCCTTCATAATACTCCTTATGCTCCACAACTAAGTGAAACCATATATTTGACTTTCTCTGATTGGCTTATTTCACTCGCATAATCTCCTCCAATCCGATTCATGTTGCTACAAAAGTTGGGTATTCATCCCTTCTGATGGAGGTGTAATATTCCACTGTATATATGGACCATATCTTCTTTATCCATTCGTCTGTTGAAGGGCATCTTGGCTCTTTCCATAGTTTGGCGATTGTGGCCATTGCTGCCATGCACATTGGGGTACAAATGGCCCTTCTTATCACTATCTCTGTATCTTTGGGGTAAATACCTAGGAGTGCAATTGCAGGATCATAGGATAGCTCTATTTTTTTTTTTTTTAATGTTTTGCAGTCCAAGCATTTTTTTTTTTTTTTGACAGAGAGAGAGATCACAAGTAGGCAGAGAGGCAGGCAGAGAAAGAGGAGGAAGCGGACTCCCTGCCGAGCAGAGAGCCCGATGCGGGCCTCGACCCCAGGACCCTGAGATCATGACCTGAGCCGAAGGCAGAGGCTTTAACCCACTGAGCACCCAGGAGCTTGGGTAGCTCTATTTTTAATTTTTAAAGGAATCTCCACACTCTTTTCCAAAGCGTCTGCACCAACTTGCATTCCCACCAACAGTAAGAGGGTTCCCCTTTCTCCACAGCCTTGTAAGTCTCCATTTCTAAAGACACTGAGCTCTCCTAACATCTTGAAATGAGTTCACAGTCAAAGCTCTAAGTGGAAAGAACTTTAATGGAAAAAGAACACTGGAAAAATACCAGGGAGAGTTTCAAGATGGCGGAAGGCCAGGTGACCGCATGCCGGGGAGTTCCCTGAAGAAAGCTGAATTCCAGCAAAAAAAAAAAAAAAAAAAAAAAAAAAAAAAAAAAAAAAAAAACACCACAGGACCACTGTGAACACCCATGAAATCAGCCTGAAATGTGATATTTCGCACTTTTGGATCACCACGGGAGACAAGGACCATCGGCAAAAAGGTAGAAACAAGTAAGAGGGACCGGAGGCTTGCCCCCAGAGACAGGGGAGTGGGGGAGCAAGCCCGCAGAGCTGAACCATTGAAAGCAAATACCCCAAAACAAAAGTGCTCTGTGAGTGAGGAATAACAGCAGACTACGGTCTGAATCGGGGCGAGACAGAAACGGGAACACAGCGGAGCCCGCGGCAAGGCAAGGAGACTTTTTAAATTTTTTTTTTCCGCTGCTGGCGCCAGCGCCGCCGCCACCCCCGCAGCTGCTGCGAGAGCGGCGGGCGTGGATTCTATTTTTTCCGCCGTTGCCTTTCTCTCCCGCTTCTCTCCACCCCGTGGGCCGGACGCGGACCCCCCAGGGAAGGCGATTTTACAGACTTGCGCGGGACCAGAGAGGCCGCGGGTCCCGGGGCACAGACAAGGTTGCGCGATCCAAAAGGGGTTGTGGCTTTGAGGTGCGGGAGTGAAGTGACAAGCGGGGACGGGGGCAGAAATCAATCCAGCGTCTGCGCCAGCCCGGCTGTGACAGGCTGCCAACCGGGAGGCTGAAAAGAGCCCTTCTCTGTGTAGAGGCTCGCTCTGGGAGGGAGGTCTGGGCGCAGACATCTTGCTCTGACCTGACTTCCTCAGCAGCTGAAAAAAGACGTAAAAGAACAACACTCCGCTCCCAGAGAATTGTAACCTGATAACCTGGTTACCATGGAGACCAGCCTCTAGCAAGGGGGCAGAGAAACGCAGCCCAGGTAGCCGCAGCCCAGGTAGAAGAGACCGAAAACAGCCCCGCAGACACCGCCCCCAGAAAGCAAGCCAGAAGCTCAGGAAGACAACACTCCAATGCGAAACCCCAAATGGGGAGGCTGGGTGAATATGGCGGCGGCCACCGGGCGCTTCCTAAATTCTGCTGCATGAAAGAATGGGTGAATGGTCCTGGTGGCAGGAAGTGTGGACAGATGGATCCACTGAAGCGTTGGGAAAGTGTCCCAGAGAAGGGAACAAAGAATACGAGATCAGAGGCTGGGAGCCAGGAGAGCGCCTCCAGACCAGGTAGTTCACCAGAACCAGAAATAGAAGCCACTCTGCCAGGAGGAGTGCAAAGAGTTCCATAGTACCTTCCCTATACAGCTCTCTGCAACTGCACTTCACGCACAGAACAGTTCCTGCTGCTGTCGGCTGGCTTCCGTTAGCAGTCTTAGTTCCAGAAAGAAAGAATATTTAACTTTGCATCAACAGGAAAGAATAATTAAAATATAATTAAAAGCATGAATTCTGGGGTGGGCGCCCCGGAGCGTGTGGGTTCCCCCGAGCGTGTGGGCGCCCCCGTGTGTGTGGGCATCCCCCGGGCGTGTGGGCTCCCTCGAGCGTGTGGGCTCCCCCGTGCGTGTGGGCGTCCCCGAGCATGTGGGCGTCCCCGAGCGTGTGGGCGCCCCCGAGCGTGTGGGCGTCCCCGTGCCTGTGGGCGTCCCCAAGCGTGTGGGCGTCCCCGTGCCTGTGGGCTCCCCCGAGCCGTGTGGGCATCCCCGAGCGTGTGGGTGCCCTTGTGCGTGTGAAGATGTGGTACATATATACAATGGAATACTACGCCTCCATCAGAAAGGACGAATATCCAACTTTTGTAGCAACATGGACTGATTGGAGGAGCAACATGGAGGAGATTATGCTGAGTGAAATAAGCCAAGAAGAGAAGGTCAAGTATCACATGGTTTTTCACTTACCTGCGGTGCATGAGGGCTAACCTGGAGGACAGTGGGAGAAGGAAAGTAAATGGGAACTAGGGTAACCCAGGGAGGGAGACGAAACAACAGAGACTTTGGACACAGAAACAAACTGAGCGACTTGGAGGGAGGGGAGTGGGGGGATGGGAGAGCCTGGTGGTGGGTACTGGGGACACCTAAAGCGTGGAGCACTGGGAGTGGGGAATGGGGAATGAATCTTGGAACACTGGAAAAAAAAATTAAGTAACAATAAAAAAAAAATGGTAAAAAAAAAAAAAAAGAAAAAGAACACTGGCTCACCACTTGTTATGAGGAAGGCATTCTATATGTGCTTTACATATGTGATCTCATAGAACTCTTCTCATAATAGTATCTCCATTTTATAGAAAACCGAAATTCTCAAGGATTAACATTAAGATGAAGCTGGGACTAAATGGTAAGTCTGTATGACTCTGAAGCCCACCTACTTTTTACTATATCATAATACTTAACTCTTCCTTTTAAATATTGCAGTTGGGGTTAAGAGATGTTGAATATTTTGTCCAAAGTCAAACTATTTTCTAATGGTACAGATACTGTTTCCCAGAGGAATGCTCCATGAACATCAGTGTTAAGTTCTCTTTTACACTTTCTGCTTCGTCATCTCTATGTTCCATCTGTAACTAGGTTAGGCTGTTCTTTTCTTCATATTTTTTCCGATACCTATTACCCTCTAACCATTTTGTTTCCCCTTTACCTTGGAATTACAGCTGGGGCCCTCATCATCCATGCATAGATTACTCCAACAGCCTCCTAGCTGGCCTCCACTTATCCCTCTTCCAATCCATTTACATGTGGGTTAATCATGGTCACTTCCTTTCCCTGAGGCTCTTATCTATAAACTGTAAATAATAAAAATATATACAGTACAAAATTTTGAAGGTCAATTCTCATACAGAATAATTATCAATAAGATCAATAATTATATATAAACTGTAAAATCCTACTCAAATATAAGTTATTACTGCCTTAAGATATATGAAGGAAGATACTATAGGTTATATTTATTCTAAATTTATTTTTCCTTGGCTCTAGGCATCTTGTATATATGTTCAAATACATACTTGTTTGGCTGATTTCTTGCCTATCTTCCATACTCCCACTAATATTACCTAGTGGACCAATCTGATCAGGTATAATCTCCTTTATGAAAAAGGCTGAACACCAAAGCTGTGGGATAATTAAGTATGGTACTTATTTAATTATAGCATGCACAGTATGACTAAGTCCTGTATAATCAAGTAGAGATGCTCTTAATGAAAAATCCTATATTCTGCCACAAAGAACTTCATGAGAATCCAGAATATACTTTTTCTGATTCTCTAATTAGTGAGCTCCTATCATTCATCAAAATGCAGCTAGCATGTCATCACTTTGTTAAAGTTTTACTTTTTGTTTGTTTGCATCTCACTGATCCATAAACTCAAGTACTCATCTTCATAACAACATTTAGTCCTCACTTCTATAATTGCTTATATGATAGTGCTTCCCCCAAGTTTGCGACGGACTATATTTCAGGGTAACTAAAGAGTTGATGAGGGAAAGTTCTTCTTTAGAGAGGAATTTATGTGTTTAATGCAGAAGAAATGAAAAAAATTGGAATGTAACTGTTACAAAACAAAAAAATGACTAGGAAAAAAAAATCAGTAGATGACAAAACAGTAGTTTCAACTCTGGCTGTACTTTAAAATCACTTGGGAACTTTTCAAATATGCCTTTACCTATGTCCCAGTTGGTCAAAGGTAATGTCTCACTGATATTTTTAAAAGTTCCCAGGTGATCCTAACATGCAGCCAAAGTTAAGAATCACTGCCCTTGGGTCCCTGGGTGGCTCAGTGGATTAAAGCCTCTGCCTTGGGCTCAGGTCATGATCTCAGGGTCCTGGGATCAAGGCCCATGTCCGGCTCTCTGCTCAGCAGCGAGCCTGCTTCCCTCTCTTTCTCTGCCTGCCCTCTGCCTACTTGTGATCTCTCTCTCTGTCAAATAAATAATTAAAATCTTAAAGAAAAACAAAAAAAAGAATCACTGCCCTCAAACTATTCACTAAATGGGGAACTTCTTAATAAGTGGATTAAGATGATAGCACTGAATCCCATGATTAATCTTATAGTTACTAAAAATGGGACAACCAGATATAATGCGCCTCCTTATATGATGTACTATGAAGAACAAAGTAACAGTTATGTGCTGAAAGAGTTAAACTAGAATCTAATGAGGACTCTAGATCTAACTACCAATCTACAGACAATATGAAGTTATGTTGAGACACTTATTAGGATGTAACTGGCCAAATCTAAAATGTGGGAAATTCAGTATGACAAATGCCTTAACATCTTTAACAAATAAACAGCACGAACAAAATGTGTATGTGTAAGGAACTGTTACAAATTAAGAGACTCAAAAGACACAGCCACCAAATATAGTGTATAAAAATACATTTGATAAATTGGTAAATGAGTGGATGAATGAATAGGTGAATGAATGCTAATTAAAGAAAAAAGTCCAATCATTATAAATAATAAATTCTTAAATCTTAAACTCTGAAAAGCAGGGTAAGATGTGGGAAAGGATGCAGAAGTAAAATAATTCCAATATGGGAACTAGGGAACTATCTGTTTCTGTCCTTGTCATATAGAAAAATATTCTAAAATATTTCAGTGGACGTAATGTTTGGTTTTTAGTTTATATTTGTATTTGCTTTATAATTTCAAGTAAAAAGAAAAACAAAAGCAAATCATTATGGGGCAAATATAACCATTACTTTTTCTATTGGGGATGAGATACAGTTGTTCTGTATCAGAGCTGTCTAATAACATTTTCTGCAAGGATAAATATTCCATATAAAATTTTCTGTGATAGAAATACTGTCTAAAACTATAGTTAGTAGCCATACATGACTAACAGACACTTAAAATCTGGCTAGTGTGACCGATGAACTGAATTTTAAATTTTATTTCATTTTAAGTAATTTAAATTTAAATAGCTACACATTGCCACCATATCAGACAATGTAGTTCTAGTTCACTACAGCTCTCCTCTCTACCTGCAACATTTGCCCTTTCCTTTTACCTGTGTGACTCTCACCACGTTTCCTGCCATGAGATGTCACAGAATGGTGAACCTTTCCTTTCATACATATGTTACTGTTGAAATTTTGCCTTCATTTGCGTGATTATCTGATTGTCTGTCTCTCCACAACCTGGTTGTAAACGCCAAGACTGCAGGAATTATTTATGTTCACGACTGCATTGTAGAGTGACACTCATTTACTTGTTACAAAAATGCTATTAGATAACATTGTGTAGTTGAGTTTTTGTGATAATGAAGACTTTTCATTTTTCGTAATTCCATGAAATTTGATCCAAAATTTAGATCTTTAACACACATACAATATATATACAAGAGTAAAGAAAACTGTACCATGAACCCCCAAGTAAACATTTCTAGGTAGGCCACAGAAACCTGCATCAACTTATAGATAGCACTCTTGTTTTATCCACACCCTTCCCTCGGCCTTTCCACTTTGTGTTACTCTGAAGTAAACCCAAGATAATATATCATTTCATATTACATATTTCAGTACATATTTCTAAAAGATAAGAAGTGTAATTTTTCTAAACATAGCACCACTTACTTCTAAGCAACCATTATCATAACTGAAACAAGAATCACCATTTATACAGTGTTCAAATTTCCTCAATTGGCTAATATACTAAAAAAACTTGAAGGAACTTAGTTATTATATTCTTAGGGTCTCTCACATCATGGACTTTGTTGACCTGAATTCCCCATAATATCATTTAACAGAACTTTGTTCTGTATTTCCTACAAACCTGCAGTTGGACCTAGAGGTTTGATTTGATCCAGCTTCTATTTTGTTAGAAAAATACTCTATGTGGGTGGTAGTATTTACATCCTCCAAGAGGTACATAGTGCCTGGCTGTCTGTCTTTGTTAACAGCTATTCGTGATCATTGTCAAATCTATTATTTCATTAGGAGTTTACAAAATGATGTCATTCTAACTATATTATTTCTTTTTTCATTTATTAGTTGGGAATCCTTCATTAAAGAAAGACTTTTTGGTTCATCAGAGATAATGTTCATATGCAAAGCTTAGTTCTTTCCTTTTACCACTTTTAAATATTTAGTTGGTTCTCTAACATTCTCTAGGTGTGACCAATAATTTTTTTTAAGTATCTTTACTCATATGGGTTTTTAGTAAGTTTGCTGAGCTTCAATTTATGACCACTGGTATTATTACTAATGTTCAAATTATCCCCATTTTTGGATAGGGGGATCCTCTTCAAGTCAGCTCCTGAGTCTTTTTGATATCAGTCACCTATCTTAATGGCCTTCTTGCTTTAATAAGATCGTGGTCTTATCAAGCATATTTCTTATCCCAAGGCTAGAATCAGCCCAAGGATTATTAATGGTACCTACTACCACAATCTGGGCCCCAGGCCTGCTAATTCAGACTGATCACTGTCTATGGGCTTTTTGAGTAAGTAAATATGGAAAGTACACCTCTCCTTTTCTTCAAGAGAAACTGTAACAATTTCACATTATTATGTCTAATTCATATTCAACATTTTATGATTTCCCATCCAAATTATGGCTGGCCTCTTAGCAGAGGTTGACAAGCTGATTCTAAAATTCATATGGAAATGTAAAGGATCCAGAATAGTTGAAATACTCTTCAAAAAGAAGTAGAAAATTCCTTATTTCCAGACTTCAAAATTTACTACAATAAAACAGTAATTATAACGGTGTGGTATACAGATCAGTGGAATAGAAGAGAATTGAAGAGTTCCCTCAGATTTATAGTCAACTGATTTTTGACAAGGGTACCAAGACTAATCTGGAAAAGAATAGCTCTTTCAACAGTGCTGGAACAACTGGATATTCACACGCAAAAGAATGATGTATGTACCTCACATCATACACAGAAATTATTACTTCACATCACATACAAAAATTAATTCTAATGGACCTACATGTAAGAGCTGAAAGTATAAAATGCTTATGAAAAAAAACACTAAAATAAACCTTGTGCTGGGGCACCTGGGGTGGCTCAGTCATTAAGTGTCTGCCTTTGGCTCAGATCATGAACCCAGAGTCCCAGGATTGAGCCCGGCATCGGGCTCCCTGCTTGACAGGAAGCCTACTTCTCCCTCTCTCACTCACCCTGCTTGTGTTCCTTCTCTAGCTGTGTTTCTTTATCAAATAAATAAATAAAATCTTAAAAGAAAACAAAAAAAACTTGTGCTTTAATTTAAGCACAGCTTTCCTAAATAAAACAATAAACTTATAAGCAACAGATGAGAAAATAAATTACACTTCACAGAAATTAAAAGCCTGCATGCTCCAAAGGTCATCATTAAGAATATGAAAAGAGCACCCACAGAATGGGAAAAAATATTTGGAAACCACGTGTATCAGACTGGATTAAAAAACAAGACCCATTGATATGTTGTCTGTAAGAGACTCATTTTAGACCCAAAGATACCTCCAGATTGAAAGTGAGGGGATGGAAAATGGACATCAAAAGAAAATGGGTGGCAATCCTTATATCAGACAAATTAAATTTTAAACCAAAGACCATAATAAGAGATGAGGAAAGATACTATATCACAATTAAAGGGTCTATCTAACAAGAAGATCTAATAATTGTAAATATTTATGCCCCCAGCTTGGAAGCAGCCAATTATATAAACCAACTAATAACAAACTTAAAGAAACATATCAATAATAATACAGTAATAGTAGGGGACTTTAACATCCCACTCACTACAATGGACAGATCATCTAAGCAGAAGATCAACAAGGAAACAAGGGCTTTGAATGACACACTGAACCAGATGGACTTCAAAGGTATATTTAGAGCATTTCACCCTGGAGCAACAGAATATACATTCTTCTCAAGTGCACTTGGAAAATTCTCCAAAACAGATCACATACTGAGTCACAAATCAGGTCTCAACTGGAACCAAAAGACTGGAATCATTCTCTGCAGATTTTTATACCACAGTGCTTTGAAACTTGAACTCAATCACAAGAGGAAATTTGGAAAGAACTCAACTACATGGAGGCTAAAGAATATCCTACTAAAGAACAAATGGGTCAACAGGAAATTAAAGAAGAATTTAAAAAATTCATGGAAATGGGGGTGCCTGTGTGGCTCCGTCGGTTGAGCATCTGCCCTCAGCTCAGGTCATGATCTCAGGGTCCTGGGATGGAGCCGTGCATCAGGTTCCCTGCTCAGCGGGGAGCCTGCTTCTCCCTCTCCCTGCTGTGCTTGTTCTTTCTCTGTCAAATAAATAAATAAATCTATTCATGGAAACAAATGAAAATGAAAACACAACTGTTCAAAACCTTTGGGACGTGGGAAGTGTACAGCAATACAAGCCTTTCTTAAGAAACAGGAAGGATCTCAAATATATAACCTAACCATATACCTAAAAGACTTGCGGAAAAAAAAAACCCAGCAGATAAAGCCAAAACTCAGCAGGAGAAGAGAATTAATAATGATTAGAACAGAAATCAATGAAACAGAAACCAAAAGAATAGTATAAGGGATCAACAAATCTAGGAGCTCGTTCTCTGAAAGAATTAATAAGATTGATAAGCCCCTGGCCAGATTTATCAAAAAGAAAAGAAAGGGGATCAAATAATTAAAATCATGAATGAAAGGTGAAAGATCACAACCAATACTGGAGAAATACAAACAATTATAAGAAAACATCATGAACAACTATATGCCAACAAATCGGGCAATCTGGAAGAAATGGATCCATTTCTAGAAGCATATAAACTACCAAAACTGAAACAGGAAGAAACAGAAAACCTGAACAGACCCATAATCAGCAAGGAAGTTGAAGCAGTAATCAAAAACCTCCCAAAAAATAAGAGTCGAGGGCCGGGTGGCTTCCCAAGGGGAATTCCACCAAATATTAGAAGAAGAACTAATAACTATTCATCCAAAGCTGTTTCAAAAGGTAGAAATGGAAGGAAAATTTCCAAAATCCTTCTATGAGACCAGTATTAGCCTGATCCTAAAACCAAGACTCCATCAAAAAGGAGAATTACAGACCAATATCCCTGATCAACACAAATATAAAAATTCTCACCAAGATACCTGCCAATAGGACCCAATAGTAAACTAAAAGGATTATTCACCACAACCAAGTGGGATTTATTCCTGGGCTGCAAGGGTAGTTTACCATCTTCTAATCAATCAATGTGATATACTACATAAATGACAGAAAGGACAAGAAGCTTATGATCCTTTCAACAGATGCAGAAAAAAGTATTTGACAAAGTACAGCATCCTTTCTTGATTAAAACTCTTCACAGTGTATGGACAGAGGGAACATACCTCAATATCATACAAGTGATATATGAAAAGCCCACAGCAAATGTTATTCTCAATGGGGAAAAACTGAGAGCTTTTCCTCTACAATCAGGAATACAGCAGGGATGTCCACTATTGCCACTGTTGTGATACCAGAAGTCCTAGCCGCAACAATCAGACAACAAAAAGAAATACAAGGTATTTGAATTGGCAAAGAAGTTGTCAAACTCGCACTCCTTGCAGATGGCATGATATGCTTTGTGGAAAACCCAAAAGACTCCCTCCCAAAATAGCTAGAACTCATACAGGAATTCAGCAAAGTAGGAGGATAAAAAAAATCAATGCACAGAAATCAGTTGCATTTCTACATATTAATAATGAGACAGAGTAAAGGGAAAGTAAGGAGTTGATTCCATTTACAATTGCACCCAAAACCATAAGATACCTAGGAATAAAAGAGGCAGAGGATCTGGACTCAGAAAACTATAGAACGCTCATGAAAGAAATTGAGGAAGACACAAAGAAATGGAAAAATGTTCCATGCTCATGGACTGGAAGAACAAATACTGTTAAAATGACCATGCTACCTAGAGCAATATGCACATTCATTGGAATCCCTATCAAAATACCATCAACTTTTTACACAGAACTGGAACAAATAATCCTAAAATTTGTTTGGAACCAGAAAGAACCCTGAATAGCCAAAGCAATCTTGAAAAAGAAAACCAAAGTTGGTAGCATCACAATTCCAGACTTCAAGCTATATTAAAAAGCTGTAAAGACAGTACGGTACTGGCACAAAAACACATAGATCAATGGAACAGAATAGAGACCCAGGAATGGACCTTCAACTCCATGGTCAACTAATCCTTAACAAAGCAGAAAAGAATATATCCCATGGAAAAAAGTCTCAACAAATGTTGTTGGGAAAAATTGGACAGCCACACACAGAAGAATGAAACCAGACCGTTTCCTTACACCACGCACAAAAATAGACCCCAAATGGATGAAAGACCATTTCAGTGTGAGACAGGAGTCCATCAAAATCCTAGAGGAGAACACAGGCAGCAACCTCTGTGACCTTAATTGCAGCAACTTCTCACTAGACACATCTCCAAAGGAAAGGGAAACAAAGGCAAAACTCAACTATTGGGACTTTATCAAGATAAGAAGCTTCTGAACAGCAAAGAAAACAGTGAACAAAACCAGAAGACAACTGACAGAATTTGACAAGATATTTGCAAATGACATATCAGATAAAGGGTTGGTACCCAAAATCTATAAAGGATGTACCAAACTCAATAACCCTCTTACACTGCTGGTTGGAATGCAAGCTGGGGCAGCCACTCTGCAAAACAATATGGAGGTTCCTAAAAAAGTTGAAAATGACCCAGCAATTACACTAGTAGGTATTTACCCCAAAGATACAAATGTAGTGATTGAAGGGCCACCTGCACCCCAATGTTTATAGCAGCAATGTCCACAATAGCCCAGATGTCCATCAACAGACAAATGGATAAAGAAGACATGATCTATATAAACAATGTAATATTAGCCATCAAAAAAAAAAAAAAGAAATCTTGCCATTTGCAACAGTGTGGATGGAACTAGAGGGTATTACGCTAAGCAAAATAAGTCAATCAAAATAAGTCATATGATCTCATTTATATGTGGAATTTAAGAAACAAAATAAGATCATAGGAAAAGAGAAGGGAAAAAATAAAACAAGAAGATATCAGAGAGAGAGCATAAGAGACTCTTAATGGTGGGAAACAAACTGAGAGCTGCTGGAGGGGAGAGGGGTGGGAGGATGGGGTAATTGGGTGATAGATATTAAGAAGGACATGTGATATGACCAGCACTGGGTGTTATATAAGACTGATGAATCACTGACCTCTACCTCTGAAACTAATAATACATTACATGTTAACTGAATGTAAATTTTAAAAATTCAATAAATAAATAAAACGTCAAGGTGCAAAAAAATATATTTGGAAACCATGTATCTTATAAGGGACTTGCACCTAGAACATATAAAGAAAACTCATAATTCAATATAAAGACAAATAACCCAATTTTAAAAAATGAGCAAATGATCTGAAGAGACCTTTCTCCAAAGATGAAACAGAAATAAACATATGAAAATAAACATATGAAAAGATATTCATCATCATTGGTTAGGGGAATGCAAATTAAAACCACAATGAGAATCCACTTTTGCACATACCAGGAAGATTAGAACTAGGAAGATTAGAAACAGTAAGATAGCAAAAACAAGTGCTGATGGGAACTGGAAGCATCATACACTGCTCGATGGAATGTAAAATGGTACGTATGCTTTAGAAACTGTCTGACAATTTCCGAAAAGGTTGAACACAGTCACTATATAACCCAGAAATTCCACTTAGTACACAAATTTCATTGATGGCAGCATTACCAATAAAAGCTAAAAAGTGGAAACAATCCAAATGTCCAACAACGGATGAACGAATAAATAAAATATGGACTATTATTTGGCAATAAAAAGAAATGTAATACTAAAATGACCTACAACATGGATGGATCTTGAAAACATTATACTAAGTGAAAGAAGTGAGTCACAAACAGCAATGTTTGTATGATTCCATTCACATGAATGTCCAGACTGGTCAAATCTATATACAGAGAATTAATGGTTAGGTTAGAATTAATGGTTTTTTGGGGGTGAAGAGAATATTCTAAAACTGATTGTGGTGATGGTTGCATAACTGTAAATACACTAAAAAGCACTCAACTGTACACATTAATTAGATCAATTATATCTTGATAAGGCTTTTATTAAAAAATACAATTAAGATAAAATTCTATATGCATATACATACACAAGATTATAGTGTTTTACCTAATTATTTTATGTTTATATCTGTTTTACATTGAAAAACTTGATTCCTTGTAATTCTATGATTGTCTTACCTATATCTGTACCTATACAAATAAAAATAGTACCTGAATAACAACAGTAACATTACCAACATTAGTAAAAGCAAGGTAAGATTTTTTTTGTAGTTCTTTTTATTCCTAAGCTGTATTCCACCAAGAAGCAGAGTCAAAATACTGTTATACAGTTATTCAATATAGTTCATGAATGTTTAGGTCACACACATATTTGTTTCATTTTAGTTATTTTTAGGGGTTACCTTCCCCCCATTACAAACTAATTTTTGGAATTTTTTTAAAAGACTATTTATTTATTTGACACAGAGAGATCGCTAGTAGGCAGAGAGGCAGGCAGAGAGAGAGGAAGAAGCAGACTTCCTGCTGAGCAGAGAGCCTGATGCGGGCCTCAATCCCAGGACCCTGAGATCATGACCTGAGCTGAAGGCAGAGGCTTAACCCACTGAGCCACCCAGGTGCCCAAACTAATTTTTTTTTAAATTATATAAAATATTTATATGACTATGTAAAAACATGGTGTATTTAGATAAGTCCAACTTCTATTCTTGTCCCCTCCAATCTGTATTTTTTTCTCTTCACCTACTGGTAACCATCTCACTTATTTTATGGTGTATTCCTTTATCCTAAAACAAATATAAGCAAATACATAAACGATAGCCCACTACATACAACTGACACTGCTTTTTTTAACAATACATTCTGAAGATCACCGTATGAAGATCACCATATATAGAAATGTATTCACTGTGATGGATACAAAAATGCAAAAAAGCCTTATAAAATATTTCATAGTCATAGTACAGAAGGACACAGTATGATTTACATTCTGTAGAAAGGAAAATTCATTCCCTTTCTTGCTGCATAGCACTCTATGGTTTGGGCCTGGTATCCAACATATGGATTCACTGTAATTTATTCACCACTACCAATAGACACATAGGTTGTATTCAATATTTTGATATTATTGCAAACAGGGCTGCTATATTTATACTTTTGCCAGTTTATCTCTGGAATAATCTTCTAGAAGTGAGAATGCTGAGTCAAAGGGCAAATCCATGGGTAACTGTCCCCAATACTGTCAAATTCGTGTCCATGGAAGTTGTTACAATTTGCATTCCCGCAAGAAGTGTATGAGCGTGTCCATTTCCCTACAGCTCCATCAGTAAAAATGTTATGGAACTTTTGGATTTTTGCCAATGTGATAGGAGAAGAACAGTGTCTTAGTGTAATTTTAATATGAATTTCTCTTACTAGGAGTTAAATTTAATTTCCTTTTAGATGTTTAAGAGGCCTTTGCATTTGTTTTTCTGCTGATATCTCTAGTTTTCTACAGAGTTGGTGGTCTTCTCTCTCTTTTAAAAGTTGTTTATACATCATGGTAGTAATATACAGCAAATATTTTTTCCACTTTTTTTTACCTTGTTCATAGTTTTTTTTATCTCTGCAAAGTTTTCTTTTAATGTATACAATAAAATTTATCAATCCTTTCCATATTTTGGATTTTGAGTCCTAGTTGGGAAAAATTTCACCATTTCCGGGGTACCTGTTTTTTCTTCTATTATTTTATATGGATTCACTTTTTTAAAAAAGATTTTTAAAAATTTATTTATTTGAAAGAGAGAAACACAGCTAGAGAGGGAACACAAGCAGGGGGAGTGAGAGAGGGAGAAGCAGGCTCCCCACCGAGCAGGGAGCCCGATGTGGGGCTCGATCCTGGGACTCAGGGATCATGACCTAAGCCGAAAGCAGATGCTTAACGACTAAGCCACCCAGGCTCCTCTGGATTCACTTTTTTTTATTCATTTGAAATCTGTCCTGGTGTATGGTATGAAGAATGAATAATTTTTGACTTATACTAGCATATTTGAGTAAGCCTAGTACTTTGCTGGCTTTACACTCTGTGCATAAGTATTTTTTTCACCAATTCAATGTACTTAAAAAACATCATGCATTGCTCTGAAGCCAGGGAATTTTATATTCCTATGTTAGAAAATAAAAAGTTCCACTTTCACAGAATGAAATCATACCGTGATCTGCTGGGCTTAACTCAAAACCCTGAGATCAAGACTGGGGCCAAGATCCAGAGTCACAGGCACCCCTCAATATCTTTGGTGACTGAAATTTGATCAGTGTGATTCTGGGGTAATTTTGTTGCTTTGGAAACAAGGTTCAGTTATGAAAATGCATTAGGAATATCATCTATCGTTATTAATATTATCAATTTTAACATTAATCTCTCCTCATACTGACATTATGTGATAAATGTATACTGGTATCTTCATGAAAAAATTAAATGGCTGAATCAGTAGCAAAATCAGAACTTACAACCAAAGCTTATTTTGTTACCCAGAGGAAAATATATACTGCTGCAAATAATTTAAGTATGATATTATTTAAATTCATGTCTGTTATGTAGTAAGTTCTAAAGAAATTTTTTGAAAGAATCACAGTTTCTAGATGAGAAAAATAAAGCAGATTTTAAATGTCAGGGTTCTGGGACAAAAAAGTCTCACTCTTCTACTTTAACTGCTCAAGTATATAAGGATTTGTTACTCAGTAAATGGCTTCTACTAGAATTTACAATAAAGAGAATAAGGAAAGCAACATATAACATCAATGAATAATCTAGTCTCATTTTGGCTACTTTAAGCAAACTTTTTAATTTCAACCCAATCACAAGAACAAAAACCCAGGCCTCAATTTGGGCATTTTTAATCTCCCTCTATTTCAGGTAGTGATATCTAATGAGCTGGGAGATAATCAGGAAAGAGGCAGAAAGAGAGATGGCAAAAGTCCCAGATGACATATGATTCACTATTGGCTATTGAAGAACTTCCTTTGATAAATGAGAAAGTTACTGCTCAGAGTTTGTGAACTGGACAAAGTTGCACAGCTGGTTAAATGCCAAAGCCAAACAAGGGTTTTAGGTCTTTGACTTGAGTCAAATGCTCTTTCCAGTTTGCCATTCGACTAGTCAGATTAGATACTTGGGGAAAAAAAGTGAAACTGGTTTAATGTAAATATGTATTCTATGTCAGCTTAGAAGTTAAACCCAGCTTTAAACAGTCAATTCCATTCTTTTCCATTATTTAAATTATTGAGAAATCTCATTATGAAAATCCAATTGTTTTTACCCTCACCTAATATATTCTTTTTCTCCAAATTTAATCTTAGGAAGTAAATACTTTTCTAATGGAAAACATTACCTTATTGAATATAAAACTCTCCATCAAAACAAAATTCCATGTACATTACTAATAGGAGATTAAAAGGATAATTCTACTATAGAATCCACCCTAAATACACTAAACATTTAATAATCATATTTAATTAATTTATACCATTTCAGATAGGAAAACTGAAGCTAAGTCTACTTCCAGTCTAAAGCAAACTGAGTATCTACTATGGATCAGATATCGGTACTAGAGTCAAAAGATAAATTACCAAATCAAAGTAAAAACATGTATTTCTAACCTTTGAGACTAAGCTTATTTAAGCCATACTCCTGATTGAAAGAAGTAAAATCCCAGCGGGCTCCTATATAAGCATTCAATATTTTTGATGAAAATAAGACTTTGAAGAGTGTTTCTAAAATACAATATAAAGATTTAAATTAAAGAAAATTCTTCTAAAGTTTCTGAAAATACTGAGAACACTATTAAGTTATATTCATGAATGCTAACTCTAGTTTTATGACTTCTCAATGGTAAGATCATCTTATTTCAATAATTTAGCATTTATAATACTCCAAAATACATTTAGAGATCGAATCTAGATCCCAAATTACTTGTCTGAAATGAAAACTGTCCAAATCTATCTAAGGTTTCTCTCTTTCCTAAGATTGGGGGATTGCTCATGGGAAAGGATATATGTACCTTTCCATTACAGCCAGGCACTCCTTTCTCCAGGTAAATCGACTCCCTCGTCGTAGTCGGAAGGTGCCCGATGTGGCAGAGACTGGGGGAGGTGTTTGTCTCCACTCTGGGTCCTCTATTGGAATGGGGGCTGGTCTCATACTTAGTGTAGCCCCTGAAATAAACAAGACATTTTTAGCAAATATCTTGCAATTTACTAAAATCAATGACAAATATAATCACGAACTCAACAACAATAAATTTTTGTCCTTCCATTGGAATTTGCAAGCCAAATACATTTGATACTTATATTAAAAAAAAAAAATCCCCTGGGCCTCTCACAGTGCCTGCCCCATGCTAATGCAAACTGCTACCTTGAAACAATTGCCTACCCTCTGTGCCACAGGCTACGGGCACTGAAGCAGTTTGCAGTTCTGGGGAAAAATAATTTGACCCAAACAAAAATTCAAAGGGACAAAAACTCTTTCTTAAAAAGTTTATTATTAATTACTTATAAAAAAATTTTTTTTGGTCACTTGTCTTTTATCTTTGTTTATGTCATCTTTTGAAACAAAGCCCCAAATCTATCTCTTTAGGGGAAAAAGGGAAGTATCTTCTGAAAAATCTTTCTTGAAATTTCTGACAGTTTTAATCTTTTGAATAATACATACTATATGATCAGAATCTTTCATTACCATTCAAAGGACTCTTGTTATTGAGAAAATTTAGAGCCCTTAAAGAATGTATGCAGGTAGGATATGAATTTAAAATAATCCTAATTGTTGAAAATTCTTAAAGAAAAAAAGTCAAATATAGCATCAAAGACAGTAAGTAGTATTTGACATTATTTTAGTCTATTAGCTAACTAAAGTCAGATCTCCACAGGTCTACTATGTTAAAGCTGTACTGTTTTCTGTTACCTCTTGAATATAATAAAAGCAATGGGGGAAAATGTAATTGGGATATTGTATTAATTTAGACTAGCCTTTTCTCAAACAATGAACTGTTAATGATGCATGTATCCATTAGTTCACCATTTACCAACAGCCTCCACCCCTTCTTTTGGCTTGCTCTAGGTTAGAAGCTAGGAGAAAAAAAAAAAAAACACAAAAAACAAAAACAAAAAAAAATTCAACATTGTCTCTGACCTCTATAGACTTATTTCAAAGAACTTAAATATAACTTGGTATGTGTTCACAGACTTCAGTCCCTGGATTTCCCACTGTTCCTTCATTCTTTATACAGTTAAATTCATCTTCCCAGGGCATAATTAAGATCATAGCATTCCACTGACCAAAAGCCTTCAAAAAGTTCCCATTGCCCATGGAATAAAATACAAATTCTTAATATAGCCCTAGAAAGACAGGTTAGAAATTGTTAGAATTATGTGGAATAATGTACATATTAATATGGATTTATTTCTTCATAACAAGAATCATAATTTATTGTACCTTATAATTAATAACTTAGGTAGTATTTCTACTTTACTACATACAGATCTCTTTGTAGATCCCAATACCTACATATTTATAATGCATTCTGCTATATAGAGGTATAGAATATTATAGCATTCTGCTATATATTTTAATTAATCCTGATTTTCCTCTCCAAACCTGTTGTCCTGCAGCCCTTCCCATCTGAGTAAATGGCACCCCTATTCTTCATATTGCTTGACTCAAAATTCTCAAATTTTGACCTCTCACCTTTGACCTCTCTATTCCTCCCACATACCATATATCTGGACCATAGCAAACCCTGTCAATTTTATCTTCAAAGTATATACAGAATCAGGTCAGTTTGTATTACTTCAACTAGCTTTAGAACAAGCCAGCATCAACTCTCTAAAGCATAACTTCCTGGAAAGGTTCCCAAGATGGCCTTTCATAGTAAGTTGCACCTCCTGGTAAGTATGCCCCTGAATTCTAAGCTGGTCCTATGACGTGTTTTGACAACAGAAAATGGAAACAGTTCAAGGCTAGGTCCTAAGGCCCTTTGCAGCTTCTAACTAGATCTTCTGGAATGCTGGTTCAGGGGGAAAGCCAGTTGCCATATAAGAAGTATGACTAACCTGTGACTACACTACTGTGAGGAAGCCCATGCTAGCCATGTGGGGTGAAAGATACCCAACCAGCCCCCAGGTGCCACAGTTGAGGAAAAAAAAAAAGCTATTCTGGGTATTCCAATCGCAGCAGACACCATGTAGAGAACTATATAACCCAGCAGATGGAGAAATAAGGCCCTAGGCATACAGTATCAATAAAACATGGTAGTTAGCCCCCCAGGTGGTTCCAAACAACCTCTGCCTCCTGGTATTCACCCTGTTGTGTAGTCTCTTCCCATATTATATACCAGGATTAGTCTGTGTGACTAATAACATATGGAAGAAGTGATGATACGTCATTTCTGACATTAGATTATAAACTACACCATGGTGTGTGTTGTAGATGCTCTATCTCTTAGATCACTTGCTCAGGAGAAAAATAGCTGCCAAGTTGTAAGGACACTCAGGGAGCCCATGTGAGAGAACTTGAAATCCCTGGCAAAATGCAGGAAGGAAACTGGGGCCTGCCAACACTAAATGGTAGTGATCAGTGGCAGACTGTCCAGCTAGCTGACAGCTTGACTATGACCTCATGAGAAGTCTGAGCAGAACCATCTTAGCTAAACCACACCTGGATTCGTGACCCACAGAAATTGTGAGACAATAAATGTTTGTTTTTTTAGCTGCTCAGTTGTAAGGTAATCTGTTAAACAATAATATAAAGCAAATATAAGACATTATAATCATGTTCAGTTGTTTATTTTCCCACATCCCCCAACACACTGAGTACTATGAATATTAACTGTTCATATTTATAAATTTGGCAGGCAAAAATATTTCCTACAGAGATTTAACTATTAGTAAAAATGAGCATCTTTTCTTGTTTACTGAACTTTATATATCTTGTGAATTTATATCTTTTGTCTTTTCTTTTGAGTTATTCATCTTACTGGTGTGTTGAAACAATACCATTTGCTAGTCACACAGGTTGCAACTTTTTTCCAGTTTGTCTTCTATCTTTATGGTGTGCTTTCTGATCTTAAATTTTATGTAGGCACATTTGTCAACCTCTTGTTTTGTGTCAGTATGTTTTGTACCATTCAGAATATATTTATAGTTTTCTTACTGTTTAAACCCTTAATAGATATATGATTTCCTGTTGTGACGTAAAGTGAATATTTAACTTCTTAATTATTAACTTCTTCCTCAAATGGACAAGTATGTCATCACACAATGCTTTAGATATTCATGGCTTAATGTATAGCAGACTATGGCCAGCTGCCATAAATAAAGTTTTACCAGAACATAGCAATACTCATTCATTCACATGTTGAATTCATATCAAAGTTTTAAACATTTACATCAAAGTTAACAAAGTTTAGGCATAAGGAGAAAATAGAGGGTTGGAGGACTTCAAAGTCTTTGTTTTGGTCCTTTTCTAAATGCTAGCAAGAATTTCAGCATAACAAGGGCTCTGGAATCTACTTAAGTTACATTACATAAATTTTGTTCAATAGCGATGCTAAGAGGTCCAAAGGAGAGCCAAGCAGCTATCACCGCTGAACAAGACAGAGGTAAAAACAGACTGGGTAAGGCAGTAGGTCATCCTTTTAGGGCTTCAGTGGGTGAAGGATAGGGAATAGGTCAGTAAATTACAATTAGTAGGCTACATTATAAGTATGGCATGTTTTCTTAGTTCAGTGATTAATGGGTATAAATAAAACAGAATACAAAGAATCTTAATCATGGTATTGGCGTTTATTGGTCATGTAACTATGTTTCTTTATAATATTCTGTATTATCCAATTTTTCTACACAAAGGAATTTAGGTGAAATAAATTACTTTAAAAAAGAAATCAAGGACACTTATGCACAGATGGGTGGAAACTCAATAATTTCAAACTTGTAAACATCCTGAATTTGGAACATAATATTATCACATTACTTTGAGGTTTTTTTTTCTTGCTCCTTTTTCTTTTTCAATATAGCAGCATTTAAAAATAGCACAAGCAGCATTCTGTAAACACTCCAATAAACATAGATTTGTTCTAGAAACCTTAGTTAATCTTGCCCTAGTCAAAGCGGATGGAGAGCAATGAATAATCCAAAAATGGGTTCAAAATTACAGACTCTGACAGAAAAATACAAAGATACTAGAATGCAGGAACAATGTAACTTTAAATCCTTCTGAAGTAAAATACAGGATTTCTGGATAGGCTAAAGAACTTTTTTTTTCTCACTTGGAATTTTCTTTTTTTTTTTTTTTTAAAGATTTTTTTATTTATTTGACAGAGAGAAACACAGCCAGAGAGGGAACACAAGCAGAGGGACTGAGAGAGGGAGAAGCAGGCTTCCTGCCAAGCAGGGAGCCCGATGTGGGACTCGATCCCGGGTCTCCGGGATCATGACCTGAGCCGAAGGCAGTTGCTTAACCAACTAAGCCACCCAGGCGCCCCTCACTTGGAATTTTCTTTACAGAAACATATTTTTTCCATCTTGTATCTGGGCTCTCATTAAGAACAAAATTTTGCACATTAATCTAGCAACTCTAAACCCAAGAGAAAAAAAGTATTTTCTTAATTTGCTGACAGATTTTTAAATTTTGATAAATGTTCTCTTTGTATATATGATAATTTTCTTTATCAGGCTTACTTCTGAGTGAGCCACTGCCAGTCAACTAATAGAATATGACTACAAGCATGTCATTACTATCCCATTCACAGAAACTAGCTTCTCCAAAAGTAATTTCTCATCATCCCCTAAGTCACACACATGATTTCCCAGAGGCTCTGACACTCTGCAACAGTGAAGGGAGGAGGCATTACTTCTGATCTCCAAATTTACTTTATGTGCTTATTGTATGAGCCTCCTGGCAAACTCTACTTGTTTAATTTAGAAATAGGTGGAATCAGTGCCATAAGCCAGGAGGAACTCAGTAAACCCTGTCTGCTATAGTGATGCTTAAATTAGACAAGGGAAAAGACTGCTGAGCTTAATTTGATTAAATAAAGAGGTTTCTGATGTCAACCATGCTGAATTTAGTATTCACTTCTTTTAAAAAATAGGCATTTTCTTGTAAATGTTTTCATAAGAAACAAGATAAAATGTATTTGATCAGATTCCATCAGTCTATTTCATTCATACTCGTTGGCAGGCTTTGGGGTATGCTGGGAAATTCTAATGATGGGTCTGTTTATCAAAGAACTACAATATATCTGTATCTACTGGACTATCAGTAAAAATAACCCAAATACCACTCTATTATTTTTCTTGCTCAGTCCACTTAAAGAGAGACCCCCCCAAAAAATTCCTGCATCCCAATGGATCCAGAGTGAAGAGATTGAAAAAGAGAACTTCAATCACTTAAATCACGATATACAGAGAGAAATGCACTGAACCCAAGAATAGAGGTAGAGAATGTAGAAACATTTTTTATTTATTTTCTAAATGCTTACACTTAGAGAAAAAAGTATATTTTCATTTTGTGATTTTTCTTAATTTTGCATTTTTTTCCCCAGAATATAGCAATGGGATGGTACCATTTACATTTATTTTGATGAGCAAGTAAAATTTGTGACATAAAAGAACTTCCTATCAATAAGCAGGTCTGGACCACGTGAACCTAGGTTCTTCAGTTTTTTATATCTTGAAATCTGTTACCGAGGCAGATTAATTTCTTTTTCTGCCTCTCTTTCATTCCTTCTATTCCTTCTTTTCCTTCTTCCTCCCTCTCTTCTTTTCATGAAACTTTACATGTACCTTTTGAATACACAGTGCAAGTACAAAATTTATGAAGACACAAAAGGTTATATAGTTAACAGTCTCCCTGCCATCCTATATTCCCAGTCTCTCAGAGCCTCTACAGAGCCTTCCTGAGCTCCAAATACAGCCTGCTAGAGATGTTCTACATGTACATAAGCGTATATGTGTGTATGTGTTCCTTCTATATAAACGACAATATACTATATTGTTTTGCACCTTAATTTATTGACTTATGAATTTGATACTACACACAAATTCAAATTCATATGGAGCTCTCCTTTAAAAAGAAATAGCTATATAGTCTGCATATTAATCCATTGTACAGGTATCTATTTAACTGGTTTGTGACTGAGGGACATTTAGGGAGATTCCAATCACTTCTGCACTGACCTGCAAAGGAGATTTTCATGTACTATAAGCACCTAATAACGAGATAGTGTATAAGCTATTTTTAGGTGTAAATATAATTTTAGTTCATCTTAATATAATTTTAGTTCATCTTATCCAAACAAAATAGTAGTTTCAAAGTGTCCATGAAGAAGAAACAATACAATTCTCTAGCTAAAATCAAAGGTTATTTTACTTTATTTTTAAAGATTTTATTTATTTATTTATTTGACAGAGACAGAGAGAGAGGGAGAGAGAACACAAGCAGGTGGGAGGCAGAGGGAGAAGGATTGGGAGAGGCAGACTCGCTTAGGAGCCTGACGTAGGGCTTGATTACAGGACTCTGGGATCATGACTTGAGCCAAAGGTCATGACCTGACTTCAACCAACTGAGCCACCCAAGCACCCCTCAAAGGTTATTTTAAAGTCAACAAAGCCTCACCTAGAAAGAATTCTATCATATGAAGTTTTACAATAAAGGTAAAAATGCAAAGAATAACTTCCAAATATTAAATTTTAGTTGCTAACATCTGATTACTGTTGATGCTGTGGAAACTACCAACTGACAATTACAAATTATCCTCTTCTCTTTAGCTAACTTTAAATTCTGTCCTACAGAACCCCTATGGATGTGGTTTTCAAATAAAAAATAGGAAGTGTTTTCAAAAGGAAAGAATCAGCAAAACAACTTCATTGAAAAGCAAATGCATATAATTAGGGGAACTTATTCTTTTTTATTTTTTTTAAGTCAACTGTACACCCAGCATGGGGCTTGAACCCACAACCCCACATCAAGAGGCACACACTCATAAACTGAGCCAGCCCGGGCACTCCTAGGGGAACTTACTCTTAAAAGGGGTACTATCTCGGATGCCTGGGTGGCTCAGTGGGTTAAAGCCTCTGCCTTCAGCTCAGGTCATGATCTCAGGGTCCTGGGATCGAGGCCTGCATCGGGCTCTCTGCTCGCCAGGGAGCCTGCTTCCTCCTCTCTCTCTGCCTGCTTCTCTGCCTACTTGCGATCTCTACTGTCAAATAAATAAATAAAAGCTTTAGGGAAAAAAAAGGGGGGGGTACTATCTCCTTAAAGAAAGCAACTCCTCATCAACAGTTGGATGAATGCTGTTAGTCCTTTCCCATTTTCCTGTTTCAATGCCCTATTCTTGATGATGGTTTAGCCTAATTCTTTCCAAGACAAACTTGTGGCTGTCTAAAATAAGATCAAAAACAAAAACAATAAACAAAATAAAAAAATAAGATCAAAAACAAAAACAATAAACAAAAACAAAATAGTAAGTTTTTAATAAAACAGCTTCAGAAGAACATTATATCACCCCAGAGCTAAAAACTGGATTCTGATAGCAGTATTCTGCAGTTGGCAGTGCTATCAGATCAGCTGCAGAGGCCTAAGAGCTGCACCTTAGTCCCCTTCTGCTTTCTGGTGAATTTGTTTTCTTGGTATCCTAGTCCCTGCCTAGGACTGGAGCCCAGACTTGAAACCTCAGTGTGGGATGGGAATTTAGCTTCACCAACTTGATTAGATTATGTCAAGGCATTGTTCTTAGTTCTAAGTCCAAGAGACAAAAAATTCCTTCTCTTATGGAGGCTGATTGCCTGACACAGTTGGTAGTTTTTATACTCCAAATTTTTCACTGTTCTGCTCTATACATTTTTGAACACCTTGACAATCCCTTTGGTGTCCCCTCCCCTCCCCTGTGGCAATCAACTGCTGCAATGTGACCAGGTTTATGAAAGCCCTAGGTACAGTTCCTTATTTACCTAGTCAAACCTTTGCTATGAGCCTAAGCTGCTCTATTAAGCAGTTTAAGTGCCAAGTTTTTGTGACTCGCCATCTGATTTGCTTTGCTGTGTGTGAGTTATGGGAGAAGTGGTATCTTTGGAAAGATGACTTAGAGCTAAGTTTGAAGTGTTGCTTCAAGTAGGACTTAAGATTGTTCAATATCGTAGCCACTAGCCACATGTGGCCATTGAGCACCTGAAATATGGTTGATTAGAAATGGTATGTGCTTCAAGTGTGAAATACAAACTAGATTTTAAAAATCAGTACAAAATAAAAGAGGAAGGTAGGAAGGAAGGAGAAGGAAACAAGGGATGCAAGGAGGAAGGCAGGGAGGAAGGTACAGAGGGACGGAGGAAGGAAGGAAAAAAAGAAGGAAGGAAGGGAGGGAGGGAGAAAAAAAGAAAAGAAAAAAAAGAAAAATGAAACAGGGGTGCCTAGGTGACCCAGTTGGTTAAGTGTCCAATTCTTGATCTCAGCTCAGGTCTTGAATCTCAGGATTGAGTTCAAAGCCCCACACAGGGGCTTAAAAAAAAGAGAGAAAGAAGACTCAGTAATTTTTAAAAGTACTGATTAAATGTTGAATTACTACATACTTGCTAAATAAAATATTATTATTAAAATTAATTTTAGCTATCTCTTAATTTTTAAATGTGGCTACTAGATGATTTTAAATTATGTGTCATTTGCATTATATTTCCACTGAATTATGCTGCTTTAGAACATTTATTATTTTGAGAGGTCTGCTTACATATCTAGCTATCATTAGAAGAATAACTAAAAATGAAAGTTCTTTGCAGAAAAACTGGTAGCTAATAATCTGAAGGAATGCAAAATAAAATCATTATCATTTTGCAATCCCCAATGGAATAATTCATTTAGGTAAGCATCATCAGTGGATGCTAAGACCACTGACAAAAAGTTGCTAAAGAAGAGGATATCCATCCAGGGGCAAAATGATGCCCTACAGATTATTTATGAACTGCAAAAACAAGATCTGGTGGTCATTACTTTAACAAATGATCAAACTTAGCCTATGATAGTGCTACAACCTGACATAACATGCCTCTTTTGATATAAGGGGTAAATTTACCAACAAAGCATTTTGCCCCAATGTTTTATTGTGAAAATTTTCAAACACACATACAGCAACAATGAAAGAATTTTATGATGAAAATCTATACTCAAATAAAACTTTATCACATTATCTATCCATCTCCTTATCCATTTTATTTTGATGCATTTCAAAGTACACTGTAGACCTTATTACATGCCCTCTTTAAATAATCTATGAAGTATTCTTACCAAAAATGTTTAACCTGAATCTACTCAAGCTTCTAAACCTAACTTTTAGTTTACAGGAAATACAGTGCTATAGAGGAATAAGTTAATTGACACTAAGAGGAAACAGAAAAATCTACAATATGAGACATTCTGTAACACCAGATGGTTGAAAAAGTGTATGTTATTAAAAAAAAGTTTGACTAGATTTAAGAGTCTAAAGAGATATATAACAACAAATTCCAATTTGTCAACCTAAATCACATATTATTTAATAAAAAGTTCTTGTAACAACTGAAGAGACAGGAATATAAACTAGATGTTAGATGATATCACAGAATTAGTATTAGTTTTCTCAGATGTGGTCATGAACTGTGGTTATGTAGGCAATTACCCTTTTTTTCAGGAGATGAATACTGAAGAGAAAGAGATGTGTTTACAGGAATATATATATATATATATATATACACACAGATTTTTAAATTTACTCATTTATTTATTTTCTAGGGATAAGGCAAATATAGCAAAATGTTAACAATTATTGTAGCTAAGAAGAGAGTAAACAGGTGTTCACTGTGCTGGCTTTTAACTCCTCCATACATCTGAAACACTTCAAAATAGAAACTGGGGGGCAGGGTAGATTAAAAAAAACCTCATTGTAGAGAGGCTAATATGGTCTGCTCTGTTTTGTTCTGCATAGGCCTTTCAGATCAGGAATGTGATCTTAAAAAAAAAAAATCTTACCCCCCACACATGCATAAATATGTTTCTCTAACATTATTTCCACCTCAGAGTCAATGCTATTATTAGCTAAGTCTTCAATATCCAATACTTCAACTGCTGATTTAATCTAAAATAAGCAAAGGCTTTAATGCTATAGTATTACAGAAGATAGTTCTCTAATCATTAGGCTAAACTTGAGACAGGGTCATCACTACCAGTCTGTGTAACATATAGATTAAGGACAGGCTGCCACTTCAGACTTTACAAATCACTTGTTAAAAGTATCTTGCCTATTTCTGGCAACTCCAGACATAAAGGTTTTAGTGATCTTTTTCCTTCAGATTTCATTCTACTTTCCAACCTATTGCTGCTTCCAAAGTTATCAGGGCAGCTTCACCCTAATGTTCAAAGAAATGCACATCACCCAGGTAATTAGAAAATCATTAGAAGAGTAATCTCTGAACACAGTACAGCAATAATTAAATTCATATTTACAAAAAAAGAAAAAAAACCCACCCAGATACGGACCTTATATGCGTACTTACAGTTGAAAAAAAGAAAACAGCCACCGACAATTACGACCTTTCTTTCAAACTATTATTAGAAACAGCATATAACCTGGAAACAAAAAGCTGCCTTGGAGGAAGGAGTGAAAATGACTAGATAGGATTAGATACTAAACTAAAAAATGGTATAGTCAGGGCTTAGGTTTTATAGTTAATGCTCTTTGGGGGAGACTGGGCACATTCAAGGTGGTATGGACGTAGACAAGAGTGCTCTTTGGAAAAAAGAAACAACAGTAAAGCATGAACTCACCTTAGTGAAGATCAGTCAGCACACAGATTTAATGAAGTAATTAGTTACATTTGTCTTGTTTCAGATGCAATAAAATAAGGAAATGACATTTACCAGGGTTTGTCTTCTCAAGCTGGTACCATCGGTAAAATGCTCTTTTCTTCTGTTCACTCAGGTCTGATCCCTGCTGCAACAGCCAGTGAGAGATCCGGCTCTGACTGATACCTATGGAGAAAGAGAAACAGGTGTTGCAGGGACTGAAAGTACAGGGAAACTAAGGGTTCTGTTGGTTCTAGGTTACTGGGTGCTTTATTCTCTGTGTTACTCTATAATGAAGAAAACTGAAGCAAACTCTCTAATATTGGGCTTCTTTGTAAAGGCTGACTGCACTGACTGGAATATACTCAGAAATGATCTACTAGAGGTCAGAGAATTTTATTAACCAAGACGTGAAAGTGGTCTCTAAAACTAATTCATAAACTAGGTTCATGTGAGATAAAGGAAGAGATTCCTAATTAACATTTACATGTCAGAAGTGGATTAGATTTATACTATCACCACCACTTGCAACCCAATCCTGGTTTAGAATATTAGAATATTAGAACTTTAACCAGATACTGAGAAGAAAGAAAAAAAAAATTCAAGCCAGCAAGTTTTGCTATTCATTATCAACACTGAGAGAAAAGATTTAGGGCCTGAGAAAGGAGAGGTCATTGAGCCTCTTCAATAAGGTTTCCAGCTTATTTGTTAATTCATATGGGCATTTCCAAACTCGTTACTATTATTATAGATTACAAAGAATTGGAAGAATTTTAGTTTATTTTGCAATACAACCTCTTAAGAAATCTCAAGAGGTAATAACATTTTTCTAAGACACAGACTTATAAAAAAAAAAAAAAACACCGAAAACTGAAGAGAAAAAAAAGCGGTAGTTTTCAGCTACCTCTAAGAAGTTCTTGACAGCAATTAATTAGAATTGTGAAAAACCTCCACATGTGAAAGTAAGAAAACATGACTAAAACTTACTAGTATGAGAATCACATGCTTCTTCTGGTCATTATAGCTATTTCAAAAATGAATAATTCAACATGCAACTGGGAAAAGCAAAGAATAATAGGAAAGATAAAACCGTCTTATACGCTTTCCAAACACACTTTCCAAAAGACTATTCAGCTATCATAGAGGGTTAACAGTATCTAAATTCTCCCAAGGAATTACTTATGGTAACTGGATGGCACTGAATGCCACCTGTGCCAACACCTGTCTAAAGCTATAATGCACAACAGGAAGAGTGGTTATCACGAAGTAACATACCTCCTAAGACGAAAAGAAGCATGATGTCTCATGATCACATTTAACTCATTAAAAGAAAACCCCCAGAGTTTCATACTGTGAAAACCTATGTTACAAGATAATTGGAGGAAATTGGGGAGAGGAGAATTTGTTAAAAGAGAGGTTGGGGGTTGAAACATGTTTCTTTGATTGGAAATACCTTTCACTTTGAAAGGGTAAAAGTCAAACAGTTTTCCAAAACCTAAGTGATTACACTGTCAAGTAACTCACACAGTAGCTTTCCAGTGGATTGAAGATCTACATGATGCAGGTTCTGGCAGCTAGTACTGTACGCTTGTTCTAACAGAATGCAAATTATCTGGATAATGAAATTGGCTGTTTAGTAATGCTTTCACCAAAAGTCTAGTTTCAGACATTATACTACTTTTAAACAAGAGTGAAAAAAAAAAAGACAACCATTTACTGCCATAAAATCAAAATTGGTTTTCATGTCATAAAACGAAACTATTTTATATGGATTCTTCGTATTAGTACCATACTACTCAGAAACAGATGAAATTTGAGAAAATCTGTTAAGAAAAAGAAAGAATATACAGAGATTCTGAAACTTTCAGTACTGAATCTTCTGTACACAGATCACAGAGCCCACTAGATATTGGAGCTGTCCAGGTTTTGGCTGTACTGTAGTGGAGGAAGAGGACAAAAGCCCATCAAAAGGGGATTAAATTATGGTCTATTCACATAATAAAATACTGGACAGACTTTTAAAATGTTCTAAAACAGCCAACAAAAACAAGCACTAACACAAAAACAAACCAACCAACCCACCAGTCATCACTATCAGGTCTTGGAAGGACATAGAATATATGGAATTCTCACACTGCTGATAGAAGGGTAAGATGTCAGGGCCACTTTGAGCAACAACCGGGCAGTATCTACTAAAGGTGAACATATGGATACCTACGGTCTAGGTCTAGCCATTTCTTTCCTTGATATATAACACAGAAATTTGTACATACTCAACAGAAATGTGGGGCAAAGGGAATGCACATCTTGTACATACACAGGCCTAGAGAAGCATTTTTCATAATAATCCCAATCTGACACAACTCAAACACACATCAGAGGAATACATAAAAATCATGATTTATGCATTGTACTAAAGGCTACCATACCAAATAGAAAAGGGATAAACCACTGCTACACGGAGCCACATTAATAAATCTCACAAAAATAATATAGGCCAAAAAAAAAGACACATACATTAAAAAGCCACACACGACTGTATGATTCAATGTATATACAGGTAAAAAACACATTGTTTATATATATGAGCGGCTACCTATGGATAGGAGGAAGGTTAATTAACTGAAAGGCAGTATGAAGAAGGGTTTGCTGTGATCAGCATCATTACTCTTTTTTTTTTTTTTTAGACTGTATTCATTTATTTAAGAGAGAGAGCACACGTGAGTGCATGAGCAGGGGGAGGAACAGAGGGAGAGGGAAAAGCAGACTCCCCTCTGAGCCAGGAGGCCCTGTAGGATGCAGGGCTCCATTCCAGGACCCCAGGATCATGACCTGAGACACCCAACCTACTGAGCCACTCAGGCGCCCTGGGATTATTACTGATCTTGATCTGCATGGTAGTTATACATGTGTCTTCACTTTGTAAAAATCATTAAGCTTGGACACTTTTCTCTGTATATATTTCAATTAAAAAAAAAAGTTTCCTGCCAAAGTTTTCAAAATTGTATGCAGTGTTTAAAAAATAAATTTGTATGTATCAATACGGAAAGATGGCCATGATATAAATGAAAAAGTGTATAGTTTTGTGAATATATTTTTACATAATCTACATCCTGTTTTGTATAGTAAGTAACAAAAGCTTACACATAGCCAAAGACACACAACAGAAATTTAGAGTGGCTGACTTTTCCTACATTGCACACCTTTATATTATTTTCTTAACCTTCTTACAAATATGTATTAATTTATATTTAGCCTTTCCCTATAATCACTACATGTTTTATTGGTTGTTTTAAAAACAATGTAATGAAGTTAAGCAACAGACATGTGCAAAAAGAAGTTAATGTCAGCCTTCTTTCACCAATTCCCCTGAGGTAAGCAATGTTAACTGTTAACATATGTTGCTCCACAATTTTCTCCATGCGTAATTATTAATTAAATAAAACAAAAGAAAGTAATAAAGAATTCTTCCCTATCTAATCTCTTGTGTGAGAAGGAAATAAAGAATGTCTTCTCTATATATTTAATAACAGTTTTCATATAACAAATATAGAAAACAAAGTAAAAAGTAATTTTTTCTAGGAGGGGCATATAAAAACTAAATTATGTACAATAACACATTTTGCAGTGATTTTTCTTAATTATCCGCTTGCTGATAAGTAAATTTCCTTTAAAACTCATCCTTCTGTGCCTGGTCCAAGCCTTTGGAACTTCAGTTGATCTAGGTGTCAAAAGGCCCTGCTACTTTTCTTTACTGTCTGCTTTGGCATTTCTCCTTGGGAGACAAGGTACCTACCTCCCTTCCCACTGCAGGGAAAAAAAAAAAAAATGTCATTCTCCACATGTTTTAGCTCCTCGAAACTTCTTCTCTACCTTTCACAGGGCAAGAGAAAAAAATTCACATTTAATTTTCATAACTCTCTTACACTGAGATACTAAAACTAACCCCCCATTAATTTCTTTCCACTAAGAAACTGATTGGTCACGCTGTATTCAAAGAACGAAAAATGCCAGACTCATTCACATTCTTTTCTGAGGTTACCTTCATCATGCTCCTTTCCAGTTCCTTAAATGCCATGCTCCCTTCCACTAGAGGGCTCTCTACCACAACCCATTCTGGTCAAAATCCCTGATGCTACTAATCTGAATGTTTTCTCTTTCTTCCACTTCCTGTGCAATGCGATGCTACTGACCAATCACATCATCTTCTTCCTTGAAAAATGTTAGATACAACTATCCAACGAAACTTTTTAGTCAGCTTCAGGGGCTGCTTTGCTAGCTCCTTACATGTTAGTGTCCCCAGGGATCCATCTCTATGAATCTTCTCTCATTCTATACACTCTTCCTTTGCTCATCACAACTAACAACAATAATGATTTTAAAATTCTAAATGCCAGTGATTTCCAGATTGTTCTTTCAAACCATCTGCTAGATAGGTTCATGAGACTTTCCCACAGGTCTTCAATATCGTTAACTTAATTCATTTCTTCTTCCTTTAGATCTTGTGTCCCCCATCTCAGTTCTACCTTCCACTCTACTCTCTCCTCCAATACCCACATGATTACCATGTCTAATCACTTCTTAAAATTCTCTTTATGTTTTCTCCAGTACTCATTCCTGTAGTTCACAATACCAGCCCCATTTGCCTAGATAACTGAAATAACTTTGATAAAAGAATAAGCCATCTAAGATCCACAAAGACAAAATCCTCACAATCAGATCCTAATTACAAGGTCATTTCACAGTTGAAAAAGTGAAACGTGATTCTTCAGTAATGTCCTACTTGAGAACTGCAGTCATCTCAGTGCAACCAGAGTCACATCTCAAAATTTAAAACAAATTCTCCATAAAAATAATTCAAAACATGCAGAAAAAAAAATCCATCCTCTATCCCAACTTTTCTATTTCCTGTCCTAGAAGTTTATTTGGGTGAATCCTTCCAGATTCTTTCCTGTGCACTTAAGACAAAAACATGTACACATATATACATTTAAGTTTTTTTAAGCACACATTTATATTATTTGATATAATGTTTCTCACATAATTGGAATTTTCTCATGTAGTAATATAATGAATTTTTATCATTCTAATGGTTATATGGTATCCCACACCACAATCCACTTACACATTTACCTATTAAATGTTTTGGTTATTGCTAATGGTTTACCATTATAAATGATGATGTAATAAATACTCAATGCATATCTTTGTGCATATGAATGGAGGTTTTAGGATTGATTTACAAGAATGGAATTTTTGATTTGTAGCATATGAGCACTTAAGTTTGTAACAAATACCAGCCTATCCCCCAAAGAAGGTTCTACCAAATTTTATATTCTAACCAATAGCGATGCGATTGTCTCCCTACATTCTGATGATTACTAAATACTATAAAACTTATTTTGAAAGTCTTTTTTACAATACATGCTCATTATTAAAAAAGAATTACAAGCAGTTTAGTGGAAAGAAAAATTAAGAAGACAGCTAATAAAAAAAACACACATCCAAATTCTTACCACTTAGAAATAACCACACTCATGGTAAGATCATTCCAAGCATATGCAGACATAGGGGAGGCAGAAATAATTACTAAAGGTAAACATATGCACAGCATATAACACACTACAGGCAGAATTTTGAAATATAAAAACATAAAATTCAGGTTGACTGAATGCAAGAAAAAATTTTAATAAAACAGAGTGAAAATAAAGTATTACTCGATTTTAGTAAATGCTTCTATAAGGCAAGTAAGGTAGGTACCTAAAAGAATGTATTAAAGCAAGGAAAAGAATTATACAAAAACATTAGGAGGTTGGAAGCATTACTTTCTAACTTGTGGGCAGTACGTAATGGCTCCTGGCAAAAAACACTGAGGAAATTAGCAGGCTGTGGTAGCCAGGCTCTAAGATGACCCCTAATGATCCTCTTTATCTTCCTCCTTTTGTGTAATCCCCTCCAACCCTGCTTGAGCATTGGTCTGTGCAACCAACAGAATATGGCAGAAATGATAGTCTGTGACTTCTAACACTAGGTCATGAATGACATTACAGCTTCTGCCTTTCCCTCTCTCTGATAGTTGGTTCTAAGGGAAGCTAGTCATCATGCTGCAAGACCATTCAACCTGATCTATAGAGAAATTCACATGGAAAATAATTGAGGCATCCTAACCACAGCTACCGGAGTGAACCATCTTGGAAGTGAGTCCTCTAGTCTTAGGTAAACCTTCCAATGACTGTAACCTCCTAAGACACCCCAAACCAGAATGTCCTGTCTAATCTGCTCTTGGATTCCTGACCCACAGAAACTGAGATAATGAAGGTTTAGGTTTCAAGTTGTTAAGATCTGATTCTTATGTAGCAATAGATAATGAATACATATACATATACTACACTTTCCCCATCTTTCTCCCTGGCCATACTTAACTCCTAATGTTTGGAAGATATTTTTGCATAGTCAATGTTTATATTCTGTTCTGGATTCCTAATTCCCATAGCTGTTTACTTATAGGTCTAGATTCAAATGGATTCAAGATTTACCACATAGCTTATTTTTTGTTTTTAGTTGAGGCATATTTTACCTACAGTAAAGTACACTACTTTTAAATATATATTTCAATGGCTTTTGACATATAATACACATATGACCATTGCTCAAATTAGTCTATAGACTATTTTCATGCTCCCTAAAAGGTCCTTCTGTCCCTTTCCAGTTAAGACCTAATTCTATATTTTCAATTTAATTTTTGGTTGGTAAGATTTCTTCATCAAGAAGTTTTTATTACTACAGGTTTACTGGTGTTGTACCCCCCAGTCCTTGTTTGCTTATGTTTGTCTTCCATGTTTATTTTTGGAGGACAACTCTACAAAGGAAATAATTTGGGAGGGATTAGTCTCTCCTTCAAAATCTGTTAAACTGGAGAGAGGTCTTTGGGAATGGCAGAGTAAGGACCTCTGAAAAGCAAGTCCTTGAAAAAAACAGTAAGAGCAAAAGATTCTCTGCCATAAAAATACTGGCAAAAATGATCAGAATCAACTTTTCCAGAACTCTGGAACTTATTAACCAAAAGTTTGCAACATTCTAAGGAGTGCTTATTCAAGAAAAAATACTGAATTTTAATAAGATCACTTGTATGACATTTTAACCAGACCTATGCCCATACCCATTATTGCAGTAGACTTGAAAACCAATATTCTTGCAATCACAGTGAAAACCAGGAGTGGCTTAGTAGCCACTAGAGGGAGTAAAACAGGTTTGCTGTTCCCCAAAACACCATTCAAAGACAACTATCATTATTTGACCTATCTGGCAATTCCCTGGTAACTCCTATTTGTAAGGCTTGCCCTTATTTGACCCTATTCAGAGCTCATTCAGTGTAAAAGGCCTTTTCCCTAGGAGGGGAGAATAAAAGGGGGTGGTTTGTTGAAAACAATCAGTGACAATCATTTAACATCACATTAATATTAACTGAGGTAATGATGACAGTTGGGGCAAACAGAGGACTGACCAAAATATTTAAAAAGCTGAGGAATGAGATGTCTATGAGTATTTTTGAAAAGCTTTGACAGAGGTGCCTGGGTAGCTCAGTTGTTAAGCATCTGCCTTCGGCTCAGGTCATCATCCTGGCATCCTAGGCCCCACATCAGGTTCCCTGTTCAGCAGGGAGCCTGCTTCCCCCTCTCCAGCTCCCCCGTGCTTGTGTTCCCTCTTTCGTTCTCTCTGTCACAAATAAATAAAATCTTGAAGAAAAAAAAAAGAAAGAAAAGCTTTGACATATTTTTAGGAAATCTAAAAGATTAGGCACATGTGCAGTACTGTGTATCTGCCTAGGTCTATGTATGTAATCACAGTAATATGCACACACAGGAAAGAGCTGTGAAAGCACTAAGGTCTCACCTGTGGCTAACCAGTAGGTATGAGAAAGTTAAGGCAAAGGCAGCATTATGATGTGCCTACCTGAACATTAAAGGCATGCAGAGCCCCTGCGCAAAGCTGGGAAAGTTATGGGCTTCAGGCATTTAAGGAAATCTCTAAACAATTTACTGATAACAAAGCTAACAAGGAACTTCACCACACATCACAAAGAATACTGACTTTATAATATTAGTTCAGGAAAGTCACTAAACAAAGAAAGACCAACAGTATCAAACAGAGACCACAACAAAGCCAAGGGTGGGGAGGAATCTATTTCCAGATTTCCACATTATATTACTTAAAAAGCACCCAGTTTGAAAAACAAAACAAAATTTATAAAACATGCAAAGAAATAAAAAAGAATGACACTTACATAGTAAAACAAACCATCAGTACAGTAAGTGTCTTTGAAGAAACTCAGATGTTGGACTTAATAGACAAAAATTTAAATTAGTTATTTTTAAAGATATTCAAAGAAGTAAAGAAAAAAATGTCTAGAGAACTAAAGGAAAGTGTGAGAAAAATACCTCATCAAATAGATTATCAATAAAAAGAGAGGAATTATAAGAAAGAATCAAATAGAAATTCCAGAGTTGAAAAGTACAAAAACTGAAATTAAAAATTCACTAAAGAGGTTTGACATCAGATATAAACAGGCAGAAATATCAGTAAACCTAAAGACAGGTTGACTGAGATGATCTATTACAAGAAATAGAAAAGTGAAGAACACTTGAAAAAATAATGGCCAAATAATTCCCAAATTTGATAAGAAAACATTAATCTACAAGTCCAAGAAGTTCAGTAGCATTTAAGTAGGGTAAACTCAAAAGAGACCTATACCTAGAAACATAAATTGCTAAAAATCAAAGACTAAGATAAAATTTGAAAGCAGCAAGAAAAAAGTGACTCATTATGTACAAGGAACACTCAATAAGATTAATAGCTGACTTCTCATTAGAAACTGTCAGAAGTCAGAAAGCAGTAAGATGATATATTCAAAGTGCTGGGGGAGAAAAAAATGAATGTCAAACAAAAACTCTATATCCAGCAAAACTATCATTCCAAAATGAAAGAGACATTAAAATATTGCCAAGTGAACAAAACTGGATAGAATCTGATGTCAGCAGACCTGTCCTACAGGAAAAACTAAGAGAATTCCTTCATCTGAAATGAAAGCACACTAAGTAGTAATTCAAATACCATGAAGGGTAAAGAGTACCAGTAAAAGCAATGACTCAAACATAAAAAACAGTATAAATGCGTTTTTTTGTTTATAACTCCTTTTATCCGTTTTAAAAATGGAAAATGGGGCACCTGGGTGACTCAGTGGGTTAAGCCTCTGCCTTCGGCTCAGGTCATGATTTCAGGGTCCTGGGATCGAGGCCTGCATGGGCTCTCAGCAGGGAGCCTGCTTCCTCCTCTCTCTCTGCCTATCTCTCTGCCTACTTGTGATCTCTCTGTCAAATAAATAAATAAAACCTTAAAAAAATCTTAAAAAAAAAAAACAAAAAACAACAACAAAAAGAATGGCAAGAGACTTAAACTGGGACACTAGAAAATATTTACCCTCAAAGAAAGAAGTAATCAAGCAATAAGGGGAACAAAACACACAAGTGATAAAAAAATAAATGACAAAATGGTAGATGTAAATCCTATCTCATCATAATTATACTAAATTTAAATGGATTACACTCTAAAAAGAACTGTACATTGTCTGGAAGAACTGTACATATTTAAATTCAAAGACACAAAGAGGTTGAAAGAAGTATGGCAAAGGTTATATGATGTAAACATAGCCAAATGAAAGCTTGAGTGCCTATATTAACATCAGACAAAGTAGACTTAAAAACAATATTTGTAATGAGAGACAAAAGAAGGCTATTTTTACAACAAAAAAGGGTTAATTCACGAGGAAGATAAAACTAAATACATAAATATAAATAAGGAGCTCCAAAATATGAGGCAAAAACTGACAGAATTGAACAGAGAAATAGACAAATAATTACATATATATATAATTTATATAATTATAATAAAATATTATTAAAAATAGTAACAGCTGGAGACTTCAATATTCCACTTTTAATAACAGATATAGCAACCAGACAGAAGATCAATAAGGAAATAGAAGACTTGAACTTCACAAAATAACCAGACCTAAAAAACAGACATTCCACTCACAACAGTAGAACAGACATTCTTCTCAAATGTACATGGAACATTTTCTGGGACAGATATAAGTTTGGCCACAAAACAAGTCTCATTAATTTTTAAATCACACAAAGTGCTCTCCAAACATAATAGAATGAATTATAAATCAACAGAAAAAAACTAGTCAATTCACAAATATATGGAGATTAACAGTCTTAACCAAGGAGTCAGAGAAGAAATCATGAGAGATATCAGAAAATACTTTGAGATGATTAAAACACACACACACACACACACACACACACACACACACACACATCCCAAAACATATGAGATGAAGTTAAAGAAGTGCTCAGAGAGAAATTTATCGTTGTAAATGTCTCTACTGAAAAAAAAAATACCTCAAATCAATACTCTGGCCTTGCACCTTAAAAAAACTGGAAAAAGAGCAAACTAAATTCAAGGCAAGGAGAAGAAAGGAGATGAAATCATATAGAGGAGATATAAATGAAACAGAAAATAGAAACATAATAGAGAAAATCAACAAAATAGTAAGATGATTATTTGAAATAGGTCAATAAAATTGAGAAAATTTTAGGGATATTGACAAGCAAAATGAGAGAAGACTCAAAACTAAAATCAGGAATGAAAGAGAGGGCATTCCTACTGACCTTAAAGAAATAAAAAGGGAATTCTATGAACAACTATAAGCCAACAAATTATATATAACCAAGATGAAATGGACAAATTCCTAGAATAATCTATAGAACCCAATTTAAGAAGAAACAGAGAATCTGAATAGATCTCCAGCAAGTAAAGATACTGAATTGGTCAAAATTTCCCCCACAAAGTCAGATGGCTACATTGGTAAATTCTATCAAGTATTTTAAAAAGAATTCACACAGACACACCCCTCACAAACTCAATTAGAGAAGGAGAAAACACTCTCAATTCATTCCATAAGGACAAAACCAGACTAAGATACTGCAAGAAAACTATAGATCAATACCCCTTATAAGTACAGATATAAATATCCTCAACAAAATACTAGCAAACAGATTCCAACAACATATAAAGAGGATTTTATACCAAGACCAAGTGGGATTTATCTCAGGAAAGTGAGGTTCATTGAAAACATAAAAATCTAATCAATGTAATAAAACATATCAGTAAATGACTTAATCCATTTTAAGACATAGAAAAAGAATTTTATAAAAATCCAACATTCTTTTGTGATATAGAACACTGAACAAACTAGAAATAGAAGCAAACTTTCTTACTCTGATAAGGGACATCTATGAAAAATCCACAATTGGCATCAGACTTAGTGGTTAAAAACTGAGCTTTGCCACTAAGATCAGGAACAACACAGAGATGTTTGCTCTCACTATTTAAAAAGCATTCAGATTGGGGAAGAAGTAAAACAACTGTTTGCAGATGATACAATCTTGTCTATTAAAAAATTTGAAGGAATCCATGTGAATGTGCGAGTACACACACACACACACACAAACTATTAGAACTAAAAATGTGTTCACTAAGGTTGGAGAATACAAAATCAACATACAAAATAAATTTTATTTCTATCCACCAGCAATGAATAAAAAAAATTTCAAAAAGTAATTCCATTTATAATAGCATAAAAAAGAATAAAATATTTAGGAATAAATCTAACAAAACAATGAAAAACCTGTAAAACAATACTATAAAAAACTGTTGAAAAAATTTAAGAATACCTAAATAAATGGAAAGACATCTCATATTCATGGATTGGAGGACTTAATACAATTAAAATGACAACACTTCCCCAAATTAATCTATAGATTCGATGTACTTCTTATTAAAATTCCAGCTGGTTTTTTTTTTTTTTTTGCAGAAATTAATAGTGATTTTAAAATTCCAATGGAAATGTAAGGGACCAGAAAAGCCAAAACATTC
>PITA01001625.1:0-187924 GCA_004023965.1 Spilogale gracilis | reverse complement strand
ACCTAAAGCGTGGAGCACTGGGTGTGGGGAATGGGGAATGAATCTTGACACACTGGAAAAAAAAATTAGTAACAATAAAAAAAAAGGAAAAAAAAGGGGGGTGGGACTAAGGAAGAAGCTGGGAGAGATAATGGGTTTGGAACCAAAGGAGTAGGAATAGGTGAATTTAGTCTAGAATGTGGGAGGCAAAAATTGAGTGATTTGTCAATCTCAGGAGCACCTGTGAGAAAGGAGACAAAATAATCAAGAACAATAATGGCAAGATCGTGATCAGTGTGAGTGAGACTCCTTAAAGCCCGACTTTCTTCCTATTTCACATTTGCCCCTAGAGCTGCTCAGCCCATTGTGGCATGGGAGAACCATGCAAGTGTGCTGACTGGTCTGACTTTTTAAGCAGTCCCTCAGAGCAGCCTGGAAATTGTATTCACTCAGCTACAACTCTACATGAAAAGTCATCACCTTTTTCTCTCTTCAGACCTCTTTCGTTCTAACTCTAGTTGTTGACTTTGATTCTTCTTTTACTGAGAGAGTAAAAACACTCTGAAGGACGTCCCACATGTTCCCCACCAGCATACCTTCCCATCGACCTCTGCTGGTACCCACACACTTTGACGTCTTTCCACTTCCATAGATGAAACCAGTATGCTCCCAGACAGATACCCTCCCCAGTGCATCAAATTCTCTTCCTTCTAAGCTGTCTGAGATAGTACTCCAGGGATTTCCCTCCTGTGTATCATCTCTTCAGCATAAAGCCATGCTGAGTTTCTCCCAAATCCCACTCCAACTGCTACCCCATTCTTCTGCTCCTAAAGAACTCCAGCTGGCTTTGGTCCTCACGATTCCACAAAATGGCTCCTGTCAAGGTTAGTAATGACCTCTGTGTTGCTAAATCGAAGGCCAGTTATTAGTCCTTACTTAGCTTACGCTGTTAGTAGGATTTGACTGTGTTGATAACTTTCTTCTTGCAATACCTTTTTCACGTAGCTTCTGGAATACCACACACGACTGATTTTTCTCCTAGTTCATAGCTGCTACTTCCCAAACTCCTTTGTCCCACTCATTTATCAAACTTACAAATATTGGAATGCCCAGAGCTCAGCCCTTGAAACTTTTTCTCTTCTCGACCTACACCCACCCTTTAAGTATCTAACTCTCTTTTGTCAGGTAGCTGTGAATTGTATCACCATGTTGGTGATTCTTAAATTTATCTCTCTCCTGAACTCCAGATGCACATACTCAACTCTCTACTCAATATCTCAACTTGGATGTCCCATGAAAAATTTAATGTTTCAAAACCAAACTCTTCTCCCCCCAAATTTTTATTTAAATTATTGTTAGTTAACATATAGTGTAATATTGGTTTTGGGAGTAGAATTTAATGATTCATCACTTACATATAACATCCAGTGCTCATCATAACAAGTGTTCTCCTTAATAACCATCACCCATGTAGCTCATTCCCCCACCCATCTCCCTTTGTTCTCAATCATTAAGAGCCTTTTAAGGTTTGCTTCCCTCTGTCTTTTTTCTCCTCCCCCACATCTGTTTTTATCCTCAATTCCACATATGTGTGAAATCGTATGGTATTTGTCTTTCTCTGACTAACTTGCTATTCTTAGTGTAATACACTCTAGCTCTATCTACAACATTGCCTATTCTGTGATTTCATTCTTTTGGATGGCTGAGTAATATTTCATCACACACACACACACACACACACACACACAGCCCACATCTTCTTTATCCATTCATCTGTCAGTGAATATCTGGACTCACGCTATAGTTTGGCTTCTTCCATCAGTTGGAAGGTATATGTACCTATAAACATTGAGGTATATGTACCCCTTTGAATCTGTATTTTTGTATTTTTTGGGTAAATACCTAGTAGTGCAATTGCTGGATCATAGGGTAGCTCTATTTTTAACTTTTTCAGGCACCTCATATGGTCTTCCAGAATGGTTGTACCAACTTGCATTCCCACCAACAGTGTAGGAGGATTCCCCTTTCTCAGCTATTGTTTCCTGTGTTGTTAATTTTAGCCACTCTGACAGGTATGAGATGATATCTCATTGTGGTTTTGATTTGTTTTTCCCTGATGAGGAGTGATGTTGAACATCTTTTTATGTGTCTGTTAGCCATCTTTATGTCTTCTTTGGAAAAATGTCTATCCATATCTTCTGCTCATTTTTCTTTTACTGGATTATTTGTTTTTTGGGTGTTGAGTTTGATAAGTTCTTTGTAGCTTTTGGATATTAACCCTTTATCAGATATGTCATTTGCAAAGATCTTCTACCATTCTGTAGGCTGCCTTTAGTTTTGTTGATTATTTCCTTCACTGTGCAGAAGCTTTTTATCTCGACATCCCAATAGTTCATTTTTGCTTTTGTTTTGCTTGTCTCCAGTGACATGTCTAGTAAGAAGTCGTTAAAGTCAAAGAGATTGTTGCCTGTGTTATCCTCTAAGATTTTGATGGTTTCCTGTCTCACATTTAGGTATTTCATCTATTTTTAAATTAATTCTTGTGTATAGTGTAAGAAAGTGGTCCAGTTTCATTCTTCTGCATGTTGTTGTCCAGTTTTCCCAAAGTGTTTATTGAAGAGACTGTCTTTTTGCCGTTTGATATTCTTTCCTGCTTTGTCTAAGATTAGTTGATTGTTGAGTTGTGGGTCCATTTCTAGATTTTCTATTCTGTTCCATTGTTCTCTGTTTTTGTGAGAGTACCTACTATGTTGAGAACTACAGCTTTGTAATATAGCTTGAATCGTGGTGACTCCAGCTTTGATTTTTCAGGATTGCTTTGACTATTTGGGGGTCTTTTGTGGTTCCACACAAATTTTAGGATTGTTTGTAATCCTAAAATGCTGAAAATGCGGGTGGTATTTTGATAGGAATTGCATTAAATGTGTAGTTTGCTATGGGTAGTATAGACATTTTAACAATATTTGTTCTTCTAATCCATGAGTATGGAATATTTTTCCATTTCTTTGTGTCATCTTCAGTTTCTTTTATCAGTGTTTTATAGGGTTCATAATACAGATCTTTCACCTCTTTGGTTAGGTTTATTCCTAGGTATCTTATGGGTTTCGGTGCAATTGTAAATGGGATCAATCCCTTGATTTCTCTTTCTGTTGTTTCATTATTGGTGCATAAAGAGGCAACAGATTTCCATACATTGATTTGTGTGGATACATTGTATCCTGTGACTTTATTGAATTCATGTATTACTTCTAGCAATTTTTTTTGGTGAAGTATTTTGGGTTTTCTATGTAAAGTACCATGTTGCCTGTGAACAGTAAATGTTTGACTTCTTTCTTGCCAATTTAGATGCCTTTTATTTCTTTTTGTTGTCCTATTGCTGAGGCTAGGTCTCCCAGTACTATGCTAAATAACAATGGTGAGAGAGGACATCCCTCTCTTCTTCCTGACTATAGAGGATAAACTCCCAGTTCTTCCCCATTGAGGATGATATTAGCTATGGGTCTTTGGTGTATGACCTTTATGATGTTGAGGTATGTTCCCTCTATTCCCTACTTTGTTGCTGCTTTTTTTTTTTAAATCAAGAATGGATGCTGTATTTTGTCAAATGCTTTTTCTGCATCTATTGAGAGGATCGTATGGTTCTTCTCTTTTCTTTTATTAATGTGGTGTATCACACTGATTGATTTGTGAGTATTGACCACCCCTGCAGCCCAGGAATAAATCCCACTTGATCATGGTGAATAATTCTTTTAATGTACTGTTGGATTCAATTTCATATCTTGTTGAGAATTTTTGCATGTTTATTGAGGACATTGGCCTGCAATTCTCCTTTTTAGTGGGGTTTTTGTCTGGTTTTGGAATCAAGGTAATGTTGGCCTGATAGAATGAATTTGGAAGTTTTCCTTCCATTTCTATTTTTTGGAACAGTTTGAGAAGAATAGATATTAACTCTTTAAATGTCTGGTAGAATGTGCCTGGGAAGCCATCTGGCCCTGGACTTTTTTGGAGGAGACTTTTGATTACTGATTCAGTTTCTTTGTTGATTATGGGTCTGTTCAATTCTCTCTTTCTGTCAAAACCAAGCTCTTTCTATTGTCCCTTGAACATGTTACTTCTGAAGTCTTCTTCCATCAGTAAATGGCAACTTCATTCTCCCAATTTACCTCCTCTCTAAAAGCCCCCATTCAATCCATCAGTATATTTTACTGTTCCTACCTTCCGAATGCACCTAGAATCTGACTCCTGCGACCAACATGGTTCAAGCAGCTGTCATCTTTTTCTGGATGTTTGTAGTGTTCTCTTACCCAGTTTTTCTGTTTTTAACTTTGCCCTAGTAGTAAACATTACTACTGCTCATTGAAATCAGGTTTCTTTCTCTCCCAGGAGGACTATATTTCCCAGAACTTCTGATTAGTTCCTGGCAATGGAGTTTGAGTAAAAGCAAAAGTCCCCTGTGGACCTTCCAGTCACTTTCTCCTTGTCAGTTAAGATGTCAGCTGAGTGTTGAGATAATAAAGCCAAGAATAGAGGCAGCCTGGATCGCTGAATCACCATGCAGAAGACAGCAGCCTGGAGCACCACTGGACTTCTATCAAATTTTGAATGAAGGTCAGTCAAGTCATGTGTTTGTATTTCACTCAGAATAAAACCCAAAGTTGTATTAAAGTAGCCTGCAAGACCCTATATAATTTTCATCATTACGTCTCTGTCTTCAACTCTTACTACTCTTCCCTTTGCTCTCTCCACTTCTTCTGGGGTAGCCTTAGGACACCATGTGCATTTGTGCTTCAGGGCCTTTGTTCTTATTGTTTCCTCTGCCTATCATATTCCCGTGGTCTCTGTGTGGCTACTCCTTCATCTTCCTTGGTTCTATTCAGGAATGATACCACCAACTTATTACCAGTTTTAAGTTTATAATAATATAGAATATTACCAGTTTTAAGTTTATCTGCCCAGTTCTTTCTGTATCTTTGTTTCCTCTTTAGTATATGTTTCACCATCTGACATACTATATATTTTGTTAATTTCTTGTCTGTCTTCCCCAACTAGAACGGATGACTCATCACAGCAGGGATATTTATCTTTTTTGTTATTGTTCCTCCCACCACCCTCCCCCCTGCTCTATTGTCAGTGCCTAAGACAATGCCTCGTATGTAATAGGTAAGCAGTATATGTGGAATGGATGAATAAATGAATGAAACTTCCTTTTTCCAACTGCAACATCTGAAGATGACAAATACTTATTAATTTTCTATGAGTAGAATGTGTGCCACATAACCTTAGAAATTCACTGCTAGCCTACCTGAAAGGCAAAAGTCACGCATGAAGAGTTGCCGCTGGGAGTCAGAGCCCATATGTTGCTTAGATCCAAACCAAAGAGTGCAAATTGTAAATTTTTAACTACTTACAATTAAAATCAACAGCAGTAGGCAAGAAGTTGATTTTTTTCTATAATTGAATCTATTCATTTTTATAAAATACCTACAATGAAATCTGGAAACGATATTACACAGCCCATTAGTATGTAATAATCGATGTGGAAAATATATTGCACAATAAATAGAGTAGTGAATGAGGCAGAGATTATGTGTGTGGTGTGTGCATGTAAGTGGGAGGTCAATAAGTGATTATGAATGTCCACCTCCTGTTAAAGTTTTCACCCACTCACAGTCATTTGCTATTTACATGTAGAGCTATTTTCATATCCACGGTTCAACCAGAAAAGTTCAAGACTTTAATATAAAAAAAGATCAAAAAAAGAGAGATGTTCTTGAGAATACAACATGCCCCAAATGCAAACTTATATCAAATAAAGATTTTCTTACTAATAAATAAATAAATAAATAAATAAATAAATAAATAAATAAAATTTAAATTACCATTTTCTTAAAAATACTTAATAAATTTAGAACAATCTGCTAAAGGGTTTCTGTGACATATGAACAGGCTGGTATAACTAACTGTCGGGAAATGCTGCATGAACAATTTTGGGGGGTTTTGTTTGGATTCAGAACCTGAGTGGTAAGAATATGCACTTGAGTTGCATAGAAAATCAAACAGACAGCATAGAATCTTCTGCATAGGAAATGAGACTGGATTTCTGCGGCCCACAACCTAGAATTTACTTTTGACCAGCATTGCTTTTGTATTCCGGGACTGATTTTCAGCTGAATTTTTCGGGTTGTGTGGGCTGTGAAATTGAGGTATGCCCTTGGAGCTTCATAAGTATAAGTTATTTCCCAGTTAAAAAAAGACCAAAAAAACCTCTTTTTCAGAGGCAGTGTGGGAGCAATAGGATATCCAGCTTCTAGAACTTGCTCTGCAACAGACAAAAATGACATCATTTTTCTGACATGTTTCTTAGCCAAACAGAAAGCAGTATCTACTCTGAGTTACTCCTGAGGATTTAGTGGTCTTCAAATATGGTAACAAATTTCAAGGGCTTAAACAAATCTCTAGAAAAATCCCAAAAGGTAATATGTGTCATCATATATGATGGAAGATCTCAGTGATCCAGAGTAAAGTCTCATCACCTTTACTCCACACACAATATTTTGTGTGACGATTTCAGGAGACTGAGAGATTGTTTAAGAACATAATTAGAATGTAATATTGAATAGCATCTTTTGAATTCAGGACAGATACGATTTCTAAGAAAAAAATGAAATCTTACAACAGTTTGTCTGTTTATATGAACAAATTTATGATTTGATTTTTTGTTTCATTTCTTCTCGGCTCTAATTATGGCGACTTGCTGAATAATTATTAACATTCTTGTTTGATTATTCTGAGGTGGTCATTCAGATATGTCTAAATGCATCAATTGGTTTCACATACGAACATTATCAGGTTCCTTTACATGTAAAGGAAAGGTAAGATTATAATTGAAAAATACTTGCCCAATGAGGGACAATATAACTTCCAATATGCCACATAAAAGTATTCGAGAGAAGACTTGCTGGAGTTTAGAATATATATTATTCCACAGATTTTAGTGTATAAGGCCAGATAATTAGAGGAAAGTTTCTTTGCAGAGAATTTGCATCTAGTAGTCTTGGCAATTTATACATCTTCTGAAGTCTTTCGAAAACGAGTAAATAAAAAATTACGTCCCTAACAGTAAGAAAGATTATTTAAATTTATTTATCCCCATTTCTCCCATTTGTTCTTTAACCCACCCTAACTCCTCCTTTTACTTTCTTCCTCGGAAAGCTCTTTGCCTTCTCTAATACATGAATGCCCTGCTTTTCTGGATTTCTCTCTCCTCAGATCAATGTGACAAAAGTTTCAGAAAGTAAAGAATCTAGCTCACATGGCAACATCTTGGATGGTAAGGGAAGTCCCTCCATTCCTTAGACAACGGCCCTTCTGCAATTGGAAGTCTGTGAACAAATAGAGATTTTTTTAAAAAATTTCTGCTGTATTATTAAAAGATACAGAAAACCTGAGAATTTTTCACTGTGGCCCTCCCACCTGGCCTATTTACCTGCAGCTGTCCTTCATCTCCAAGTTGAAATTAGTCCTTGACTGTTTGTATCCCTCCGTCCAGTTAAAGGCCATACTGTGCAAATAATGGCTGCTAATCTGTAGGAGCAATCTGTTCTCTTCACAGAACCATTCTTTGACCATCAATTCCCAAAGCCCAGAGAACTTCAGTCAAAGCTTCCTCTGTCAGCCCTATGCAAAGTTACACTCTCCTTCCTCAAGTTAGAATATTCTTTTAGCATCTTTTCAAGCCTGACATTTTTGCATACAAGTTTATGGCAATGGTGCTTTGGTTGATTTCTTTTCATGTACTTACTGAAACACAATGGGAACCATAAGAAACAATTTTCTGTGCCATGATGAGTATGGTAGGCTGAATTATGATCTCCCATGATATTAAAGTCCTAATCCCAGAAACTGTGGATATTACCTTACATGGCAAAAGGGAGTTTGCTGATGTATTAGGTTAAGGATCTTGAGATAGGGACTTGGATTATCTGGGGGGAGCCAGTGTAATCAGAAGAATTCTTATAAAAGGGAGGCACAGGGAGAATTTACAGGGAGAGGAGATGGCAGCATGACACCGGAAGAGGGCTTGGCGTGAAGACCCAAGGCATGCTGGTGGCCACCAGAAGCCGGTGGGGCCAGGAACCTGTTCTCTCTCCCCTAGAGTCTCTCAAGGGAGTATGACTCTGTTGACACCTTGAATTTGGCCCAGGAAAACTGATTTTGAACTTCTGCCATCCAGAACTGTAAGAGAATGGGTGTTGTTGTTTTCAGCCATCAGGTTAGTGGAAATTTGTTGTAGCACCCTTAAGAAACTATAGAAAGCCCTATTAATAGGCAAACCACGGATTTTGGAGATTGCATATTTATAAAGCCAACTGTACACAGCTAGGGACATTCTGTAGCATTTAATTACATTTTTATTTCCTTTCATGTTGGTCCACATGAAATTATTTGTCATCAAAGAGAAGAAAATAGCTTTGCACTTCACATTTTGTAGAAGGTAGTCTGTAAAAAATATTCTCACACATCCCCACTTTGCTATGAACAGAGAAAGTGGTAGATTGTACTACTAATCCCCAATATCCATTCCCTTGAACTCAGGCAGAGCCATGTGACTTGCTTTGACTAATGAAATGTGACAGGGGGTCCCATGTGTCCTTTCCGTGTGGAAGCTTTGAGAGACAACGTGTCTTAGAGACACAGCGTGCTTTCCCCTCCTCCTTCTGTGGCGGTCGGTTAGGAGCCGCGCCGTCTGACCCGAGGGAGGCTGATGGTGAGGGGCAGAGACACTGTGGGCGTTAGTGTGAGAGGGAATCATAAACAACAAGACCAACAAAAACAACGGTATTCTGAGCACAGGAGACTTGGGGACTCTGTTACTGTGGCACAATGTAGAGGATCTCAACTGACACGCAGAAATAGCCTTTCTTGTCCTGAAATCCACCTCCCCACTTGTTAATTCTAGAATCATCTCAAGCATTCATATAGATTAGAAAGCCTGTCTGTGTTTCTTCCACAATAGCTCTAGAAATATCCTTCCCTAGCCAGGACCACTGAGGACAGCTGTGTTCAGCAACCTGTCATGTTACTCCTGAGCCACTAGGTTTATTCGCGAAGCATGCCCCTCACTCAGACCCTTCTCTGTCCAGGGTCTCCCGCCAACAGGCGCTCGATCATTCTCCAGAAAACGCTGCCCTTCACAATGTCCACGGTGGTGCGCTCTACTGACTGTTTCCTCCCTGCCAACCCCCTGCCCAAATTCATACGTTGAAACCCTGCTCCCCCACCCCTCAATGTGATGGTATTAGGAGATAGAGCCTTTGGAAGGCAACTCCAAGGCTGAGGCTCTCATGAATGGCATTAAGGCCCTTCCAAGGGCCAGGAGAGTGCTTGTTTCCTCTCTCTGCTCTCTGCCACGTGAGGATATGATAAGGTGGCAGTCTGCAGTCCAGAGGACGGTTCTCACGAGAATCTAGCCGTGCTGGCGTCCTGATCACAGACGTCCAGCCTCCAGGACTATGAGAAATAAATTTCTGTATTTATAAGCCACCCATCTCGGGTACTTTGTTATAGCAGCCCAAACTGATGAAGGCATTTCACCCTTATCCCTTTACACTATGGCCATGGCTTTCTGTTCTGATTTTATCAACTTTTTTTTACCGATCGCTTCCTGTCCTCTGCAGCTGGGCAAGTCTCCTCCCTCTCAAGGAAGTGTGTCATACACCTTCAGTTTTCAGTTCCATCTTTTTTTTTTTTTTTTTTTTTAGTTCCATCTTTTGAATAATATTTGTTATCTTGCTGTGTTCGATCCTAGTAATGGTACATCACCACACTCTGGTAATATTGTAAAGTTCATTTGAAATATTAGGGAAAGCTTTTCTAGTTAAACAGTTAATGTTGCTGCCTGAGTGAGAAAGAAAGTAGAATGGGTCTGCAGATCAAACCCTTTGCAGACTTGGAGCAATTTATCAGCCTTCTACATGATGGCCCTCTCATTTCATGTAATCACAACATATATATATATATATATATATATGTGACTTATCAGAGCTGCCGCAAATTATTGCTCTGCTTAATTTATTCAGAATCCAGTTCTCTATTTATGCATCTAAATGACAAATACTAAACGCAGGGAAGGGGAAAAAAATCTGTGTTCAATAAATTGAAATGTGATTTGTTATATTCCTCGTGAAGTTTACTGCCCTTTAGCTAAAGCGTCTGGTTTTGATTGAACAAAGTGTTTAATTATTATAACCAACACCATTTCAACATTATCTTCCCTTTGAAATATTGCAGTTAAAATTTTTAGTCCAAGCAATTACTTATTCGTAAAAAAAAATGGCCACCTTTGAGGCTTGAATTAAAGATGATAAAATTATCCATCTAAAACCCTTTCAGTTTTATGAAAAAATAAAACAGAGTGCAATGTTTTGGCTTGAGAGCTCAGATGATCTTTAGGGGAAATTAGTGATGTTGTTAATAGTGGTTCCAATTTACATGGCCCTGGAAGGAAGCAATCAAGGAGGTGAAAACAGGATAAATAATCCTTAAAATGAAACAATTAAATAAAGATCACTTATGACAAAATCACAAGATAACATCGCCAGACTTTGAAAAGCAATGCCTTTCTTTTTGTTAATTAGATATAATCTACATTTTGCAACATGTAACTCTTTACCAGGTGATGCTGTGTTTTCTGTTGATAGAAAAATGGATGCATTTCCAGATGGACTTCTATTCAATGGGGAAGATGGCTAAGGTGATAATTTCTCATTTCTCTAGGTATGACTTTGATAATCTCCTGGCTCTCCATCATTTTCTTCTTCAAAATTAAACTACGTATATAAACCATGTGCATCAAAACTCAAACTGGTGCAATATATTTTTTCATTTGGTACAGATATTAAAATACCTGCTTATTTACACATATAGCTGAGTGTAAATATGAAATGAAAAATGTCACAAGGGGTTCTCTCAGGCAGGTATTCCCCTTCATAATCCTCCTGCCTGTATTTCAAACCTCATGAAATGAATATTATACACTGGGAGTTTAACAGATGCTAAATGTGTCGCCTTTACCTCATTTACATACACAGATTAGACTGTTTCACTTTGTTAGGCACTAGCTTGATCTCTTAATTTTGATGATCTCAAACTGTTTTTATTAGGTTTACCAGAAAAAAATAGTCAATTATTTCATAAAGAAATTCATCCACATAATGTGCATCTATTCATACAGAGAATAAATTTTAAATGTATATATTACTTTACTCTCTGTCCCATTACAGAGAGTCAGAATGATGATGTTAGAGCTTTCTTGATTCATATTGCTTTAAAATTCATGCAAATGGGCATAAATACTGGTTTTGCACTTTTGTTTAGCATTTTCATGCATATTTATTCCCACATAAGTAAATATTTCTCACTTTCAAATTCCTTTTCTTCTTTCTGAGAAATTAGCAGTCCAGGAAATCAAACTGTAAGCAAAATAAATTTCTCGACTCTGCCACATTTACTTTATTGGGAAATAAAGTACTGCATTCTGGTATAACCTGCTTTTCCTAGGACATAAAAGCTATAAGAAGAACGATAAAGGCTTCACTTACAACACTGGGCTCCAGATGGACTTGAGTTTGTTTCTAGCACACCAGCTCTCCCCAAGCCCTCCCCATCCCTGCCCCTGGCAGGACCCATATATGGATCTTGAAGATACGTACCCACCTCCATTCTTATTCTTCACCTGTAGCCACCAGGTGCTTTGTTTTGCATACACCCCCAAAATCTTGTGAGTAGAACAAAAATTTTTCTGATTTTATGAGAGCTCTTTCAAACATTCTTTGACTGTCTAGCCTTTTCTAAATGCCAGAAGGTACGCTCTTTCAGTTTTGACTCTATTTAAAACAACATCTACCAAATCCCCATGAGAAGCAGGCCAAACTACAGCAAGAGTTAGTGAGACTCTACCCTGAATGATAGTCTTTGACCTAAAAATTGCCAAGGTGTTATCAAGGAGTCCTGACACACATTTTCTTCCTGAGCGAGTGCTTCCTGCCCTCTACATAGGGACTATTGTTTCCCCTTCTTGAAGGTTCTTACCTCTATCTTTCTTATTTTGAAAGTCTTTGTTCCAGAGGGGCCTTTGTCTCTCTTGTATGCCTGGTTCCTGGGAAAATTTTGCTTCATTGGAACCTCATATGCATCAGCACTCATTTCCTACCTTTCACGTCTGGGAATCTTCAGTCACATGCATTTAGGTCTCCAGGTTATTTTAGTTGATCATGAAAATCACTGATTGGATTTCCTCTAGGAAGAAGGCACTGAGTAAAAAGACAGAGCTCTGAAGTTGATAACAATTTAAAGGAGAGGAGGAGATACATGCTGACAAATACAATAAACCAAGTTAGCAGAGTCTATCTTATGTATCAGAGGCTTGATGAAGACAATGTGGCTGCTGTTTGGAGGAAAGAGAGGTCAACAGCAGCAGGAATGGTGTTTAGTGAGTTCTTAGGAAAGTATGTATTTAACTGGGTTTTAAAGGATATGTAACACTTAACTGGCTTTAGTGAAGGTGGACCATGAAAATTTTGAGAGAAAATGTGCTAAAGTAGAAAACACATGTTCAGGAAACAAAGAATAACATGAGTCCTGGAATGGGCGGAGGGTATTTTGATAGAAAACAACACTGAAGATCTAGATGAGGGGAGAGATCAGAGATGACCTCACATTCTGAGCATTTCTACTCTTAAGCCAGACTGTGTTCTAGTCCACTTGTGTTCCAGTCCCAGATCTTAAATAATGATCCTCACAAAAAGGTTCTAGAGTCAAAGAAGTTTGAAAAGTACTCAATGACTTCTTTGGATAGTAACAGTACAGTTTAGCATCATAGAAACTCTGGAAAGTGCTGTGGTAAAGAAATTTGCTAAATGTTGTTTGCCCCAGATTTTCCCCAACTTATTTCCATGAGACCCACTTTTATTTTTTCACAAAATAGTTTTTGCCTTTGGCAAAGCCACCATCCTAGGGAAGGAAGCTGCTTTTGCATTATACGGATTTTTCAGGAATTTGAGGGAAGAACTATTGCCCTATACAAATGGAGATCCAGAGTGGGATTCCCAGCATAATCCTGGGACCATTTGACAGAGCAGCCATTTTTTTTAAAAAAAGGTATTTTCTTTACAGAAATTCAGAGTCTAAATATTAAGGAATCAAGACATACTTATGACAAAGCTTTGGTGGGCAAAGCAATGACTAAGTGCTATGTGGAATGCACACATAAATAAGAATCAGTCCCTACCCATAATATAGTTATTAGCAATTGAGGCAGATAAGAGAACTTCATAAAGATCTATTACACAAGGAAGAATATAATGTGAGAGAATATAATGTGACTTTTCACGACAAAATGTTATGGGTTGAGCCGTGGCAGAGGAGATAGATTTTCTCAAGAGAAGCATTTGGGATGAGAATATGACTCAGGAAGGAGCCAGGAGATACACTGGCGGAAAAAGTGTCAGTGAAGAAACAATCTGGTTCTGATCATAAACGTGGTGAACTAGTATCCCAAATCTCACACTCAGAGCTATTAAGTTTGACCTATACAGTGTTGCCAACATCTAAAAATTCAGAGATTTACAAAAAAAATGTGGAGTTCTAGCATCTATTGCAATTAACAAGACTTGAGAACAATAACCCAGAGTTAGACAGAAACTTCCTCTTCAGATAAGGTGTGTGAGGTGTTTGTCCTAGTCTCCACCATAATCCAGTGTCCTGGGACTGAGTGGCTGGTGTTACTTATCACCTATTTAAACAGGTGACAACAGCTTTTCTTACAGTATAGATAAGAAGAAAGTGGGGCATGTCCTATATCCATGTTTCCATCAAAAGTGGGAAGACAGAAAAGGGGGGGTGTGGGCCACACGTTTCAAGAACAGTGGGCAAAGGGCACCTGGGTGGCTCAGTCAGTTAAGCATCTGCCTTCGGTTTAGGTCATGATCCCAGGGTCCTGGGACTGAACCCCACATTGGGCTCCCTGCTTAACAGGGAAGTCTGCTTCTCCCTCTCCCTCTGCCCTGCTTGTGCTCTGTCTTGCTCTCAAATAAATAAAATCTTATGAAAGACAAGAATATTTTTACCTGTTTGATATAGGTACAAAATGTATCTGTGCTGAAGGATTATAACATGAGACCACTAATTTATGTCATGGGCTTGGTCCCTGTAGGCATTTGAGTTTTGATTCTTTTTTTTTTTTTAAGATTTTATTTATTCATTTGACAGAGAGAGAGACCACAAGTAGGCAGAGAGGCAGGCAGAGAGAGAGGGGGAAGCAGGCTCCCCACGGAGCAGAGAGCCAGATGCGGGCCTGGATCCCAGGACCCTGAGATCATGACCTAAGCCAGAGGCAGAGACTTTAACCTACTGAGCCACCCAGGCACCCTGAGTTTTGACTTTTGAGAGAACAAAGAAGTTAAAAGAGGAGAGGGTTTCTTTACCAAAAAAAAAAGGAAAAAAAAAAAAAAGAAAAAAGGAAAGAAAGATTACCCCAAAAGATCGAGGGGGTTAAGAACTGAAAAGGGGCCATTGGCCTTGAAGGGAGGCCATTTGTAAACTTAATGGTAGAACGTTCAGTGGGATATGGGGGATAGGAGTCCAGTGATTGAAGACTATGAAAGCGATGGAGGAACTAGACCCCATTTGCATTGCTTACTGTAGGGCTGTTTGGTTTCTGTTTTGATCATTTGTTTTAATGAATGAATGAATTAATTAATTAATTACTCTTTCTAGCATTCCTCTTCAATCTTCTTCCCTGGGATTCATGGATAGGGAGGAAGGGATGTCGTGGACTCATGGACAAAGAATGTGGTCAAATGGTAAAAGAAATATTGTTTTTTTTTTTTGTTTTTTTTTGTTTTTTAAAGATTTTATTTATTTGACAGAGAGAAACACAGCCAGAGAGGGAACACGAGCAGGGGGAGTGAGAGAGGGAGAAGCAGGCTTCCCGCCGAGCAGGCAGCCCGATGTGGGACTCGATCCCGGGTCTCCAGGATCATGACCTGAGCCGAAGGCAGTGGCCTAACCAACTGAGCCACCCAGGCGTCCCAGAAATATTGTTTTTTATTAAAGAAAACTTTCCTGCCTTTAATGCTGAGTTTTGATAAAAACTATACCACAGAATACCATTTAGGTCTACGGCCATATTTGAGCTTGCTACTTATTGCTCCTACTGGACATCACAAACTTGAGAGTGAGCTCTTACCATTGCATTGGTGGGGAAAAATGAATGTGAATTTTATCTACTACATCAAGAGTGAAAGGGATGAGATAGCAAAAGAGTATTGTTTTGCTCCAGTGTCTGGAACTAAGAGGTCCTAGGCTGCTTTTGAGAAATCAGAGAGGATTATTTCCCTTAAAGGGAGAAACCCATATTATTTCCCTTAAAGGGAGAAAAAGTGAGTTTTCACTGTAAGAAAAAGTGTGCTTGCCAGTCATTGGAACTAAAAGTGAAAAGAGGAAGCCGGCATAGAATGAGAAAGGACCCTCATCTTAAACTCACCAGTATGCCCTTATGGAGAGATAATATGCTAAAGGGAATAAGCCAGTCACACAAAAACAAACATGGCAGGATTCCCCCTTATAGGAGGTATTGACCATAGTCAAATTCATAGAGGCAAAGGGTAGAGTGGTGGTTTCCAGGGTCTGGGAGAAGGGAGAAATGGGGAGTTGCTAATCAATAAGCCTGAAGTTTCAGTCAAGCAAGATTAATACTCTCTAGAGATCTGCTGTACAACATTGAGCATACAGTCAACAATAATGTACAGCATGCTTAAAAATTTGTGAAGAGAGTAGATCTTATGTTAAGTATTCTTTCCACAATAAGATAAAATAATATAATAATAAAATAATAAAATAAAGTCCATGGAAGGACAGCATATCGTAGGGGCACGAGTGAAGCTTGTATAAGCCGCTGAGCCCAGGTCTAAACCTTGGGCGCTGTGCGGCTCGGCAAGCTCCCTAATGCCCCTGAATCACCTGGCATCTACCTTGAAAGACAGTTGTGAAGATTACATTTGACAATATATGTAAAGCATTTACTACAATGTTTAGCACATAATAGGTATTCAATAAATCCCACACATCTACATGCGTATTTATCTTTGTTTTTATAAACCTAAAGAGTGGAATTCCTCAAACCCAGTTTTATTTAAAACACTCACTGTAAATGTATCCGAGAAATATTGTTTTCACTGTGGAGAAAAGCCCGTTTCACCAGGGGGAGAAACTGAGGTAGCGAGAGACTAAACAACTAGATTAAAGCTTGTAATTAATAAACAGCCACAAGGGAATTTGTAGTTAGAGCAAATTACCATTTTCTGGCCAAATCCAGCCAGCCGACTGGCTTGTTAAGGAAAATCTTACCGGAGCACACACACCGATTCCTTCTCACTGTCTGTGGCTGGTCCCATGCTCCGATGCCACGGTGAGGTAGTGGATACAGAGACAGTATGGTTTGCAAAGCCTAAAATATTTACTGTCTGACCTCTTGAGAAAAAGTTTACCTACCCCTGGTCTATGCTAGAGTAGGAACAAAGTAGAGTGGACGCTGGACTAACCATCATGGTGCACAGTTAGATGCACGATACTCAGTAGGTGTCTGAATGTTATGCCCTTCGAAGCAAAACTTTACACTGAATTGGAGTGGTTATAATAATTCATTTTCAGTTGCTGCTTTGCTCTTCAGTTCTACAAGTATTTTACTGCTAGCTTGCATCTTGAAAGTTCTCTTGGGTACCACAATTATGTCGAAGATGCTTCCAAACGTTGTCATTCCTCATCCTAAGGCCCGCTAGGATTGAGCCACCAGCTCTCTTTGTTTGTAGCTTTCTCTGAAGACTCCGTCTCTAGGAGAGCACAGGGTGATCAGAGCGATGCATTATCGCAAAGTCAAATCAGATCCGAGGCAAATGAAGAGTGAAAGAGATTAATGGACTCACTCCTTAAAGCACACGATAACCTGGTGATTTGCAGTTTCCATTCAAAGGGGAAAAGTCAAGCTTGGAAGGCTCCATGTAGCCTTGTGATAATTTTGCTATGGAAAAGATTTACTGTTCTGCTTTGTCCTTTTTTTTTTTTTTCTGGACAAATGGGATTGTGTGTTACATGCTTGATTTAAGACTATTTAAGTTTTCCTGAATTTAGGACTATCTCCCTTTCCTTCACAATTTCTTATAAAGAAATTTGCACAAAATCAAGGGCAGGTGCAAATTCATTTAGATCATTTGTTTCTTTGAAATCAAATAAATGTACTCCTCCCTCCTAGAACTTAGATAAAAGACACCTGTTTCTGATGGCTTTTGCCTGTGCCAAATTAGAAAAGAAAAGCAGAGTCCCAGCCCCATTATATCTGAACATTGTGACCTCAGCCAAATCACTGTGTTTCTCTCCATTTCCTTATAGGTTAGAGGGCGATAAAAATAGTAGCTTTCTTGTATGCTTGCTTTAAGAATTAAATGCAACAGGGGTGCCTGAGTGGCTCAGTTGGTTGAGCGACTGCCTTCGGCTCAGGTCATAATCCTGGAGACCCGCGATCGAGCCCCACATCGGGCTTCCTGCTCAACAGGAAGCCTGCTTCTCCCTCTCTCACGCCCTCTGCTTGTGTTCCCTCTCTGGCTGTGTTTCTCTCTGTCAAATAAATAAATAAAATCTTTTTTTAAAAAAAGAATTAAATGCAACAATGCTTGGAAAACACTTGGCACAATGTTGTCCACACTGTCAACCACAGAGGAACCACTCATTGACTTTGCACCAGGACTTGCTTTCTCAATTCTTTAAGACGTGGCATAGCTGAGATGAGTGAAGTAATTTTCTTTCCATATAAAATTCAACTGGGGAAAGGTTCCAGACAATACAGTCTTGACTCATATGGGAAGCTTAGGGACGGGAGCATTATTTTTTTAACCAACAAAATCGAAACAGAAATAACCTTTTTTGCTGCCGTTACAGTAATAGATGCTTGCCCTTCCCTTCTTTCCTGCAGCAATACCTGAAAAAGCCCAGGGTACGGTATCAGAAAATTCATTGTTTGGCATAATTTAACAAGAATTTTTAAAATCCTTTACCTCAGAGTTTCTTAACCTGGGCGTCCCCAGAATAGCTTTCTGGGGATGCATGAAAGTCCTGGAGTTTTATGGAACGTTCTCTGTTTACGTTCATTTTATAACGAGAAGTTTCATAGTTTTAATAAGATTCTCACTATGGTTTTTCATATGTAGATCAAAGATAAAATTCTAAGCAGTAACAAAGGGCCAAGAAACAGTAAAGAGTTTTGGAATTTGGTGAGTAAAATACCGTATTTAAGAATGCCGCATTGTATAATAATTTAACTTTTTTTTCAAGTACAACTAATGAAAAAGCACTTTGTAATGTGTAAAAGGCAACAAAACTACTTAATAAAATAAATAATTACACATTTGTGGCATTGGCGAGTCAGCTAAGTACATTCAGGTGACACTTCTGGGGAACGAAAGCTAATTCATGATAATTTAACAGCACTTTACAATAGATGCTTAACAAACCAGGTAATAAAACATAATCAGCAGAAGCCTTTTAGAAGCTAATGTCGAATATTACAAAAAAAATGACTCATATTATTTAATGATTTTGTATTCGACTCAGTTAACCCTTGCCACTCTCACAGCGAGGCCACAGGCTCCATAAGCCCTCACCGTCTTGCTCGCGGGTCCGAGACGTAGAGTCGGCTTTAGCACACATGTGCAACCTGGCATGAAAAGGTTCCTCCTCTTCTAACCTGAAGAAAGTTCCCTGCTTCCTGCAGGGGTGGAGAGAGGGGAAGAGGGTTGCAACCAGGGAAGTCTCCTGTCTCCTCCTCTACCGTCCTGGAGAGATGGTTGAGGCTGTCTCTTTCTCTCTCTCTCTTTTTATTAAAAGATTTTATTTATTTAACAGAAAGAAAGATCACAAGTAGGCCGAGAAAGAGGGGAAGCAGGCTCCCCACTGAGCAGAGAGCCCTATGCGGCCTTGATCCCAGCACCTTGGGATCATGACCTGAGCGAAGGCAGAGGCTTAGCCTTCTGAGCCACCCAGGCACCTGGAGGCTGTCTCTCTTGGAGGAACTGCCCTCTGACTGTCTCCCCCACACTAAACTTCCTATAGATTGGCCTTAAGTGCTGGCAGCTCTCAAGAAAGCAACGCGGAGTGGGAGGAAGACAGAGGTTGTCACCTAATCTAATTTACTCATGCTCATGAACCCTATAAGCAAAGGGTTTGTGTGCAGCTTAAATCTTCTGAAAGGAGAATATTCCATTTGCCCCCTTGTTTGGCCTCTTTCATGTCCCAGAGTTGGGAAACCCGGCCTCCTTTTTGGAGAAACTGTGGTGACATGCAGGACATGTTCCTCCCTTTTGACCCCATCTCCTGTCCTGCAAACCGGAGTTTCCCCTGTGAAGGTGATTCTGGGAATGTAGGTGCTCCAATTCCAACCTCCCCTACGGAAAACAGTGCAGCTGATTGCCTCATTAGTTTTCCTAAAAAGCAAGTCCTTTTTGCCATGTTTCTATTTATTTTCTCATTATGTGAAGAAAGGGTAGAATTCCTGCGATTATGACTTTGACCTTGCCCCTAGCCAAACAATAATATCACCATTATTGTGCTAATAGTACAAAGGAGTGGTCCCCTCCCCCGCCCCCCAACCCCCCCACCCCTGGTTTATTTAGTCACAAAAAAGGTCTATTTTCTGAGATCTGGAAACAGGTGAGAAACAGTAACTGTCCCTGTCATGATTTACACAGGAACAAACTGAGGGATTATACATAGCTGTTATTTACTTTAGTCTCAGAAATACAGACACCAAACTTATTCTAAAACTGCCAAACAATATTTTCTACTAAATCTGTATTTGGAGGCATGACACAGACTATTAATTCCAATAAGAATTATTTTTAAATAATCAGAAGTCTTAGAAGGAAACCCTGTGCCTGCTTTTCTTTTTTTCTTTTTTTCTTTTTTTCTTTCTTTCTTTCTTTCTTTCTTTCTTTCTTTCTTTCTTTCTTTCTTTCTCTCTTTCTTTCTTTAAGATTTTATTTATTTCACAGAGAGAGAGATCACAAGCAGGCAGAGAGGCAGGCAGAGAGAGAGGAGGAAGCAGGCTCCCTACTGAGCAGAGAGCCCATTCCAAGATCCTGAGATCTGACCTGAGCTGAAGGCAGAGGCTTTAACCCATTGAGCCACCCAGGAGCCCCCCCCCCATGCCTGTTTTTAAATTTTAATTTTCAGGTTAATAAGGAAATGTGATAATAAATGAAGCCAGAAGAGCAGTAGTTTTGGAGTCACACAGATTTGGATTTAGATGCTGTTGGATGAGAGAGGGGCTGTGACCTTGGTCAGTTATTTCATCTTTTTGGAGTCCCAATGACCCCCAGCTACCATGCTGATGATAATATCTAGTAAAAGATTATTAAAGAAAGTAACTGCAGAAAGTCCTGGGCGCACAATGTGCATTGCCTAAATGTCATCGGATTCAATATATTCTTTTTATTTTTTAAAGGGAGGTTAGTGTCCAGCCTCTATTGTTGCTGATGTGGCCAAGAGGCTAACTGAAGGCCAACAGTGTAAGGTAGAAGACATGTGTACCATTCCTGGGTCCTGGCATTAAGAGGACTGTTAGGGCACACCCTTGGTCCTTTCCCCACTTTTTGCTGCCTGGGAGATAGTGAGGGCTAGAGTAACAACCTTGGGCACACAAGCCAAAGCCATGGAAGACAGCCATACTACCAGACTCAGATCCCTGTCAGCTTATGGAATGTTGTGCCATCGAGAAATAAACTCCCATCTAGGTTATGCCACTGTATTGTCTTGTCTTTTATTTTTTCTCCCTCCTGTTCCCCGTCCTTCTTCCGCTTCCTCCTTCCTTCTCTCCTTCCCTCTCTCCCTCCCTCCCTTCCTTCATCCCTCCCTCCCCTCCTTTCTTCCTTCTTTCCTTCCTTCCTTCCTTCTCTTTCTTTCTAGCCTCTTAAGCTCTACTCTAAGTATTACAAAGTTCAAACACCAGATACAAGGAAAAGAGTAGTCAGTCACATAAGTTTCAGTTGTTCTTTTCTTAATGAGACCACCTATTATGGAGCCATTAAAATACTTACTAAGAATATAAAGCAATATGGAATAATGCTTATGTTAGATATAAAAGGAAAAGTCAAAATTCATAAATATTAGAATCATATTTTAAGGCACCCAAATGAGGGGGGAGAAAAAGGCCTAGAAAAAAAATACAACGTATAACCTGTATTTGGATAATAGCATTATGTTACTTTTCTCCTTTTGCTGTATTTTCTAAATTTTTCTGAAAAGAATTTATGTTGATTTTGTACTGGGAAATATTTTAAAGGTTTTCTAAGGAAATAGTCAATCTGATAAGGATTTCTTTATGAAGATGTACATCACAACAACACTGTTTCTATTGAAGAGAAATTGGCATCCAACAGTAGGTGACTTACATACATTATATGAAGCAATGTAAAGAAGTTTTACAATGTATAATATATTTGTTGGCTAGAACTAGCATAACTAAATACCACAAACTGGGTGGCTTAACCAACATAAATTTCTCAAAGTTTTGGAAGCTGGAAGTCAAAGATCAAGGTGTCGGCAGGTTTGGTTTCTTCTTGACTTTCAATGGTTACCCTACTTGTCGGTGGTTACCACATGGTCACCCTTCTGTATATGTGCACCTCTGTGTCTCTTTGTGTGTTTCAATGTTCTCTTCTAAAGACACCAATCAGATTGGGTTAGAATCCACTTTATTGGTGTCATTTTAACTTAATCACTCCCTTAAGACCTTATCTCCAAATACAACAGCATTTAGAGGTACTGGGGGTTAAAACTTCATCATATGATTGGGAGGCACACAATTTAGTCTATGATACACACCATTTAAGGTGATGTTGGGAACAATACTTAATAGCAGGGAGGAAAGCTTGATGGTATAACATGAAGTGAAAAGAAAATTTAAAAGTCATTCTTGTGTACAACTTCAAATATATAAAAATGTATATGGAATTGGTAATGTATATTACCTTCAGATAGTATCTGGAATTCTATCTCAATATATAGAAACTATGGATTCACACTAATTCCAAGACCCGTGGAACTGAAATAAATTGACAGTTGATAGTGACTCATATGTTGTCATTTCAAGAAGAGTAAATTCTTCATGGAAAGTAAGATTATCCTAAATGATGATAAAGGTGTTATAAAATTATAAAATTTTTATGTATCATAAGTGTACTGAAAAGGAATGCATCAGCTTATTAATGTTAACTATCTCTGATTAGGGGTCTATGTGATTTTTATTTTCTTCTTTATGTTTTTTCTCTATTTTCTAAATCTTGGCAGTGACAATATTACCTTTATAATCAGAAAAATAAAATTTTTCAAAAAATGAGTCATATGCTATAAAGTTTAGGAGAGGCAGATTCAAGTCACGATTGTGCCTACCTGCTGATTTTTATTTTTATTTATTTATTTAAAGATTTTATTTATTTGACAGAGAGAAACACAGCCAGAGAGGGAACATAAGCAAGGGGAGCGAGAGAGGGAGAAGCAGGCTTCCCGCCAAGCAGGGAGCCCAATGTGGGGCTCGATCCCGGGTCTCCAGGATCATGACCTGAGCCGAAGGCAGTCGCTTAATCAACTGAGCCACCCAGGCACCCCTACCTGCTGATTTTTAAAAAGATAATTCAACAATTCAATTTAAGCACTTGTTCAACATGTCCATGAGTTAGGCTATGAGTTACTTTTCTAAAGTTTGGAGATAGAGAGACTTTCAAGAGAATATACTCATTCTCTCACATCTCATTATTTTGTTGAAAAAATTGATGTATAAATAAAAAAAATGTGTGTATGTGGGCACAGGGACAAAGAATCAGGAATGTTTGATCCTGTCTTGGAGGGCCATGGAAAGCTATATAGAGAAGTAGCAGCATGTGAATTATCCACCAAGAATAAGCATAGATTTGCTTGATGGAATGAATGAGATTCCAGTGAATGGAGTGACATTGATATTCCAGGCAGAGACAACCCCAAGCAAAGGCACAAGGTATTTTGGGGGACTAGGGAGGTACCTGGTATAGCTGCAGAATTTAGTATGTGGAGTGGGGGCTTGTGGTTGGTAAAAGAGAGTCTGGACTTTTCATAGGAAGAGCTGAATGCCACTCCAAGGAGTTGTATATTATCTAAGTAGGCATTATACTGTAGGTAGACTAGTGTGTGGGATATGATTGAAATAGCACCCTTGTGGTGTCATGAAGGCTGGGCCTGAGGTATTGAGGATGGAATGAAAAAGAAGGGACAGAAGCCAAGTGGTTTCTGAGGTGAAACGATGGAGTGAGAAGGGTAACAAAATGGAGGCATCAAGGAGGCTTCTGAAACCTTGTGTGGGCAGGTGAGTGAATAATCATGCCATAAGCCAAACAGGAAAGGCAGGGAAAAAGTAGAGGTTTGTGTTTCCTGTGAAATTCCATGCCTGTGCTTCTAAAAGTGCCAAGGCCCATGGCTTATCCTCAATCTATGTCTGTTGGCCGTGACCCTGAGTGCTGGTCCAGGCCCATTCCACCTCTGCCCCGCGGGGCCAGACACACCGTATGGCGAAGTCCACAGCCTACTTGTCTCTTACCTCACTGCATACATTTCAGGCATCATCACCAACACCTGCACCCACTAGCTTGTGCCATGGTGCCCTAGAGCGCCTCGGAGGAGCAAGAAGATCAGCCCTCTTCAGTGTCATAAAGGAAAAAAAAAACCAACAAAAACAGAAATAGGAGAGACGAACAAAAAGCTGGTAGTTATTCTAAACGCACATGGGGATAAAGTCACCACAAAAAAAGCTAAGAAAAACTTTTCACATAAGCTTAGCGTAATCCAATTCAATTAAAACGAAGAAGAAACACACTGGCCCTGACTGTGGAATCTGCCATCCAAGGCAGGAAACACTTCATAAGGAGAGGCACAGATAAAGCATCCCCCAAACTGAATTTCTTGAGGCCAGACGTCAGCCCATTTTATTGCATAAAAGTGAGAAGTGACCCATTAGAAAATAGACACAGCAGGATCCTTTCCCCCGGCCTCCCACATATACAACTGCACACTAACAGCAACAAAAAACCTACACAGAGCACCTCATGACTTTGACTCTCAGCCTCTTAATGCTCTGCAAGGTACTAAGCTTTGTCACAAGACAGAATGTCATGTAACCCTCACAGGGATCACATGAGCTCATTGTTGTTAATGTAGCCATTCTAGAGACGGCGGCTGAAAGCTCAAAGTTTAAGCTTGTCTAAGACCACACACTCACCTGTGTATGAGATCCCCAGCAAGACATAGAGACAGTGACCTCCTCCAGGGCTAGAAACAATGCCTTTCATCCTCACACTTGGACTCCGGGTACAATACCTGGGACTTGACTCGTTCTTGAGAAAAGAACAAGTGGACAAAGGACTTAATTAAGAAAAAAAGAAACTGTCCCTAAATGTGCCCATATTTTTACCACATGATGCTACTTCTTAAAAGAGGATGAGATACTTTTAGTCAGTATGTTAACTTTGGACATTTTATATTGCTGAAGGAAAAAAAAATTCTGTTCATCTGTAGACGTCTTCACATTATCCTATCAAGGTCACATTTTCCCTTTCCACATCACTCAGTGCTTTTTTGGCTTTATATTAGCTTTGTGCTGAAAATTGAAATTGGAATATTAGAACTCAGTCGGGGAGCACACTAATTTAATTAAATATTAAAAGCCAGCTGGTTTTATGTTATGTGGGCAAATTAGAGAATTAATGATTTGGTACACTTTCTTGTTCCTGTCAAGCTACAAGAACATGAAGAATAGCTCATTCTTACCCAGTTACAAAAGGTGAGATTGAAAAATTAGCTCTGCTTTATTAAAGTGTTTCCATCTATAGTCTCTTGAGAATAGGGTAACTTACTTATTTATAAAATGCCTCAGAAGGCACGAGCCCCGGGCCAGTGTGAAAGAACCTGACAGATCTTAGTATTAGGCACCCTCTAGGAAAGCCTCACCTGGGAAATCATGTCCGGTCAAGAATCTTGAAGTACTATCTTTTCCTGCAGCCTGATTTGGAGCCAGTTGGGTGCCTGTTGCTGTCAGTTGGCCCTGTGAGCCATCCCAGTCTTGTATGACTTGAAAAATATTTTCTCAGAAGCACACAGTGTGAAATGAGGTCATGAGAGTAACATGCAGTTGGGAGAAATGACTTTCGGTCATTAATAGTTATCTACTGTACTACAGATTTCTGAGGTTTCTTAGTCCTATGAGTCTACACACCTACACATAGGGAACAATGTAGTACAACAAGAGCAGAGATTGCTCTGTTTACCCCAAGGCCAGATGCCAGACTATGTGGCCAGTGGGCTCGGTTTTTAAATTTAGGATTGCTCTCTTATTGCATATCTTTTCCATTTTCCTCATCCAGTCCTTTCCTCTTGTCCTCTTTTACATCAGAAAATTGAGAAGAGGGATTTTAAGAAGCTATACGTTGAAGGGGAAGATGTTCTGGAACTCGGAACAGGTCATTTATTCTGTTTCTCAGTTTTCTTCTTTGACACAAAAATAATTAGACTAAATAATAATAAAAGTAATTATTATTATTGGACAAATAATGATAATTATTACTTCTGCTTCTAAAAGGGTGATGGTAAGTGCTTCAATTTTATATTGCTGTACAATGAAACTTTGTGGCCTCAAATAATAACCATTTTATTTGGGACAATTCTGCAACCTATACTGGGCTCATTTCAGTGGTTCTTCAGATGGTTTTTCCAATGGTCCACTCATGTGGCTGCATTCTGTTGTTGGCCCATTCTGGGTTAGGCTTGGCTAGCTTGGTGGAGTGGTTGGGACTCTATTCCCATAATCTCAGGGACCTTCTCTCCAGGAGGCCTCTTCACAGGGTCTTCCTATCTTGGTCTCTTAAGTAGAGTACCTAGACATCTTGTGAGTGACTCAAGGCTTTCAGGACACAGACTGTCAGATCCGGAACTCACACAGCAACACATTTTCTAATTCTCTTGGTTAAAGCAAACCACAGTTTCCTTTAAAATTGAAGAGGAGGAGATTATCTGAAGGTGTGAACATGGAAGGTGTGGTTCACTGGACGCCAATGCAACTGATTATCTCAGTAAATTTAGAAAACACCCTGCTAGTTTAATATCTGTACCTTCTATATATGGTGTTATTTTCAAAATAATATTCTGAAAAGCTGTATTTTTAAAAAAATGATCATCACTGACAAAGTTTAATTATTATACCTAGAGGTTGTGTCATGGTGTTTCTATTCATGAAGAAAACTCTTTTATAATACTTTCCCACCTTACTATAATTGTTTTAGCTTTCTAAAAATGACTGGTAACTTGACTATTTTAGATGGGTAACTTAGGACAATTTTTAATTGACAGTCTTAACTTGATTTAACTGAGTGATAAAGCTCCATGCATAAGAGCACATATCTTGTACATGACTCAGAAAGAACTTGTTATAGCCCAGCCAACCCTAGCATGATTTCTTGACTTCTCTAAGTAACCAGTCATCTTTCTTTCTTTTTTTTAAAAGATTTTATTTATTTATTTGACATAGAAAGAGATCACAAGTAGGCAGAAAGGCAAGCAGAGAGAGGAGGAAGCAGGCTCCCTGCTGAGCAGAGAGCCCGATGTGGGCCTTGATCCCAGGACCCTGAGATCATGACCTGAGCCGAAGGCAGAGGCTTTAACCCACTGAGCCACCCAGGTGCCCTATCTTTCTAATATGTATACCTGATTATTTTACTTCTCATGGCTCCTTATTTCTTTTGGATAAAACTTGTATCTTTTAAGTTGTTTTTCACCACTACCCATGACCTCCTCTATCCTCTCTCATATACTTCTTTTTTTTTTTAAAGAGAAAGAGGGCATGCGCACCCCTATGGAATGAGGGTGGAAGGAGGAGTGAGGGAGAGAGAGAATCATAAACAGTCTTCACAATATGGGGCTGAGATCATGAAATCATGACCTGAGCCAAAATCAAGAGTCGGATTCTTAGCTGACTGAGTCACCCAGGCAACCCCCTGCCCCGGCCCCCATATCCTTGTTTTGGCTTGAAGGTTTCCAAATTACTTCTCAAGGCTTAGCTTATACAATGCTTATCCTAGGAAACTCTGACTCTCAATCATGTTACGTGTTTTGCATATGTACTCCCAGAACCCTAAACTTCCCCTATACTAACACTTAAGCACACTATAATATAGCATTCTGTTTATCTTCTGTACCTTTCTCCCCCAATACACTCTAAGTTCTGTCAGGACAGATACCATGTTGATTTTGCTCTTGTATTTATAACATTTATTATGAGTGTAGGAATACCATAAATACTTGTTAAGTGAGTGCTTGGATGAATACATCTTAGGACTATAGCATCAGTGGTGTGGTGTTTTTAACCCCTCTTACTCATCTGAAATATGGAAATATTTGGTTTTCCTGTTGACTTTAACTTCTCACTCTCAAACCTCAAATCTCTCCCTTCAGTGCCAATGTGTAAATACTAATGGATAGAAGCCCTCTCAGGATATGTATGTATGTATGTATGTATGTATGTATGTACGTACGTACTACTTTTTGAGAGAGAGCAGGGGGAAGAGCAGAGGGAGAAACAGACTCCCTTCAGAGCAAGGAGCCTGATGCAGGACTCGATCCCAGGACTCTAGGATCATGATTTGAGCCAAAGGCCAACCTTATCTGACTAAGCCAGGTGCCCAGGATGCTTATTTTTAAAGAGAGTGTTTGCACAATAGCCAAACTATGGAAAGAGGCTAGATGTCCATCAACAGATGAATGAATAAAGAAGATGTAGTGTGTGTGTGTATGTGTATGTGTGTGTGTGTGTATGTATGTATGTACATATGTACATACATGTACCAAGCTGCACTTTTTTTCCTGACATGTACTCTTTGCCCTCATGGTATATATATACACACATACACACACAATGAAATCTTGCCATTTACAATGATGTAGATGGAACTGGAAGGTATTATGCTGAGTGAAATAAGTCAATCAGAGAAAGAAAATTATCATATGATCTCTCTCATATGAGGAATTTGAGAGGCGAGGGGGTGGTCGTGGGGGGAAGGGAGGGAAAAATGAAACAAGATGGGACTGGGGAGGGAGACAAAACCATATGAGACTCAGTCTCAGGAAACAAACTGAGGGTTTTGAGGGTTGTTGGAGGGGGTTGGGAGGGATAGGGCGGCTGGTTTATGGACATTGAGGAGGGTGTGTACTATGGAGAGTGCTGTGAATTGTGTAAGACTGATGATTCACAGACCTGTACCCTTGAAACAAATAATACATTATATGTTAATAAAAAAGAAGAGAGAGGGAGTGCTTTGAAATCCCCACAAATCTCTGATTGGTGGATTAAGACAGTGTAATAAAGGACAGCTTAAAAAAAGGGGGGGGGCGCCTGGGTGGCTCAGTTGGTTAAGCGACTGCCTTCGGCTCAGGTCATGATCCAGGAGACCTGGGATCAAGCCCCACATCAGGCTCCCTGCTCGGCGGGAAGCCTGCTTCTCTCTCTCTCACTCCCCCTGCTTGTGCTCCCTCTCTTGCTGTGTTTCTCTTTGTCAAATAAATAAAATCTTTAAAAAAAAAAAAAAAAAAGGTCAGACAATGCCCAAAGGTTTTAAGGAAAATGCAGTTGGAAAGAATCTATTGGGCAGGGAGTCTTTTCACATCATTTAACTTTATTTGGAAGTTGTGTTCTTTAATTGTCTATGTGCTGGTCTGTACCAAGCTGCACCTTATTTTCCTGACATGCACTCTCTGCCATCACGGTATCACTAGGCTGTGGTCACTATGGAACTCATTTGCATATAGATTCAAGAGAAACTTTGTTTCATGTGGTTGTTCAGATCATTTTCCAGATAGGGAAATCTATGGCATGGTGGTGGACATTATTAATGATCATCCCAGGTGTATTCACATACAGGGGCTCTTATAACAAAGTCCCACAAACTGAGTTACTAAACAATAGTCTATTATCTCATGTGCTAGAAGTATGAGATCCAGGTGTCAGCAAGTATGGTTCCTTCCGAGGACCAGGAGACTGAATTTGTTTGTCCCATACCTCTCTCCCTATGTTTTTGGTGGTTTGCTGGCAATCTGTGGTGTTCCTTGACTTCTACAAGCATCACCCCAATCTTCACCTTCATCTTCACATGGTGTTCCTGCTGTATGTGAGATGTCTCCAACTTGGCTCTTAATAAGAACACCAGTCGTTGGATTAGAGTCCACTCTAATAACCTCATTCTAACTTGATTACCTCTATAAAGACCATATCTCTAGATACAGTCACATTTTCAGGTGCTGGGGATTTGGTGGGTATAGAGTTTGATCTGTAACACTGTGTACAGTTTCATTCACTCTGCCCTAATGAGACAACAATCATATCTACTCCTATGAACCTCTGCCATACAGATCATCAATCTGATTACTCTATAGGGAATCCCTCCATATTCTGAGCCACCATGGGCAGCACCTGGCCAGAGTTTGGCATTATTTTGGACACAGACTGGTTTAGTAGTTATGACCGTGTCACAAGAAATTTACTGACATTTGTAGGAAAGAAGTTTCCTAGCTCTCAAGAAAGAGCCACAAAAAAAGCTGACAGGCAAACTTTTTCTATAAAGGGACAGACATAAAATATTTTAGGCTTTGTGGGCTATGTATAATTATTCAGCTCTGCTCTTATAGTGTGAAAGCAGTCATAGACAACATGTAAATGAATGAGAGAGTGACCCAGTAAAACCTTCTTTATAAAAACATGTGACAAACTACATTTGGCCTGTGCGGTGTAGTTTTCTACCCCCTGACAAAGAACATGAGAAGAGGATCTGTCTTCCATTCCAAGGTTGAGACTCACATCCAAAGGAGGACGGGAATGAAGAAAACAGGGAAGCAGCACTCCACTCAGACCAAACCTGATTACAGCTCTAACTCTGGACTTCTCCAGTTACTTTAGTCCATAAACACTTTATTGTTGAAGCCAGTTTGGAATGGATTTTCTTATATTTACAACCCAAAGCACTCTAATTGATAAAAGAATTCAGCAGGTCCAAAATAACACGAAAAATCAAGGGCAAATATGAAACCATAAGCTTGCTTCTTGGGACAGACAGACTCGTCCTAGGAATGAGAATTTTCAGGTTGAACCTAAGAGAAACTGAAATATACATAGAGTCAGAGAGATTGTTACTTAGGTTAAAAAAAAAAATGTGGCAACACCTGAATCACCGGCATAATCATTTGGGCCCAACATCTTTGATATAAACCAAAGAAGAAAACATCCATAAACACAAGTTGGAATTCCATTTCTTCCATATAATCACAGTGGATAGGACAGGACCCAAATAGATTCTCAGTGTATACTTGCTGGTGATTGATTTCTTGCTTCAAAATCTCCTTTGTTTTTTGAAGTGAGGTTAAAAATATTTTTGCTGCATATGATAAAAAGCAACACTCACTTTTATGTTACTGGATATGAAGAAAGAAAGGCAGCCATCCTCACCTAGGTCAGAGAGAATATTTTTGCTTTTAAGATTATTGCCAGCATATAACTTGTATTTTAGGAGTTATTGAAAAAGAAAAAATGTAAGCAAAATAAAAGCTATTTGATGTTTGAAAGACAAAGGAACTTAGAGGGAACATAAAAATACTGTTTTTTTAAAAAAATATATAGACTCTTAAGGTGCCTCATGGTCTAAAAGCTGTGGTGAGGAAAATTAGATGAAATCTTCAAAATGAAGAGAAATGTAGATGTAAGTCTCACGGATGAGCATATTCTCAGCACTCAAAATAAAGAAAGCAATTTTTTAAAAGATTTTATTTTTATTTATTTATTTGAGAGAGCGAGCAAGCAGGAGCAGGAGAGGGGCAGAGGGGGAGGGAGAAAGAGAATCCTGAGCAGACTCCCCACTGAGTGTTGAGCTCTAGACTCAGGCTTGATCCGTCCACCCTGAGATCATGACCTGAGCCGAAACCAAGAGTTGGACACAAAACCACCTGAGCCACCTAGGCGCCCCTGAAGAAAGCATTCTAGCTGCAAGTTACTCAAGTCACACACATCATAAAAAGAGATACCACTTCTGACAACAAAGAGAGTAGCCCACAAGTGAATATTGTGAACTGAAATTGTATCAGTTTTACTTTTAGACTTGGGGATGTATCTTGAAGTATTTAAATAAAATCAGTGCAGAAGGGCTTTGAAAAGTCAGCGATTCTGAAAAACAAACAAACAAAAATCTGACTTGAGGAAGTGATTGTAATTCAAACAGAAGTTACCAGTCTTCGGGAAAAGCTAGTTGATGAGATACTGATGAAAGCCCCTCTTTCAGGGAGCTGCTTGCCAGTCTCAGAGCCTGGCCAGCAAGCTAGCCTCAGCATCCCCTTCATGTCATGATCTTGGCGTGACTTCTTTCCCAGGGGCTGCGGAGGAAAAGCATTCTTTAAACGATGCATTAACAGTAAACCTTGGAGGAGCAGGCTGTGCACACGCGCGTCACAAGACAGAGCTTCACAAGGGTAGTTTTTAAGACTGAGCAGAATTATTAATCGAAGAAATTAAAGCTACTGTAAGAAAAAATGTAATTTTGCCTGGAGGATTTGGGCTTAGCTGTAGTGTTTGCTGGAATAAAGCCACTGATGAAAATGTTCGAGTGGCGCACCTGTTGGGCACTGCTTCTCTCCATTTTCTGCTTTCTTGCCAAAAAAACAAAAACAAAAAACAAAAACAAAAATACCAAACCCCAGCAACACCTGAATTCTGCTGTCATTTGGGAAATGCAGGGAAGGTGTCCATGTGCTTAATCGATTTCTGTTTTGTCCATGTATTAATTGTTGGGCTCTCTGGAGTGCCTGCTCCATTAGAAATCACAGGTGGAGTTCTACCTTCACATTGTGAGCTGGGCTAGGCTAGCAAATTCTGTAACTAATCTGAAAAAACCGGGTGCCCATAATGCACTCGTAAAATAATGATTTCCCTCATTATTCTTCCCAGTTCCCCTCTCCTCCCTACTTGCCGTTGTTTCGCCCTCCTCCCGCTCTCCTTTTCTTCCTAAAACAGCCATGTTGTTGAATACTAATGAGGCAATTCTTGGCCCTACCCCATTCGTTTATTTTCAGGCAATTAATTCAACTTTCTAACATCTAGCCAGAATGTTATGCAGGTAATTTGTGGGTCTGCTTAATTTCTCAGGACCCTGTGGTTATCAGCCAGTAAAGCTCATTGTGTAGATGAGATAATCCAGCTGGTAGGCAAGTTTGATTTCTGCTGGTAATACCATCCCTTCATTAAAGCCACTGAGTCCTTGAGGTTGGCAAGCATCCCTTGTTGCCTCCTTCACTTACTGATTACAAATGGTTTGCAGCTTCTACATGTTTGCCTCAAGAGCTCATTTTCTCCCCTGAAGGACATCGGGCCTGATGGCATCATTAGCAGTTTTTCAACATAAAATTTCACAGGGCTGTCAGAGCCCTTGCCGGCTCTCAGATGTTGTGTATATGTGACCAAGGCCGAGCCAGGGCATTTACTTATCCATCGTGAAAGCATATGGAAAGCGGCATAATAGGTTCTTTGGGAGGCTGGGGGAATGGGGAAAAATAAAAAGGATAAAACAATTCCTACTCTTGAGGAATCTGCTGTGACCTTGAGGTGGTGACCTCCCTGCTCATTGCTAGGCATGTAGGTGCTCATTAAATCTGTGTTATTTTCTCATGTGAGTGAATGAGTTGGATTGTGGTGTGGAAGAAAATAAAACATATACATGTAAAATATCTTAGTAATTATGGAACAGTAGAGGATTTGTGGCAAGAAAAAAAGATCTTGGGGTGCCTAGGTGGCTCAGTTGTTAAATGTCTGCTTTCGGTTCAGGTCATGATTCATGATCCCAGAGTCCTGGGACCAAGCCCCACTTTGTACTCCCTGCTCAGTGGGAAACCTGCTTCTCTCTCTCTCTCTCCTCACTGCTCGTGTTCCCTCTCTAGCTGTGTTTCTCTCTGTCAAATAAATAAGTAAAATCTTAAAAAAAGAAAAAAGATCTTTAAAACATTTGTTGAGGGCAATTAAATGGTGGTGTGGGGTAGTTAGGAACATTTCTCAAAGAATTTGACAAAGGTGAGCTGGGAAGAAGAGAATCTTTAAGGAGAAGAAATGATTTGAGAAGACATGTAGTAGAGGATCGAATGAAGTCAAATTTAGAGGGCTTCCAAGAATTTAGAAGTCACAAGTACAGAACCTGGAGTCAGGGAGACTGGGTTTAAATCCCATCTTAGCCATTTACTGGATGACTGTTCATAGGAAACTTAATTGTTTCTTTGGCCTCAGTTTTCTCATTTATAAAGTGGGGATAAGTCTATGTCACAGGATTGCTGTCATGATGAAGTGGAAACAATAAGAAATAAGTTAGCACAGTGCCTAAAATATAATAAACAATAAATACCAGGTATTATTTTTATTAGTTTGGAATGAAAGGAGATTTTTAAAACATGAAGATGGAAAAAGATATGTAGGATAGTCAAAAAATTTGAGACATTGGGGACAAATGTAATAGAAAAATGGGAAACCAATGAAGATTTCTGATGAGAGGCAAGAAATTGATATTTAAAGACAGTATTACAAAAAGACACTAGGCTTACTGTATTTAGGCAGGGAAACAAGCTAATAGGATACAGTGGTGGGTGAAATAGAGAAAACGTGGCTGAAGAAATGAGAAAGAGAAGGAGAATGTGGAAGCTATTACAGAGGAAAACCCCGCAGAACTCAGCAATTATTGCAAATGAAATGATGATGGTGGAGAACTTAAGAAAAAGATAAGTCAAAGATAGATAAAGATCATCCAGAATCAGAAGCAAGGTGCTTTCACTGATAGTGATGGATTAATCAGCGAAGAGTTTATTTAGGAGCAAAGTAAGGCAAATGGAAATAGAAGATGAAATATAAGGTAAGGTGAAATTCTTTTTTTTTACAGGTTTTCTTTGTTTTACTTTATTTTTTACAGTTGTGAAAGTTGGTTTGTCCTTCACACCTTAGATATTTTACACTTCTGCGTTTATTTTTTATTAATTAATTTGTTTATTATCACATCAATTAGCAGGTGTATAGCACATCATTAGTTTTTCATGCAAGGATATTCACTAGCTGTGTGTCACACCCAGTGCTCATCACCACATGTGCTCTCCTTAATGCCCATCACCCGGTGAAATTCTTTTAAACTACATCTCTATGGACTTATTTTATTTTTAGTTTGCTTATATCAGAAAGGTTCTCATGTCTTGAAAAATTCAGAGTCATACTACTGCAACCCCATCCCCTCCCTTAAGTCTTATCAACCTGCCTTTTAGGCTTCAACACCTCTCCCCCACCTGACCCCTGGCCTAACCCCTGGCAGCAACTGATTGTTTTTGTCTCCATCTAGTTGAGCTTTTTCAAGATGGAAACATATAGCAGATAGCCTTTGAGTGTCTTTTTCATCATGCATGAGGCATTTGAGATCCATCCATGTTATATCATCAGTTCTTTCCTTAATATTGCTAAATAGTTTGTTTATCTACTGGTGGAAGGATTTTGTGGTGGTTTCCAGTTTTAAAGTACTATAATAAGGTTGTTTAAACATCTGCATACAGGTTTTTGTGTGACCATAGTTTTCTTTTTTCTTGGATGAATATCTAAGAGTGGAATTTCCGGGTCAAACAGTAAGTATTTAACTTTATAAGAAAACTGCAAATCAAGTTGCAAATCCCATTTTGCATTTCCTCCAGCAATGTGTGACTGTTCAATTTGCTTTGCATCTCATCAGCATTTGGAATTGTCAGTTTTGTTTCTGCTGATGATTCAAATAGATGTGCAGTAGTATCTAGTAGTATCTATTTAATTGTGATTTTCATTTGTATTTCTCTAATGATGAGTTCTATTGAGCATCTTCCATGTGATTATCATCCTTATATCTTCTTTGGTGAAGTGTCTGTTCCCCACTTTTTTTTTTACAGGTGTTCTTCTTGAGGGTTTTGAGAGTTCTTTTAATACTCTTCTAATAAATCCTTTGTCAGATGTGTGGATTGTAAATACTTCTTCCAGTGTATACCTTGTCATTTCATTCCCACAACAGTGTCTTTCTAGGGCCCAAAGTTTTAAATTCTGATGATGACTACCTATCTATCAATGCTTTTCCTTTATGCGTCATGATTTTGATGTAATATTTAAGAACTCTCATTGTTCTAACATCACTCATGTAAAAGACTATCCTCTTACACATTTTAGTTGCCTTTGCATGTTACCCCAAAGATACAGATATAGTGAAAAGAAGGGCCATATGTACCAATGTTCATTGCAGCAATGGCCACAATCACCAAACTGTGGAAAGAGCCAAGGTGCCCATCAACAGACAAATGGATAAAGAAGATGTGGTACATATATACAATGGAATACTATGCCTCCATCAGAAAGGATGAATATCCAACTTTTGTAGCAACATGGATTGGATTGGAAGAGATTATGCTGAGTGAAATAAGCCAAGTAGAGAAAGTCAAGTATCACATGGTTTCACTTACGTGCGGCGCATAAGGGGTAATATACAAGACAGTAGGAGAAGGAAAGTAAATGCGAAAAAGGGTAATTCAGGGAGAGAAACAAAACAAGAGAGACTTTGGACACAGAAACAAACTGAGGGACTTGGAGGGAAGAGAGTGGGGGGATGGGAAAGCCTGGTGGTGGGTACTGAGGGTACCTATTGCATGGAGCACTGAGTGTGGGGAATGGGCAATGAATCTTGGAACACTGAAAAAAAAATTTAAGTAACAATAAAAAAAAAATCAATTGGCCATATTTGTGTGGATCTATCTCTAGAGTTGATTCTGTTCATCAATACTGTGCTACCTTGAATATTGGAGCTTCAAAATAAGTCTTGGGGCACCTGGGTGGCTCCATTAAACGTCTGCCTTTGGTGCAGGTCGCGATCCTCATGTCCTGGAATCAAGCCAGCATTAGGCTCCTTGCTCAGCAGGGAGTCTGCTTTTCCCTCTGCCCACCTCCCTCCCCCGCACTTTGCTTGTGCTCTCTTTTGCTCTCTCTCAAATAAACAAAATCTTTAAAAAAATAAATCCTGATATCAGGTGGTATAAGCCCTCTAACTTTCAAAATAGTTCTGCCTATTTTAAGGTCCTTTGCATTTTAAAGATTTTATTTGTTTGACAAAGAGAAACACAGCCAGAAAGGGAACACAAGCAGGGGGAGTGAGAGAGGGAGAAGCAGGCCTCCCGCCGAGCAGGGAGCCCGATGCAAGACTGGATCCCGGGTCTCCGGGATCATGACCTGAGCTAAAGGCAGTCACTCAACCAACTGAGCCACCCAGGCGCCCCTGAATAAACTTTTTAAAAAAATATTTTATTTATTTACTTGATAGAGACCACAAGCAAGGGAAGCAGTAGGCAGAGGGAGAAGCAGGCACCCTGCTGAGCAGGGGGCCTGATGTGGGACTCAATTCCAGGATCCTAGGATCCTGATCTGAGCTGAAGGAAGACGGTCAACGGACTGAGCCACCCAGGCACAGTGAATCAACTTGTTTTTAAATTGAGAAGTGAACATATTTCTGATCAGCTATATTTTTCTTTCTTTTTTTTTATTGTTACTTAAATTTTTTTTTTTCAAGTGTTCCAAGATTCATTCCCCATTCCCCACACCCAGTGCTCCACGCTTTAGGTGTCACCAGTACCCACCACCAGGCTCTCCCAGGTCCTTTGCATTTTAATACAAATTTTAGATTAGGTTATCTGTAATGACAAAATATTCCGATGGAAGTTTGAATGGGATTGTTTTGAATTTACAGGATAGTTTTTGGGGAATTGACATCTTAACAATATTGTCTTTTAACCCATAAACACAGTGTATATAACTCCTTTTATTTGTTTAATCAATATTTTGCAGTTTTCAGTGGACAGAACCTGAATATATTTTGTTAGATTCATATCCATGTATTTCATTTTTTGGTGCTATTCTAAAGAATACTATTTTGTAATTTTGATTTCCAATTCATACCATATACTATTGTATAGAAATACAATTCGTTTTTTATATTCTGTAAACTTACTATACTCATTAATTCTAAGGACTTTTTATAGATTCTCTAGAATTTTCTAAATAGACAATCATGTCATCTGCAATTGAGATGGCTTCATTTTTTTCTTTCTCAGACATGTACTTTTTATTGCTTTTTATTGCCCTATTGCACTAACTAGCACTTTCAATATGGTATTGAGTAGAGGTGATAAGAATGGACATCCCTGCCTTGTCCCAATCTCAGAGGGGAAGGATTGAAGTTTTCACTATAAGATAAAATGTTACATGTAGATTTGTGTAGAGGCTCTTCATCACAATGAGGAAGCTTCCTATTATTCTGAGTTGCTGAGAGTATTTTATTCTTTTGGCATGAATGAATGTTGCATTTTTATCAAATGTTTTTATTGCATATATTGAGATGATCATATGGTTTTTCTTCTTTAAACTGTTAATATCCTGAACTACATTGATTTCTCAGTGTTGAACTGGTTGCATTCTCAGCATAAAGCCCACTTTGTTGTAATGCATTATTTTTTTTACATATTGGTGAACTCAATTTTGATACCATTTTGTTCAAGATTTTTTCCCATTTTCCTGAGGAATAATGATCAGTATTCTTTTCTTGTAGTACATTTGTCTGGCTTTGATATCAGGTAATGCTGGCCTCACGGGAAGTGTTGGTAAGTATTTCCTCCTCTTCTGCTTTCTGGAAAAAATTGTGAAAAGTTCATATTAACTCTTCCTTAAATGTTCAATAACATTTTCCAGTAAAATATCCGGGCATGGAGCTTTCTTTGTTGGAAGGCTTTTAACTACAAAATTAATTGCTATAATTGATTTGGGACAATTCAAGTTACCTAATTCTTCCTGAGTGAGTTGTGATAGTTTGTGTCCTTCGAGGGTACATCCATTTTATCTAAGTTGTTGCACTTTTGGGCCTAGAGTTATTAATAGTATTTCCTTATTATCATATTTATTTTATTTTATTAATAATATTTCCTTATCATTTTACATTGTAATATTTGTGCAGATATATCTTCTTAATTTCTGATATTGGTAATTTATGTATTTACCCTCTTTTTCTTGGTCACTCAAAGTAGAAATTAATAAATTTAATCGCTCTTTTCAAAGACTGTACTTTTGGTTTCATCTATTTCTCTGTTTTCTTGTTTTTAGTTTTCATTCCTTTCCCTTACATTTATTATCTCATTTCTCCTGCTGGTTTTGGGTTCAATTTGCTCTTCTTCTTCTAGTTTGCTAATGTGTAAATTTAGGTTACTTTCTCTCTTTTCAACATAAGCTTTTCATGCCACATGAAAATACAGCAGAGAATATTTGAGTCATCAGTACTACCCAGTTAAACCTAAGCATATAGATACAGATTTAATTTAATTTGAATAGAGTATTCTTCAGTCAAGTGTTTCCCATAGTTTCAATTACACAAAAGCAGCAAAGAAACATGTGGATTCTACTACAAAATTAATTCAAGTGCTTCTTGAATATGAAAATAAGATGATTACTTTGGAAAGAGACAAGAAAAATGAGTCCCAGACACCTCAGTTCTGTCCACTAGACACAAAAAGCAGGTTCCTAAGGACATTTTCAGGATCAATTGAATCCTGAGGTTAGAAAACTTAAAACTGCAATATATGAAACTTATAAAAAATGATACACTTCATCCAGACTGTAGAATCAACAAGAATTTAATAAACTTAATCAAATAATTGTAGTTCAATTGCACATAAATTTGAATTGTTTTCCCATTAAAGAATGCTTGTCTGTAAATTATTGCAGGGAAAGCCATTTTCAAGTTAATGTTTCTACCATTAGAAAATACAAAGGGCATTTTCATTAATTAGACACAGCTCTCTTTCCTCCTAGTTTATCATTACCTTTGCTAGGTGGAATCAGTTTAGTACTCAAATTTATTGGCATGTGTGATTCAATGGCACTATTTGTTTAGAGTTCATCATATACCTGGTGGAATAAACTCATTAAGTATAAATGAATAGTTATGTAGTCATCATCTAAAATGAGTCAGTGCTATTCTCCAGAGTCATTATAATGAATGTGAACACAGCTGGAATAAAAGTCTCTGTGAAGGTTACAGGATTTATTCTGAAATATTTAAGGCTGCAGTTTTCTTCTTATTTTTTGAGGGCCCTCGCTCAGGAAAAAGAACTTGACCTCCTTTTAAAGAGATTATTACATGCATGTACTTGCCATTTTATTAAAGCTACACACATTCTGCCGTGACATCTCAGAAAGTATGGGAACATGGAAAAGTGAGGATGGGACTGGCTGTTTTTGTTTGGTCAATTTTCTATATTCAAGAAAAGGTCTGGAGGAGAATGAATCTTGCAGGTTTGATGGCTACTAAGTAATTGATGTTGTCAAAATGCAAGATTCCTCTGTCTTCAACCCTCTTTCTGATTTCCCATTGTTCCCTTAAGAAAGAGGAATGGTTCAGTTAGCCAATATATTTAAGAAAAAAAAAAAACTAAAAAAGAAAAAGAAAGAGGACTGGTGTGCAGCATGAAAGAGTGAATTTCATCTTTTTGTTTTCAAGATTTATAATCCAGATTGGAATTTGGTTCTATAATGCTTTTTAGGATCTAAAGGTAGCAGTGGGTAGAATTGAATATGTAAATAAGGATGGAGACTATTCTGCACTACTGAACAGTGTTCTAAAACTCTGTTTTGAAAATGTGCAAATACAGATAGTATACCAGAACCTTGCTTTTTAAACCAACAGTCACCAGTATGCTGTTACGACATGCATGATCCTTATCAATTAAAGGAATGCTTAAAATCAGGAAGTAAAGTCAACAACAAAAACAATTGCATTTTAGCTGTGCACAAAGCTCACCCATTTTTCCAGAATTTCATAGCAGATTAGCCTATTTCACAGTCAACACCAATGAGGAAATGTCAGGAGTGAGATAAGAGTTTAACAGCTGATTCAGTATCACTTTGTTTCATGTTCTGCAACTCTATTCCAGGGGTCAAATTCTGGGTAAGTGAGGGATGAAATGCTGTGGTTTGAAGGATTTCCTGGGATGTAAGATGACTTTTCCTCAGTTCCCCCTTCCTCTACCTTTCAAGATATCTGAAAAATTCACCAGGACACTTTTTATAATACAGTGATGATCAGTTTATTAATATTAAGTATGATGGAAATAGGGTCAAAGTGTGAAGCTTCATTTAGGTAATGTTCTTCATATGAAAAACAGAGACCTTGTATATCAAGCAAGTGAATGGTTTATGCTTTCCAAATTGCAGTTAATAAATATTAAATATTATTTATTCAAGTGGCAATACTTCATTAGGCATAAAAATTAAACATTGAACCAAATAGAAATTAAATGTAAATACATTTTTAATGAAAAAAATCAAGGAAAAGAGGCAGGTGAGGAATATATTCTGTAACCATTTTTTTTTTCTTTTTTGAAAAGATCATGATGTTGTATTACCTGTATTCCTTCTCACTGGTGCCTTTATTCTCTGTGTTCCCCTTCTTTCTCCATTCTTTCCAGTTTTCCCTTCTTCCCACTCCCTGGAGCCTGGTTCCTGTTGCCAAATACAGCTATAGATTAGTGCTTCTCACCTCTCCTGAGACTTTGCACAATGCTCTTGTCTTCCCTGCAGGGTGAAAACTGTACTGATTATCACTCTAAATATTCATGTATTTGTTAAGTCATGGTTTTAGTTGCTGGGAGCCAGCCCCAGCAACCAGTAACCGGCAGGGTCCAGAAGGGAGGGAAGGCAACAGCGCTTTTGAATGAGGAGACCGGACTCGAAGTGTGGTATGGGGATCTCCTGAAAACACTGTTCTCAGGACTCTTTATAGCATTATCACAAAGTTTCCTGTAATCTATGATTCATTAATCTTGTGTGACAATAATGTCCATGAAGACCCCAACTATTACACAGGATGTTCTGGTTAAAGTCCAATCTAAGGAACAATCGATTAGAGACAAATCTTAACTTTACTGGCAACCATACATTAGATGGTTCCTATCAATCATTGTCCTATCAGGACTTCTTGACTTCCCCTTAAATGCAGGGAGGTGAACATGCGGTAGTGTGGTTATGAGATTTCTATTGCTTAAACTAAGCTAGTTATACTGCAGCTACTACTATTATCATGGTTTGAAAGGGTAGGGTGAAACTTGAGGCTTGACATAAGTAAGGAAAAAGTAGGAGCAGAGAAAGGTTTGATATAATTGTAGGTATAAGGAGAAAAGTGTTTTTCAGAACTAGCCAAGTGGAAAGGGAGAACAAAGAGAGCAAAGCTGCATGGCGTCGATGACCGTGACTCTGCCTACCTCCCTCGCTTTGAGAGAGGGTCATGGCGTTCCATGCCTTGCAGAGGGAACCCATATGAATGACCGTGCTTCTGGTCTGCAGTATTTAGTGAGCTGAGTACTGAGTCTATTGCCTAAAAAAATCAAACCGCAAAACAAGAGAAGGTTTTCACATTAACAGTCAGGTGGTAATACGCACAGAAGCAAACCATTTATTGCTCCCTGTTCATTCATTCACTAGTTCACTCATTCATTCAATAAATGTGTGTGTTGGTGGCCCTGTGTGTTTCACAGATGCAAGATACTGGGGTGTCAAAAGATATAAGGTTCAGCAGAAGATTATGATGAGTTTTAATAGTTGTTTTTCTTTGAGAAATCAGGAGAAACTTCGGCACAAACAGATCGAAAGTGGAATGAATGAATAACCTGAAGGTAGGTAAGTGTGATTTTTGAAGTGAAATGTCCCTCTTGGTTTCTCCTCTCTCCACAATACTCATTCAGAAGGTGTGAGGGAAGGGGGTAGAGTAAGTTAAAGCCTCCTCAGCCCCTGTGTATTCAAGGCCCGGGTTTACTCATTTACCGCACAAAAGGGTAGGATTCTTGAAGGTAGGGATTTTTGTGTTTTGTTCACTGATATAACCTGAGTGCCTGAAGCAGTAGGTGCTGAATAAATTTAAAATAATATTTGATGAAGGAACTGACCTTGGGTTGTAGCTTCACTTCTCTTTCTCCATTTCCTCGTCTGTAAAATAAGGATAATGGTAACAACTTGCTAGGAGAGTTTGAGCATTAAATGAGGATGTAAAGCTTAGAAGAGCATCTGGCACAGAGTCAGGTCTAACAAGCTATATGGCTCTTCCACAAGTGTTCATCACACAGCTGCCAGGCCTCATGGTGGGCAACGAGTACTCCTATGAGAGTGACACAGGCAGAGTCCTTGCCTTCCAGGGGGAGCGAGCGGCACAGACATTAAATGTACACACATGCGTAATTATAGGGATGAGTTGGGATGAGTGCCAGAAAGGAAAAAACAAAAGAAAACAAAAAACACAGGAGGTCCTAGCAAGGAAGACTTTATTGGATGTTGGGTCAGGGGAGGTCTCATTAAAGAGTGGTAGCTGTACGGATACTTGGGAGTTGAGAAGAAATTAGTCCACGGTAGGTGGAGGAGGGCTCCATGCCCAAAAGGAATAGGGATGGATGGTGGGGCCCCAAGGCAATAGAGAGATCGGTGCATTCAAGAAGGAACTCTATGTGCATGGGCTACATATCTCCAGACTTTTATATCAAAGACTCCTTTTTCATTAAGACCAACATGGCTCTTGTTTTGTTGTTATTGGCTACCAAACTGAATCATAATAACTCTGCTTGCACTTCCCCCACCTAGCCCCCAGGTTTCTCTCAAGTTTGGATGCTTCTTAAAATTAATGGCATCTTACAATTGTAATTACAGCATTCTTATCTCTCTTTTTTTAAAGATTTTATTTATTTGACACAGAGAGATCACAGGCAGGCAGAGAAGCAGGCAGAGAGAGAGGGGGAAACAGGCTCCCTGCTGAGCAGAGAGCCCAATGCAGGGTTCCATCCCAGGACCCTGAGACCATGACCTGAGCTGAAGGCAGAGACTTAACCCACTGAGCCACCCAGGCACCCCCATTCTTATCTTTCTTAGTGGAATATATACTTATGTAACTTATTTTAATTGATGACAATTTATACTTGAAATAGGGTGACATACTGTAACTTATAATGCTAAACATTATAAAATAGACACAAAGGTAAAAGCAAATTTGATGTGGAGAAACTAAATATTTCAATATGTCAATTTAATATTTATTAGTGGCATAAATTCCTTAGCTCTTGTAATATATTTGGAGAGAACAAATTGGTTAAGTATGTTTAATTATTTTCAAAAATTTTGATTCATAACTTATGATCATTTTAAGTGAGGCTTGGGTGACTATGAATTTCCCCCTTAGGACTGCCTTTGCTGTATCCCATAGGTTTTGGATCGATGCATCTCCATTCTCATTGGTTTCCATGAAGTGTTTCAGTTCTTCTTTGATTTCCTGGTTGATCCACAGATTCTTGAGCAGGATCATCTTTAGCTTCCAAGTGTTTGATTTTCTTCTGAACTTTTTATGGTGGTTGAGTTCCAGTTTCATGGCATTGTGGTCAGAGAATATGCAGGGAATAATCTCAATCTTCTGGTATTGGTTGAGCCCTGATTTGTGACCCAGTATGTGGTCTATTCTGGAGAAAGTTCCATGTGCACTCAAGAAGAATGAGTATTCTGCTGTTTTAGGGTGGAATGTTCTGAATATATCTATGAGATCCATCTGGTCCAATGTGTCATTCAAGGCTCTTATTTCTTTGTTGATTTTCTGTTTAGATGATCTGTCCATTGCTGAGAGTGGTGTGTTAAGATCTCCTACAATTAATGTATTTGTATCAATATGATTCTTTATTTTGCTTAACAGTTGGCTAATGTAGTTGGCTGCTCCCATGTTGGGGGCATAAATATTTACAATTGTTAGATCTTCTTGGTGTATAGACCCTTTGAGAATGATGTAGTGTCCTTCTGTGTCTCTGACTACAGTCTTTAGATTAAAATCCAATTTGTCTGATATGAATCACTACCCCGGCTTTCTTTCATAACTTATGATCATTTTAAATTTAAATTCTGTTTCTTTAAGTACTTAGTATTATGTAGTATTTGAGAAGGCTACCTCACAAGGATCTGTACATTTAAATCGAAGACATTCAAGACAGGCTATACTTACTAAAGTGCAATACTCATTATTTGGTCCTAGACAACAGCGAAACCAACATTTTTGCTTAAAGCCAACTCATAAATTTTCATCTTCCCTTATGCAACCAGTTGATTTTTTGGCAAACTAAACAGAAGATGTTGAATTTTTACATCGCTTTAATTCTATTTAGAAGGGTTTTTTTTTAGTGTTAGAAATTTGTTTCCAATAGTTTTAAATATGCAGATATGCAAGTTTTTATAGAAGACAAACTTACATTATTATTGTCAACAGAAACTCAATCTATGGAAACATTTCCAGACATTCATTTTCAACATGCTGGCTTCATAACATAACTCTCTTTTGAAAAGCAACTATATTTTTCATTTATGGCTGTCTTTTTGTCAGATTTGGTGAGATTAACATTGTTTTTCCTTTATAATGTGGTTATGAACTCTTATCAGATATTAAGAGAAGGATTAGCTCTGCCATTTTCTTGTCCATTTGGGCTGCATTTTAAATCCTCTATCTGATGTGCATGTGTGTGTGCACCTGTGTGTGTGTGTGTGTCCGTGTGTGTGTGTCCATGTGTATGTGCTCATGTACATATTTGTAGATGTTCTTGCTCAAGAATCACTTAAAACCACTCATTCATTTAGGACAGATGATTTTAATTAAAAAAACATAATGCAGGTGTTTTCTTAAGTTAAGCCTGCCTATATTTTGATACCCAGTGTATGAAAATGGTCACTTGAACTGTTTTTCCTGCTACATCTCTGAGTTGTAACCTGACAAGCAGACTAAATGAGAGAGCAGCTGTCTATCTGGGTATTAAATATTAGTAAGTCAACTACTTTTCTTATTTCTAGTAAAAATTAAATATAAGTGAGTTCTAACATTTTCTTCCCATATCCTAGCAGATTGATTGCCTAGCACATTCTTTGAGGTCAAGACACTCTATTTTGGAAACCCTGATTGATCAATCAATTTATTTATTGATTTTTTAAAATATTTTATTTATTTGACAGAGAGAAACACAGCCAGAGAGGGAACACAAGCAGGGGGAGTGAGAGAGGGAGAGCAGGCCTCCCGCCGAGCAGGGAGCCCGATGTGGGACTCAATCCCAGGTCTCTGGATCATGACCTAAGCCGAAGGCAGTCGCTTAACCAACTGAACCACCCAGGCGCCCTATTGATTGATTTTTTAAAAAAGATTTTATTTATTTGAGAGAAAGAGAATATGAGTGTGGTGGGGATGAGCAGAGGGAGAGGGGAGAAGCAGACTCTCTGCTGAGCAGAGAGCCCAACATGGGGCTCAATCTCAGGACCCTGGGATCATGACCTGAGTAGAAGACAGATGGGCTTAACTGACTGAGCCACCTGGACAACCCTGGAAACCCTATTTATAAGACAAATTTCTTAGTTTTGATTTTATAGTTTTCCTCAAAGTGCTTTCCACCCATGTCTCTATGTTTATTCTTCATTTCTCTGTTTCACAAACCTCCAGAATTCTTTAATTCATCTTCCTACCCTTACAGGATGCAGTGCAAAATAGCAGTGTGCTTCTCCAATTAATGTGTGCCCAAGTCACCTGAGGATCTGGTTACAGACCTGATCTGGAATCAGTAGGTCAGGGGTGGGGCCTGAGATTGTGACTCTTGAATAAGCCCCTAGGTGATGCTGCTGCTGGAGGTCGATGGATGAGTTTGAGTAAAAAGGAAAAAAGGAGAAAACATTGTCAGAAATACATTGTACTCGTTCCTAAATTTGGGAAAGCCACACCTTGAGCCTTAGGTTTTCATAGCTGTTCTTCAGTGTTCGTTCATTCCAGAATTCCTTCATTCAACAAATACTTATTGAGCACCATTTAATATGTACCAGCCTATCATGCCAATTCCTGATAAATACCCAGTTTCAGGTATTGAGCTCAGCCACATGGACTGTGGGCGAATTAAAGAACTTAGCATAAATTGGAGTACATATCAATCTATTTACATGCATGCATCATACATGCACACAGGGCAAGCGCAGACATGCACGCACGCCCGCATGCGTGTGCACACACAGGAACTGTCCTGAGGCACATGGTTCACATCGTCCTTTCAGCCTTCAGTACCCCACAGTAATCTCTCTGCATGTGTGATTTTACTGATTTTTCTTCAGTCGGAACTTTCCTTTCCCTCTACACTGAGCAAATACTCTTTCTCCTTAGCTTTTCTACCTGTTACAATGTACATTACTCATCTGGCACATAGAAAATACTAAAAAGCCTATTATTTCTTTTTTTGGTAGTAATGTTTGAGTCATAATCTCTTTAAGGAGGGGGATCATGTCTCATTCTTTTGAAATATAGTTCATTACATTTAGAAGAAGCTCAGTCAATATTTATCGACAATAGCCATATTTAATGTTACATATTTAAATGTTATATAATAGCCATGTCTAACACTAATTCTTAGATGGTCTGTGGTTTCTTTTATTATTTAGTATTTCTTTTATTGTTCACTAGTTTTCAGTTAAGTGGTATTTTTGCTCACAATTTATAGTATGAAGAGTTGAATTCATAGAAATGGAAGAGTAGAATGGTGGTTGCCAGGGGCTGGTGGCATTGGGGAGAGGGAGAGGTTGGTAAGTTATAGCATGAATAAAGTCTGAGGAGCTGATGTAGAACATGGTGACTATAGGTGGTAATGTATTATACAATTGAAATTTGCTAAGATCTTCAGTGTTCCCGCCCAAGGAAAAAAGTAAATATGTGAGGTGAGACGAGGTGTTCAGTGATTGGACTGTGAGATCCTTTCACAATATAAATGTACAGCAAGTCATTATGTTATACACTTCCAATATATTACCACCTTATTTGACAATTTTACCTCAATAAACCTGAAAAGAAAAACAACTATAGATTACAAACAACAGATATTCTGGAAACTGTAATAAAGAGACTTTAAGGTATTATCTTAATGGTTACTCATTCAATTCATTGTTCTATCACTGTTTCTTGATAAAGATCATATTTTATATTCTGAATAGGTCAATGTTCATCCTGTTCTGCTATGTTGTAGTAACTCATGCAAATTATTAAAAAGTAAATAGTAGAGACTAACTTTTTACAATCCATCAAAATAAGGAGTTTTAAACAATCCACACAGTTATGTCAGTTCAGTAAATTAAAATAATTGAACTTGTGCTCTTCCTACATCTTTTAATTCATCATATATAAAAAATGTACTGTCAATATGATAGCACAGCCAAAAAGTCATACAAATTCAGTGTCTGCCTTTTCAAAGTGTCTCTCCTGAATCCTGTGTTTGGCTGAGGTGGGAATGGAAGCCATGACAGGACCCTTCCCTCTTAACACACACCTTTATCACTACAAGATTATCTTCAAGTTCCACATAGAGGCTGGTCTATAATATCTTTCTTGGTTGAGAATCATATCAGATATCTAGTTTAGATCTAGTTGGTTCCTATCTTGAGAATTAGCAAGTACATGGTTCATTTATTCTCTTAAAAATAATGACACAATCAGAGAAAGACAGTTATCATATGATCTCTCTGATATGAGGAATTTTAGAAGCAGGGCAGCAGATCATGGGGGATAGGGAGGGAAAAAAATGAAACAAGAAGGGATCGGGGAGGGAGACAAAAAATAAGAGACTTTTAATTTCAGGAAACAAACCGAGGGTTGCTGGGGTGTGGGGAGGGAGGGATAGGGTGGCTGGGTTATGTAAAAAATAAAAATTAATAAAAAAAATAATGATACTTAAAACATTGGTGGATACCTGAACTTCATTTTAAAAAGTAGCATAGGGGATTCTACAGTGAAATCTTTTTCTCAGTCAATCCTGAGCCATATCGACCAAAATTCACACCCCAAGATAATCCTTGTTGTCAGTTCTCAGGTATTCTTCTCTATCAGCTAGCAACTGATATATAACAAACTACCCCAAACCCAGTCACTTAAAATAGTAAGTACTTTGGTTTTGTGGGTTGGCTTGGCAGTTTTTCAGTCTTGGCTGAGCTCAGTCATGCACCTATGGCTGGGGGTTGTTTAGGCCATGGCTGGCTTATGATGACCTGGCTGGGGATGAGTTGGGTATTGAGAACCTCCAATGCAAACTTTCCTCATTCAGCAGGTTAGGCTGGGCTTGTTCTCATTGGCAATCACCTGAGTCTGAGAGGAAGAGAATAGAAGCACAGAAGGACTCATGGGGCCTGTGCTCTGAACTAGCAAACAGTCACCTCTGCCACATTTTAATGTTAAGGCCAGCTCAGAGTCAAGGGGTGAGCAAATAGTTTCCTCATCCTAATGGAAGGAACTGCAAAATCATCTTGTTAGAGCAGAGATGCAGGGAGGGGTGAAGGATCAGAGATGCTTTTGCTATTCGTGCACTCTACCTTTGAACTCTACATTATGTATATATCAATATATATATATTTATGCATGTGCATATTTTTTCTTTTGTCTTTTTCTCTTTGCTTTAAATATTAACAAGTTAATATTTATTAAGCATACAATACCAGGTAGTATTTTAGGCACTTGTCTTGTACTAATTCACTTAATCCTTCCCCAAACTCTAGCATTGGACAAGTGACGATACAGAGATGTTAAGTAATGTGCCAAAGGTCACCCAGCTGGTAGGCATTGGAGGCAGGATCCATTCCAGCAGACCAATGTGACAGCTTGAGTTCTCAGAGCTGTGCTTCTCTGCTTTCTGTGAACCTGATGCCATTTTATACCATCGTTTACACAACGTTCTGCGCCTTGCTCTAGTCACTTGGAAACCAATTTTTGAGATTGTTTTGTAAAGTTTCCTCATTATTTTCAGTGAGTATACGTACTTGGTTGTATTGATGTATATAAATCATTTAACTAATCCCTTATTTATGAGACTTCACGTTATCTCAGATCTTTTTCTGTTACAAACCGTATCTCACTAGATATCTCAGCATATTGGTTTATTAAATGAGACCAGAGGGTCAGTTTTACTGCTGAAGACACAACAACCATGAATACTTACATTCTGAATAACATAGTATTGAAATTCAAAAGCAACAACTATGGTAATTTTAAGAAAAAGAACAGAAATATGATAGCATTAGACACTCTTAGAGAGTGTTCTTAGTTATTTTCACATAAAATGCTTACAGAATAACCAAGAGGGGCATAGATAATCTGAATGATAGCAAACTTGTTCAAATTAGTACTCATCAACTCATTCTGTACAAACAGCAAATACATTTTATTTCGAGTGTCTCCTTGGTCAGATATTAGACAACACTCTGGACTGTATTCTATTAAAACTGAAAACAAATACTAGAAGAATAGAGAAAACCTGAGTCATCTGGCAAACATTATCTTAATAAATTCTTAGGTAAAGGAGGAATTCTAAACTGTTTAAAATACAAAATAGCTAGGAAAATAATTATGAGATACAATCAAGGAGGGAAATTCATGGTATTTAAAGACTAAAAATTACAAATTGCTATTCCACTCAAGAAATTATAAAAGAAAAACACATCTATGTAGAACAAGTAGAATAATTAATGAACATAAAAGCAGAAATGAATGAATTAATAAAGAACACAAGCAATGAAAAGCAAATGTAAGAGTTGTATGTTTGAATAGAATGGTTCTTTGAAGAACCATAAAAAAGATAAACAAACAAACAAAAAACCATAAGAGAACTAAACCACGAGTGAAACCAAGCAAGTGAAAACAAGAAAAAGAAACAAAAATAGAATAATATTAGCATGAGAAATTAGAAATAAATGCAGATATCAGTATTAAATAAAGTATAATGATATGTTTTTATTGTATTTATGGTAATAGATTTGGAAACGAGGATGGAATATCTAAGAAAATATAAATAACAAGATTTAATAATATCATGAAAGGGATTACCAGAGTGATCCAGAAGATCCTTTTTAAAATGTACAAGTCCATATATACAGCTCCATAGTGAAGGGTTGTTAAGTCATGTTTTGTTAGCTCATATACTGAGCTGTTTCAAATCGTATTTCATTTCCTCTTGTCTCCTTATCCTGTATTTCTACATTCTTTTTTTACTTTTTTATTTTTATTTATTTTTTATCATAAGTGTACTCTTTAATCCCCATCCCCAATATTCCCCATCCCCTTCCACCTTTCCTCTGGTAACCCTCTGTTTATTTGCTATTAACAATCTTGTTTCTTGATTTGTCTGTCTCTTTTTCCTTTGTTCATTTGTTTTGTTTCTTAAATTCCACAGATGAGTGAAATCATGTGGTATTTGTCTTTCTCTGACTGACTTATTTCTCTTAGCATTATACTTTATAGCTCTATCTATGCTGTTGTAAATGACAAGATTTCATTCTTTTTTATGGCTGAATTATATATATATATATATATATATATAATTATATATATGTAATCATATATATAATATAAATATATCACTTCTTGTCCATTCGTCTATCGATGGACACTTGGGCTGCTTCCATAGTTTGGTTATTGTAAATAATGTTGCAATAAACATAGGGGTGCATGTATCCCTTTAAATTAGTGTTCTTGTATTTTGGGGATAAATACCCAGTAGTACAGTTACTGAGGAACCTCCATACTGTCTTCCACAGTGGCTGTACCAGTTTGCATTCTTAGCAACAGTACAGAAGTGTTTCTTTTCCTTCACACCTTCATCAACACTTGTTGTTTCTTATTTTAGCCATTCTGACATGTTCTGTCTGAGGTATAAGGTGATGTCTCACTGTAGTTTTCTTTGCATTTCCCTGATGATAAGTGATGCTGAGCAACTTTTCATGTATCCATTGGCCATCTGTATGTCTCCTTTACAGAAATCTCTGTTCATGTCTTCTGCCCATTTCTTAATTGGATTATTTGTTTTTTTGGGGGGGTATTGAATTATATCCATTCTTTATATATTTTGGATACTAACTCTTGTCAGATACGTCATTTGCAAATATCTTCTGTTCAGTAAGTTGTCTTTTAGTTTTGTTGATGGTTTCCTTTGCTCTGTAGAAGGTTTTTATTTTGATGTAGTTCCAATAGTTTGTTTTTGCTTTTATTTCCCTTGCCTCAAGAGACACATCTAAAAAAATGTTGCTATGGCCAATGTCAGAGAGATTACTGCCTGTGCTATCTTCAAGGACTTTTATGGTTTCAGGTCTTACATTTAGGCCTCTTATCCATTTTGAGTTTATTTTTGTGTGTGGTGAAAGGAAATGGCCCAGTTTTATTCTTTTGCATTTGGCTGTGTAGTTTTCCCAACACCATTTGTTGAAGAGACTTTTTCCTGTTGTATGGTCATTCCTCCATTGTTGAAGATTAGTTGACCATAGAATAGTGGGTTTATTTCTGGGTTTTCTGTTTTGTTCCATTGATCCATTCCATTGATCTATTTTTATGCCAGTACATTACTGTTTTAATCACTACTGCTTTGTAATATAACTTAAAATCTGGAATTGTGATATCTCTAGTATTGTTCTTCTTTTTCAAGATTGCTTTGGCTATTTTGGGTCTTTTGCTGTTCCGTACAAATTCTAGGATTGTTTGTTCTAATCCTGTGAAAAATGTTGGTAAAGTGTTGGTAATCAAGGAACAGATTATTCTTATACTACTGTACATCCTTGATTCTAGGAATCAAGCCTTTGACTGTTCCATAGAACTGAAATCAGGACACATTGTATAGTATATAAAGACCACATTTAATGTTATATTGTTTCAATGTCTCTATAAAATCATCTGTTAAATTAATAATGCATTGTAAAATGAGTAAAGTTATAGAAGCTGACTACGCTATTCAAATAGAGATAAATGTCAGCAAATAATCTTGCCTCCTTTCTTATCAACATGCACACTTCATATAGACTTAACTGCTCCAAAGAAATTTTAAGAATAGTTGCTTTATAGATGTGTAATTTTCTCCGAGTAGACTGGAAATCTCTTTGGTGGGGAATCATACCTTTTGCTCCTATTTTTACCTACCATAGAACAAAAGTAAAATTTGGACAAATACAGGATAATGATACATGCTTTTGGGACAATGAAGGTCAGAGGCAGTCTAACACAAGAATTTTAGTCTAAAACCTCTGTTTGGGATTCTTCTACCACTATATATCATCTGTAGAGTTGGAACAAATTACTTCACTTCTAAGTCGTAGTTATTCATCTATAAAATGTGTGCAATAATAATAACCTAGAGGGGAAGTATTAATCATGATAATTGAAATATGTAATAGGAAATTATTTGGTACAGTGGTGAACATACAGGAAGAGCTCAATAAATGATCATGACCATGGTGATGGACTCTTCATAATTTCAAGTTTCCTTACTAAGGAATTTCCTTAATTTCCTTAGTAAGGCAACTCAGTAAGGATTCCTTAGATGGAATCTTTATCAGGGCAGGGGAATTTGTCTCGCTTATTGTTTTATCGGTTGCACTTCAAGTAGTTGTTGTCATATAGCAGGGATCAAATACCACCTGTTGAAGGATTGAATAAATTTCCCATATTTGCCAAGCATAATCTACTTAGTCTGCCTTAAAAGAACTCAGCAGCGAGTATTTTCATCATTGCAACACTAAACAAGGTTTTATTTCTTCTTCTGTTAATAAAGGTTTGGTTTAAGAGGATTTGATAAGCACACATTTATCTTTTGTATGCGCCATACCTTTAGTTCTTCTGGCAGTTTTTCTCATTCGGTGTCAAAAAGAAAATATGTGTTGGGGAAGTTTTTCTATCAATATTTTGTAGTAATAAAAGAAGCTGAATGAAATACACTGGAGACTGACAGAGGAAAAAAAATACAGCCCAGCATCTGGGCAGTATGATTAATTTTTTTTAACACAAATTTGTTCATTTCTTGTATGCCTCCATTCATTTTCCATTATTCCATTCTAATAATGAGTTTCAAAGATGAAAATAATTATTTCACAAAAAATATAATTTGGTGCAGGGGCTATATTAGTCTTAAAAAAGCATGAGCTATCACATGCTTGAAATTGTCATCAAATTCCTTCAAATTAATGGTCATTTAAAAAGCTACGCTCTCTCCATTCGCTCAGGATGAATGTGAATGTGCACATCCAGGGAGAGCACCAATCAATTTAGTAGTTAATGATTATTGTTTCCATTTCAGTGTTTACATTTTCCTTCAGCTTCTCCTAATGCAGTGTTGTTCGACTTACGGGAAAAGGTAGGACTCTGAGCACTGTGGCATGTGTGAGCGCTTCTTTGCTTATTCTTCATGGAGGCATTTAGTCAGAATTTAACAGAGGAGCAGCAATAACTGGAAAGATCTTTGCCCACCCCAGTGAACACAAGAAAGTAATTTCAGAGACTTGGCGCTAATGCTGCACTGCACCATGCAAATACAGCATAAAGTTTATCTTTACATTTATTTGCAAATGTGTACAGATATGCTTCACATAAATTAATCCTCCATTTCATTATAAGGAAAGAATTACGTCTGTGGTCAAAAGTGATGGTAGAGGGGGAGAGTTAATCTGATTTAGCGCAGCATGTGAAAAATTAATTGGAAGTCAGAACTCCATAGTGTTTATTATAAAGTAATTTCACACCAGCTCAAGATTAGCATGGGAACGGGTGACAATAGGTCATCAATATGTTAATTGAAAGAGAAGGCATGCTTTGTAAGGAGGGAGGGAGAGAGAGAAGGAGAGAGACAGAAAGAGAGATAGAGAGATGGACTGATTGATTTAGAGATTCAGGATGTAATATGAATTGATGGTGGTTTGGGACAAAGGGTATAGAAAGAATGGGACCCCACTGAAAAAGATGACCTTCTGCAAACTCAAGTGGGTAGCTTCAGCAGGCATAAGTCTGGTGACATGAAACTATGAGACCCTCCGAGATCCCTGGAGATTGAAATGTTTTCCGGTTGCTGCACCTTTAAATGACTGTCTTGTAACTGAAGACACTGAACTGCACTCTGGCGCAGATGAGGGAGCCTGGAGAGAAAGGGAATAGCCTAGGTGCAGGGCCAGGGGCTTTAAGCTCTCCCCATCTTTTGTTCTCTGAGGACACAGCTGGGCTCTCAGAGGCTCTGCACCTCACCTGGAAGAATGAGTGCAGTAGCATTAGTGGTGAAGTGAGGGCGTCTTTCATTACCAACCTCAGGGCTAATAAAGCCAACACCCGCAGACAACTAACAGAAAACAACCTGTCATTTGGACGTCCTGCTGACTGAGCAGCCAGGTCGGGCTCAGCCTTCTAGTTGAGTGCAGAACCCACGAGCATCTACCCGGGCAGCACGGGGCAGCCACCGGTGTCCCAGCACACGCCAGCCTCCCACCCTTGTGCTGCGGGCTGAACCGTGCAGCATGGGCCCCTGCCCCCCACAATCCAGTGCTTGCAGTAGGAAAATGCTTTTCCTGGAGTATTTGCATACCAGAGGGAGGTGTTAAAGAGGTCTTATGGCTAGCCAGTCAGGCCACAGGCACGGAGCCCAGATGACATCTGGGTGAGAACTCGGTCACTAACCATAGTCATAGTCATCGCCAGGGTCTAGGCTAGGGGTTCACCAAGGGTTTAAATATGCGTTTCCATCTACAAACAAAATGTAGAACCAGGTAACGATTCAATCGAGCTAGAAACTGACCCAAGCTAATGGAACTCACAGAAACAGAGCGGATAGAAACTCGTGTGGGTAAGTGAAGTGTATGGAAGTCTTGTGTGTGGGCAGGAGGCGGGTGGGGGCTGGAGTCAGATGAGTCCAGGACTTTTATGTGTAAAGGGAAGAAATCATCTTTTAGGGTTCTGCAAGTCTCTGTGGTCTGAGCTGATGAGTGTGACCTTTTGGCCTACACTTTCTTGTGGAAAGTTTGCAACCCAGGCTGACACAAGCTGTTGTAATATGTTAATTTTGACCCAACTGTGATACAAATACTAACAGTGATCTCCAGGACCTTTTCACTTAGAAATACAGTCCTTTGGACATAACTTTCAGCGTGAGGTATCCTGATGAAGTGTACTGACCTTTCTAATGAAGGTCAAAATTAAGAAAAAAAAAACCTCAGAAAACAAAAAAGAAAACAAGGAAAGAAAAAGTGATTTAGAGAAATGGGAGGTTGTCATCCCTGAGGTTAGCAGTGCAGGCGCAATCCTTCTGCATTCTTTTAGGAAACTCTGGGAGGTCAGCTGGAAGTTATCTGCAAAAAATTGAGTGGAGATGAATTCAGACAGAATGGGATGAGTCTGGAAACTCCTGGCAAGGAGCTAGGTATAATTTTAGAGGCAGGACAGACATGAGCAAGGCAGGCTTACCCAGCAGAGTGTTCTGTGACACTGGGAAACACTCATTTCCTCAAGGGCTGACCACGACGGGTCACATGCTCCAGGGCCTACTAAGGCCAGCATGTACTAGAAATGCGTGAACCAGTCAAACGGGGGCTTCTGAGGATTGCAGTGAACTGGGAAAACAAGCACTGACTACTCAGCCCTATTGATCGTTGCTACATCAAAGGATGGACCAAAGACGTGTGGTTTAAGAGGAGACAGAGAAATGTTTTTATGTAAAATTTCCCAGTTCCAATGTTTGAAATCTCTGTGTGGACCTAACAAGAATTATCTATGAATAGGATATGGCCTTATGTTCGTAGTCTACGACTGTAGGTCAGGAGCAAACCCTCTGACCCTCCTATTCTTCTTTGAAACCGATTTGCTAGAAGGCTATTCTTCATTTAGTGCACGTGTTTGCAAAACTGATGTTTGTTATTACCATATCATTACATTTTAAAATCTAAAGGTTAAATGAGTTTTTCCCCCTCTCTCTGATCAATGACTCTCAATCATCAATTCTCTGGTAAAATAAAAGGCAAATATGGAATATGGGTTCTGCGACACACGTAACTGAAATGTTGAGTAAGAAAGAACTCAGTGGAACTATAACAGTGTATCTTTTTATTCATTCTTAAAGATAAAGAAAAATATTCTTTGTTCTAAATTAGGAATTCTCTTTTTTTTATTTATTATTGAAGTGTGATTGGCATACAGCGTTTATTAGTTTCTGGTATACAACATATTGATTAGGTAATTCTATACATTACTCATTGCTGACCATGGTAAGTGTGGTCACCATCTGTCACTATATAATGTCATTATAATATTATTGACTATATTCCCTATGCTATACTTTTATCTCTATGACTTATTTATTTTATAACTGGAAGTTTCTACTCTTAATCCTCTGTATCTATTTTGCCCATTCCTCCCCTCCCTCCCCTCTGGAACAGGAATTCTTAATACTGGATTCACTCATAAGCTCCAGTTGGGTGCTAAGCTTTTTGAAATTGTACCCATAATGTTGAATGTAAATGTGGGTTGTATACTTCTCTTTTTGGAGGGAGAGTCCACAGCTTTCATTGGTTCCAAAAAGGAGTTCGTATCTCCTTCCAAAATATTATTATCTACTGCTTTACACCTGACTGATACTCTTTAACCATACTCTAGAAAAGAATGTGCATTTTCTCTGTTTCAACTGTATCTCTTGGGGTTCGTAGTTATAATTCATAGAAAATAAAAATAGCAAGGAAATCTATCTTTCCTTTAGCATCAAATTTAGAGTCACATATTTGCTGAATGTGTAAGGTCATCAAGACAATCATTGCTAAGTTATTTCTGAACAGATCAAATTACTTTTTATATATTTAACTCATGTATTTAAGAGTTAGTGGAATGCATACTTTCCTAGACTTAATGCTTTTTAGATAATATGCTAGGTGGGCATTTGTCATTCTTTTTATCTGCCTGAATCCGAACTGTCTTAGATTTTAAGAATCCATAGAATTAATTAAAGGACTTCATTTACACTCCTAGTGCACAGAGTGAGAATATGAAGTAAAGGACTCAGCCTTGAATCAGCTAAATCCATAATTATATTAAAGTAATCCTTCTTGGAACTAAGTTTCTTTAAGAAGCTAAAGTAAATGTTCTCTGGAGCCATTATCTAGGACCTCAGGTTTGTAGTTTTTCACAAAAAATATATTATCCAGAATAAAAAACAAGGTAAAAAAGGTAGAAACTGACAAGAAAGCAGGTGAAAAAACACACAAACTATAGAAAGAGGTCCATAGAAAGTATAGATTTTTAGATTAGTCTTAAAATATGTGTGATTAATATAAGTTCCAGAAATTATATAACAAGGTGAAGAATTTCAGAAGGGAGTAGAAATATACCCTTCCCAGAATCAAATGGAAAATATAGAACTAACAAATACTCTCAATTAAGAGATCAATGTGTGTGTTTAATTGCTTGTGAGACACAGCAGGAGAGAGAAGTATTCAAGTGAAATACAGATCAGAAAAAAGTATCTTGACTAAAGTAGAGACAGTAGATTGGAAAGTTCAAGAAAGAGCATTAGAGGCATAATGGGAGGCCAAGAAATACTCTACCATATATGTAATTGAAATAGAAGGAAGAGATGAGAAAGTGAGAAAGAGAGGATGAATGGGAGAAAAAAAATTGAGTGATTAATGTGAGAAAATTGTGCAAATGAAAGATATCAAACAACATATTCAAGAAGTGCCATGATCCTAAAACAGAGTAAATACAAAGAGAATTATATAGGGACACAGAATAGAGGTGTGAAAAAGAATAAAGAACAGTAAAATGGGTACATGTGTGGCTAGATTTAAATAAATAATGATTGATTAAAACTATTAAATATACATGTAATAGTGCATATGAAGCATAACATTAAAATGAGAGCATTAAAATGTTCTAAGCTCCTTCCATCGTTTGGGAAGTAGTTATATTAAACTAATAAATCAATAATGTGTACTGTATCTTCCATTCACTCAGGCTGAATGTAAATGCCCACATCCAGGAGAACATCAATCAATTTAATAGTTAATGATTATTTTGAGGCCTCAAAATATATGAAACAAAAATTGATAGAGCTGAAGATCGAAAAAGAGAGACAATCATAGAAGACAATTCTAAGATACTTCTCTTTCTCTCAGTAATTGATAGAACAAGCAGCAAAATGATATGAAAACAAATGTTAGCAAGAATGTGGACAAAATGCTACTTTTATGCACTGCTGATAGGAATGTAAAATTGTGAAAACACTGTAAAAACAATCTGCAGGGGCTTCTGGGTGGCTCAGTCGGATAAGTTTCTGAATTTTGGTTTCAGCTCAGGTCACTATCTCATGGGTCATGGGATTGAGCCACAGTGGGGCGCTGTGCTCAGTGGGGAGTCTGCTTGAGGGTTCTTTCCCTCTCTGACCCCCATTCACATGCTCACACGCTCTCTCTCTGGAATAAATACATAAATCTTAAAACCACAACAATAACAATCTGCAGTTTTGCAGAGGTTTATACATAAATTACCATATGTCTCAGCCAATTCATTTTTAGGCATATAATCAAGAGACATGAAAATGCAGTCCGCAATTGGACTATATTATTGTTCCTAGCAGCATTATTCATAATGGCCAAAATCAGAAACTCAAATGTCTGTCATCTGATGAATGGTTATATAAAATGTGGTGTATCCATATAATAAGTTGTTATTTGGTCATAAAAAGGGATGAAGTTCTAATACATGTTTTAACATGGATGGATCTTGAAGAAAATGAAGTGAAAGAAGCCAGACCCCCAAAACTGCATATTGTATTTATATGACATGTCCACAATAGGAAAATCCATAGAGACAGAAAGTAAATTACTTATTGCCTAGGGATGGGAAGATTCAGGAAAATTGGAAATATTTTTTTTTTCTGCAGAGATGAAAGTGTTCTAAAATTAATTATGGTGATTAATTAATTATGGTTGGACAACTCTATGTATATACTACAAACCACTGAATTGAATACTATAAACAAATTAATTATGAATTATGAATTTTATCTCAGTACAGTGGTTATTTTTAAAAAAGACAACACGATTTCCACTTGGTTTCTTTAGGGCACTTGCTCTTGGAACCCAACTGTCATATTGCAAGGAAGCCCAAACTAGCCACAAGGAGAGGCCACAAGCAGGTGTGACAGCTAACAGCTGTAGTTGAGGTCCCAAAAGACAGCGTGAATCAACCTCCAGACTTGGGACAGCATCACTTCAAATTTTTTAGCCTTAGCCTTTGAGTCTTCCCAGTGACATTCCAGACTCCAGGTGGCAGAGAAGCCATCCTTACTGTGCCCTGTCTCAATTCCTGACCCACATAATCAGTGAGCATCATAAAACGGCTTTTGTAAAGAAAACTAATGTATATTCTGATGCCTGGGTGGCTCAGTCAGTTAAAAAGAGTCTGCCTTCAGGTCAGGTTATGATCCCAGAGTCCTGGGATTAAGTCCTGCATCAGGCTCCTGGCTCAGCAGGGAGTCTGCTTCTCCCTCTGCCTGCCTCTCACCCTGCTTCTGCTCTCTCTTTCTCTCTCTCTGATAAATAAATAAATAAAATCTTAAAAAAACACTTATGTATAATAGAGATGATTTTTTTAATAATAGAGATGATTAACAATGACATTCTCAATATTCGTTTCTCAAAAAGAATAATAAAATGGATAAATTCCTGGAAAGATGAATGAAGAAAAAGAATAAAGAAAGCCCAAATTATCAATCTGAGAAATATTAAAGAGAACATTGCAATAGATCTTACAGACATTAAGATATATAATAAGATGTTTTCATATATTTTAAACAATTATATTTGGAAATTTAATTGAGGTAACAACTTCCTAGAAAAACAGTTTATACACACTTAAGAAGAAATAATCTTTTTATTTATTAAAGAAATTGAATCTATAAATAGAAGCCTTACCACAATGAGAACTTAACACAATAAGTCCAAATGTATTCACTGTTGAAACCTAGTAAACATTTAAGAAAGAAATGATGTCAGTTTTATACAATAATATTCCAGAGAACAGAAAAAGTGTCAGCACTTCTCAACTCATTTTATAAAGGCAGCATAACTTTCATACTGCATCCTGCAAATAACATCATAAGAAGGGACAATCACAGACTAATCTTTTCCAAGAGTACAGATGCAAAACTCCTCGCAAAATAGTGCAAAGCCAAGCCCAGAGAGGATGATGCTCAAGACCATGTTGAGATTATTTCAGGAATACAAGTTTCCTTTGGCATTTGAAAGTCTCTTGATATAATATGTTTAAAATGAGAAAAATCATGATTATTTCAATATATGCAGGAAAAACATTTGATAAAATTAAACATCTACTTATAATTAAGAACAATTAGTAAAACAGGAACAGAAAAAACTTTCCTGTCTGATAAAGATTACCCTAAAAAATCAAAATCTATAGCAAATACATTACTTAATACTGAGATATACAAAACTTTCCCTGTAGTTTTGGAACAAAGAAAGGGTGACCACAATTGTTTCTGCTCATACTAGAGGTTTATTTGGTGCAAAAAATAAAAAAAGAATAAAGGGTGTAAAAGATGGAAAGTAACATATAAAACTGGCATTATTTGAAAGCATCATCATTATGTACATAGAAAATCTAAAGGAATCTACAATTAAAGTATTATAATTAATAAACAAATTTAGCAAGGTTACTGGATATAAGATCAATATACAGAAATAAATTAGTTTTATCATCACAAGCAAAATGCCATCCAAAAACAATGAAATTAAAGTATGATACACATGAGGTGCTTGGGTGGCTCAGTAGGTTAAGCGTCTGCCTTCCACTCAGGTCATGATACCAGAGTCTGGGATTGAGTCCTGCACCAGGTGCCCTGCTCAGTGGAGTCTGCTTCTCCCTCAGTTTCTCATCACTCTTTTTCTCTCTCTCAAATAAACAAATAAAATCTTTAAAAAAGAGAATAGATACATAAAGGCACTGAAAATATGAAATACCGAGGATAAATCCAATTAAAGCTTTTGAAAAAGAACTGTAAATATTATGTTCATGAATTGGAAAGTCAGATAGTATAAAGAGGTCAAGTTATTACAAAGTGCTGAATTTAATACAGTCGCAATTAAATCATGATATTTTTTTTCTGCCAGAAAATAACAAGCTGAGATTAACATTTTTGTGAAAATGCAGATGGGCCAATTAAGCCAAGAGTACCTTGAAGAATGAAAGCCAATTTATAATACTAGATCTACTCGATATAAAAATGTACAAAGCTACATTATCAAGATGGTATAATCTTGGTAAAAGAATAGACAAGGGGGCAATAGACGGAATAGAGCCCCCTACACGCAGTAAAAAGAATAGAGTCCAGAAACTGACCCACATATAGAGAGTGGAATTTCAAAGTGAGAAAAATATTTTTACTTTAATAAATAATGATCATCAGCCAGATATCTTTATGGAAAAAAAAAAGAGAAAAAACTTGATCCTTACCTCACGCTATATGGATAAATGTAAAAGACAACAAAATAAGATTCTGAAAGATAGCATAGAGTATAACTTGATTTCAACAGTACTGAACCACAAATTACAAAGAAAAGGACTGAGAAGTTTTTATTACATACAACTAGAACTTATATTTATCAAAAGACACTATGTTTTTGTTGTTGCCAGGTACATTCTAATGAAATGCAAAACAGAGAGGGGTAGATGTACCCTGATTGAAGCAATAGACCTGGTCTTGAAATTAAATTGACTAATCAAGTCACTCTGGCTGAGGCGTTTCTCAGGTGTGACATTTTAAATGCTGAAACCCAAGAAAACATAGATAAAACTAGTGAACAGGTCCTACACTAAAAAGGATATTCCAGCTGGCTGATAAACATATAAATAGTTCTCAGTTTCATTATTTATTGATAAAATAAAAATTAAATCCATAGTAATACATTTTTATATACCCACCAGACTGGCTAAAATAAAAATAACTGACAATATCAAGTGATATATGGAGTGTTGCCAAAGTTATTGACAAGAAGAGTGCATGGAATTTTTAAAAAAGATTTTATTTATTTATTTGACAGAGAGAAACAAAGCTAGAGAGGGAACACAAGCAGGGGGACTGAGAGAGGGAGATGCAGGCTTCCTGCCGAGCAGGGAGTCCGATGTGGGGCTTGATCCCAGGACTCCAGGATCATGAGCCGAAAGCAGACACTTAACCATTGAGCCACCCAGCCGCCCTGTGTGTATGAAATGCTTACCACTGACAGTGGAAGTGCAAATTGGTTCAACAACTTCGAAAAACTATTTCTCAGTATCCACTAAATTTCAACCTATAAGTACACTGTACAATCCAGTCACTCTACACTTAATTTTTGCAACAGAAATATATATACTTATGAATCTCAAGATGTGTTCAAGTATGTTCATAACAATATTATTCTTGCTAAAGAAAAGATGGAAACAACCTAAGTGTTCTTCAAGGTAGAATGGATAGACTGTGGCATACTTATGTAATAAATATCCTTTAAATATCTAAAAATCCTCTGACTTTTAGGTTCTATTACTCCCTATTCCTATTTCAAAGTCTTATATGTATTTCTTTGTGTATGAATGGGATGTCTTTTGAGGGGAGAGTCTGAAACTTCCAAGGTATTCTTAAAGGCATCCATGCCCCAAATGTGTTAATCTCTTTTTCAGAGATTGATTCAATGAATACTGGCTGGTATTTCTCAAAGAGTACTGATGAACCTTTTAAGATGTCCTATGGAAATAGCTCAATTTGAATATATTTAGGTGACATTGCTAAATATAACAGGTTTTTGAAGATAAGCATACTTAAAACTTCAACAGCAACCCTTTTTGAAGAAACATGTGTTATTTTGGTCACTTTAACATCCACGAACTATTTAGCGAGGGAATGGAAATCACCTTCCCCCAACTGTTTTTGTTTTTTGTTTGTTTGTTTTTGTTTTTGTTTTTGTTTTTAAAGATATCCAGTATACTAAAGACTGGTCTTTCCTGAAAAATACTTTAGGAAGCATTGATTTATGACAATTCTGGGTGAGGAGCCATTAAATGAATGACTATGAAAAATACATAAGAATTGAGAGATGATGCAATTAATTAAACTACTAAGTGCAAAACTCAGGTATTTGCTATAAATCACCCTGCCTATGTATACACACAATTGACTCAATAGTATCCTATGTGTTTAAGAAATCCAGTTTCTGCCCCAATATTTCATAATTTCCCAGAACTTTGCATTCTCATGCTCATTTCTGGGTCTGGATTTCTGCTTCCATTGAATTCTTGTTCTTACTCACATTTCACCTGCTGAGAGTATTCTCTTCTCTCTGTTGCATGTAAAACTAAATGTGGGCCCCTGCTTTAATCTCCCCTAGTCAATGTGTGTGCTAGACCTTAACTGACGTTGGTTGCAGTTGACTGAGGATATGAAAGCCTAGAAAAGCAAACATCTTAAAATTTGTTGAGATCCTTGTTCTCCAAAGTCCTTCTGCCCCTTGATCACTAAGAATTTTCTCACTGGCCAATTGTCAAAGGTTCCTACTTCCTAACAATATAATTATTATTTCCCTCTCTCCCTCCGCCCCTCCCTCCATCCCCCTCCTTTTCAGAGCTTCTCTCTCTTCATTGCACATTTCCTGTTTTTATCCCATGAAGAGTGGTTTAGTTATCACCTGTCTGTCCTCATCGAGGACCTAGGATTTCACCTTCTACTCTTTTTTTTTTTTTTTAATATTTTATTTATTTGACAGAGAGAAACACAGCCAGAGAGGGAACACAAGCAGGGGGAGTGAGAGAGGGAGAAGCAGGCTTCCCGTGGAGCAGACGGCCCGATGTGGGATTTGATCCCTGGTCTCCGGGATCATGACCTGAGCCGAAGGCAGTCGCTTAACCAACTGAGCCACCCAGGCGCCCCATCACCTTCTACTCTTTAAGGGCTTACTGAGCTCTGTTCAAACAAATTCCTCCTTTCTGTTTTTATTTTTTCTTTCTACTAGCCACCAGGTACTTATTGAGTATTTCCCATGTGCCAGGCATATTGGTGTCTATTTGACTTTGTATCTGGATTATAGCTCTGTGAAACTATGACTTTCTCTCATCTCTCCTTCCTATCTCTAATGATTTTATACCCACACACAAAGGCTGTCATTTAAAAATCTTTTTCAAAGAACACAAAGAACACCTTTTCTTGGGGTAGAACTAAGAAATGTATCACAAGGTGGGAAAAAATGTGTAGTCATTATATCCCATGTACAATATTAAATCTTTCTTTAAGATGCAACAGCTCAAGCATTTCAACTTAACCATTTCATATTTGTTACTGTAGCGATTATTTTCTTGGCCATAAGACTGACAAAAGTCGTTTATATTTATTACTTTACCCACTCTTCAGTACCATTTACTCATGTAGAAAGAGAAGGAAGACAAATCACTTCTTTCCATCTCTCGTCTTTCTCACCTCTATAAATAAATAATCACAAAGTTATCTCCCTACAACCACTTTCCTTTGGTGATGTAGAAGTGTATTCTTCAGAATGTGTGTAATATTTATGCATTGAGATTCATTCATTCACTCTTTAACTCACCAAACATACGCTGAGTCCTACCAAGAACTATGCTAGGTAATAAATCATAAAATTAGTCCAGGGTGGTTTGTGTTGAGGTTCGTGGCTGCTCCCTTTTCAGGATAGTTCCTTCACTCGCTGGGTTATCTTTTGTCACTGAAACAAGTGACAAAGTCAAATCAAACAAAGTATCTAGACATTTGATTGGTAATAGCTTTAACGGAGAAAATTTTTACTTAGGAGATTGATGCTTCTATGACCAAAATGCTCCTTTCTTCATGACTATCTGCTGGGATGTTGTTTGTATATTTCAGAATTACCTAAAAGACCTAACAGAAGTAAAGACGATCATGTTAAACTGAGCTTTACTCCATGAGAAGGGAGCGTCTCTGAGCTGAAGTCTCTCTTCCAGGGTAATGAAATTTCATGTGAGACATTTGGTGTTTTGGGATTCAAAAAGGTTATCAGCCAAGCATTTATAATAAAAGTTCTCCCTGCTTTTCCCTTGCATGCACTGGGAAGATGGGAGCGCTATCAGTTTGACATTTCTGTCAGAACTGGTATTTGAACCACTGGATGATTCTGACAAATGCCACTGCTGTCATTGGCTCAGTTTTAATTATACCTGACTGAAGCTTTCAATGACAGCAGCAGAAAACTTAATTAGTTGGAGTCTAGAGCATGAGCTGCTGGAGGATTCCCAAACAGTATCTGGGCTTCCGGTGGAGAGGCGACCATGTTTAAACCTCCACCCTTGGCAGGGAACAGTCCGGGCCAGACAGTTTTCAAAGCCTCTAAAAATATTGACCAATTTGATAACACATTACATTTATATACTTGTTTTTCAAGTGAATCAGTAGTGTACGAGAATAGGGAAAATAAACAAATAAAATAAGAACAAAAGTCCCCAGCCTGTTTGGAAAATAACTCTTATCGCCATGAAGACTGGAGAAAGGAGTGTTGTGTGTGTGTGTGTGTGTGTGTGTGTGTGTGTGTTTATACATAAGTGGAGACTCTGTTTCAGAAGAAACAAAGCAAAACAGGATGAATGGCTTTATTACATCTTACCTGCTTAATATTTGCTTTCAAGGTATACATGTGAATTTTTACTTTCCATTCCTTTAGAAACATGCGGTAGTTAGCGAGCTGTGACGTTAAACTGCTGGTAGGCTGCCGTTAGCAGAACTCTTGCCTGCTGGTTGGAGAAAGGTTTCATTTCATTAGAATAAGTAGCTCTCAGAGTCAGTGTTCTTTGGTACGGTATTATTGAGATCCTATTGGAAGTTATTACAACACACCGAGCAACTCAGGCTCGGTTTACTCTACTTTTCATAATACGGGTGGGTTTACGACTCCTCATTTGTCTTCACTCACACAGTCTGGAGGTGCAGAAGAAGTTTGCTGAATATTGAGTTTTGTCAAACATAACGGATGATATTCTGCTTCATTTTATAAATAAAATATGACAATGCTTGACAAGACTGACTGAACTTTCGTCTTGATGACTCAGCCAAGACTCAGGATCTTCAGCTCTTGTCAGCTGTCTGGTTTGATTCTGCTGTCACTGTCACTGCTGCCTGGGAATCCAGGGACGCCTCTGGAATGGAACATTATTGGATACTGATTGACTACTTGGGTAAAATAACAGCCTGAGGGGAATTCTGCTTCTGAAGGAAGGCATGGCAGTGTCTGCCTTTGAAATTTTCTCAAAAGGGTTCCTAAGGGAATAGCTGTAAATTTCTCACTTTCAGGAATACTAAAATGCTACTTCTTGGCCCAAGTTAGCCTTATTGTAGACAGGAGTCACTGACCTTCGAACAACATCCGGGTGGAGTCTTGCCTTGATACTTTTAGCAACTCTGAAGAAAAATAAATCTTGGGTTTGGTTGTTAAGTCTAGAAATATTAATTTCCAGGGGTAAAATTACTACTGAGTTATGTGTCTTAGTATTTAGCAACACGGGGGCTCATTTTAAGCACCGTGTTTTCTTCGTAGGTACATTGGGTTGGAATGCAGCCATCTTTTTGAAGGGTGATGTAATGAAGTACTTAGCCTTGATCTTTTTATGAAAGTTTTCAAAGAACTGCCTTTTATACCCCCACTTTTTGGACTCTGATGAACCAAAGTGCAAAATAGAGCTGATAGTGTCCTTTTTCATCATCCCTTTGAAAATAGAATGGAATTAAAATTGGTACTTAAAATTAAATGAGGTGAGGTTCCACGTATCAAGTAAATATAAAGTATTTAAAAGAAAATGCTACAGATGACAGAAAAGCACAAAAATTGTTCCTGACATGAATAATTCACTAATTCTTGGATGGTATAAGTCACCTACTAATGTGCATTACTTGCCATTTAATGGTGGCTGTATCTGAAGAAATATGGAAATTGGAATATTTTAATAACTTTCTATATGAAAGATGATGAGACTGCCTAAATGATTAAGAGGAAGATATGTTATAATGAACTAAAGCCACTCGAGTGTAAGGTAATTTTAATTCAAATCTCCATCTGCTTATGTATAATTAAGACTCATTTAACAAGTTAATGCCTAACAGAGAGAACTGATAAGTTTGGTATTAAAGATCTTAAGAGAAGTAAATTAAACTGTCGGGGTTGAACTGGTCCTTAGTTTTAATTTCTTACACCTGAAACTTGGTATGAATTTCAGGGTCCACTTCCTTATTCTCACTATTCATTTAACTGTGGAGTCAAAGACAAAAGGGGAGGGGAAATGGAATTATCCTTTCTATATTTTAATTTGGGAGCCTCCATCCTGTCCAAGTTGTGACAGCATCTTGACTGATATGAATATTTATATACTTCATATTGTTCACTGTATAGCATCTATATGCCATTAAGATGGTGATTTCAAAGTCACAAAAATATTTATGCACAGTTGAAACTGGCAGCAAGGTTAAATAACCTCAGAAAATAAGAGGAAAGCCTTTAAAGTGTCAGAAGAGACTGTTTTGATCTCTAGTGAATTTCATGAGCTTGTTGACTGCTCAACTTCCTACTGAAATTTTTTCCTGGTGGTCCTGCCAAAGAAGGTCCAGCCATCATAAATACGGTGTCAACCTTTTTGTCTTCCAGCATAAAAATTTAATTTCCAGTGTATGACTCCTCATCTAGGAAGAAGATGAATGGATCTTCTATTTACATGCTTCTTAACATTTTCAGGACTAAATTCAAACGGTTGTCTTGAAGATTCACTCAGCCTTCTTGACAGGATTCTCACTGAGAAATCATCAGTTCTCAGCAGTGCCTGGGTAATACCAATGCCACGAGGGGACTGTAGAACTGAACCTTGGTCTTCGTGCTGATTATCAGCCATCACATATGGCTTCTGTCAGGCCACTTAGAAGAAAACTTCAGTCATACGTTTCACAGATTGCAAATTAAATCATTCGAACTTTTTAACTCCTTTCAAGAAATTCACAGCTCTAGTCTCCTTTAAAATGCCTGATTTGTTTCTTATGACTATATCCTATTTCTTGATTCTTTTATTTTATTGACTCTTAAAGTCAAGTAATTGGTCCAAGTTCACAATGTTGTAGAGACCTGAATCTAGTATTTTGATTATTACTTCAGTATACTTGCCATAGTTTCACATTGCCTCCTAGATCTATCAAATATATACTCTTTCTCTCACACACATATACTACTTAAACAAATATTTCTTTCTTTCTTTCTCTGTGTGTGCATGTAGATGTATATACAGGCATATATGATATATATATGTTTTATATATATATGGCAAGTATATACATATATACTCACACAATTGAAATATCCTTATATTAACTATCTTCCATTCCTTCTATTCCTTTCATATTTGGAAGGAAAGTAAACACCTGTTATAACTTCCAAACTATATATGAAAGCAAAACCCACATATGAAAGAAACTCTGATTACCCCTCTGGAAGTGTATACAATTTTTAGTAAAAAGTATGTAGAAAGAGGTGGCTCCAGCAAGTTTTCATCCTTCAAATTATTGAAAATTTGGCCAGCCACTTAGCATGTTCATATTCAATAGACCCATTCACCTCCAAATTGCTCCCTCAATAATAGGCTTCCCTTGGCAAATGCAGTCACTGCACCTGGAGATTCTCCTCAGAGATAGTGAGCTCCTAAGCAAATAATTATTTGTTTTTCATACAACAGTACACTTTCATGCATTGTTGTAGAGAATGCAATTGTTAATAACTTTCTGAATGATATTTAAAAATATAATTCAAAAGTCTTATAAGTGACATCATTCTTTAGCTGGCTTACTCCTAGTTATTTATCCAAAGGAAATAATCAAGTTAGTATACACTGGTATATGAACAAGTATGTTTATTGAATTGTTATTTATTATACCAGCAGCAAACAATAAGAGAAAGGGGAAAATAGGCAACGTTAAATAAATTATGGTTTATCCATGTAATAGATACTCTGAACACTGAAAACGCTATGCATACACATTTATTGTTATAGATATTTAAAATATATCATTAAATCAAACACTCAGGATATAAACAGTTTGTTCATATTATCTGATTTTATTAAAAAAATCATACATATGCATAGAAAGAGGTTTAGAAGAACATTGTTTTAGTGGGTTTTTCTGGTTGTGGTAAATGGAAACTTGCATAGGTTGGTACAATAATGGTGATTTGTCATCAACATATATATGAAGGGATATAAGAAACTTAACCATACAGCTAGCTCTCATGTTAAACTGAAGAAATTTTGTTATCAGTCATCACTAAAAAGTTCATGAGCTGCAAGAGTCAAGCATTATGGAGATAGCAACTAAATAGTCACAAGATTTTCCTATCTTGAGAATGCATAAACCCGTACGCTAGTTCTTCACCATTATAAAAGACTCTTACTCTTTCTCTATGCATGTCTGCATACATCAGCTAGTAACTGATGATCTACCCAAAGTTCTAGTTCAAGTTTCTAGCAAATTTGATTCATCCATTTGATCATTACTCTTGTTTGGAAAATGCTTATATGCCAGATCAGCTCACTTCTTAGTCATATGACTGGCCTTCAGTTCGGATACACTTGGGTTAGATGTCCACCCTCTGGTCAAATTAGCTATGTTAGAGATACGGATTTTTGCAGTACCAGAAGGTGACGTATGGGGGAAAAATGACTATAATTCAATAGTAAATAACCACATACTTCAACTAAAAATAGGCAAGGGACTTGGATAGGCATTTTCCAAAAGAGACATGCAAATGGTCAATAAATACATGAAAAGGTGTTCAACATCAGTAATCAGGGATATGCAAAACAAAATCACAATGAAATTCCACCTCATACCTCTTAGAATGGCTACCATCAAAAAGATAAGAGATAAATGTTGGTGAGAATGTGGAGAAAAAGGAACCCTTGTACAGTATTGCTGGGATTGTGAATTGTGCACCACTATGGGAAAAAAATATGGAGATTCCATCCCAAAGTAAAAATGGAACTGCCAAACAATACAGCAATCTTGCTTTGGGGTATACAGTTGACCTTTGAACTACATGGGCTTGAAATACACAGGTTCACTTACATGAGGATTGTTTTCTGATACAGTAGAATACTATAAATGTATTTTATCTTTCTTATGATTTTTCTAATACCGTTTTCCTTTTTCTAATTTACTTTATTCTAAGAACATTATGTGTGATACATGTAACATACAAGACATACATTAATTGACTGTTTATGTTATTGGTAAGGCTTCTGGTCAACAGTAGACTATTAGTAGTGAGTTTTGAGGAGTCAAAGGTTGGTTCCTCTAACCATGTTGTTCAGGGGCCAATTGTATGGCAGAGAAAAAGAAATCATTATCTTCAAGAGATATTTTCACCCTTATGCTCATTGCAGTATTATTCACAATGGCTAAGACCTGAAAACAATGTAAGTATCCATTGATGGATGAATGGTTAAACAAAATGTGGTAGATGTATACAACAGAATATTTTTTAAGTCATAAAATAAAGGAAATCCTGCCATTTCGGACAATATGTATAGACCTTGAGGGCATTATGCCAAATGATATAAGCCAGTCAGAGAAAGACAAATACTGTATGATCTCACTGACATGTGGAGTTTCAAAAAGCCACCCCATAGAAATGGAGTAGAATGGTGGTTGCCAGGAGCTCAGGGATGGGGAAAATGGGGAGATGTTGGTCAAAGTGTACAAACTTCCAGCTGTAAGATCAATAAGTTCCTTGGATGTAATGTGTAGCATGATAACTATAATTAACTGTACTGTATACTTGAAAGTTGTAAAAAGAGTAGATTTTATTGTTCTTACCACAAAAAATGGTAATTACGAGAGGTGGTGGATGTGCTAATTAACCTTATTGTGGTAATCACTTGACAATATATACATGTATCAAATTATCATATTGTATGCTTTAAAACCATACAATGTTGTATGACGATTGGTATATTTCAATAAAACTAAAAAATTTAAATAGAGAAACAGCAGCAAGGGAATTAAAAACAAACTTTTTGGGCACAAAATTGAACTATGTGCTTACTAAAATATGTATTTTTTATGATTTTAGGGTGCTCTGAACTGGTATGAATAATTAGTACTGTAATGAAATAAATTCTGCCAAATATTTTTAAAAAATATCAAGCAATGGCAATTATGCAGAACATTGAGAATTCTTATACACTGCCAAAGGGAATATAAATTGTTATAATTACTTGTTTCATATCTGTAATGTTGAGCACATATATAATCTAAGATCAAATAATTCAACTTTTAAGTATATGCCCAATAGAAATGATTGTACCATGTAAACAAGAATGTTCATAGTATTATTTGTAATATTCAGGAACTGGAAACAACCCAAGTATTCATCAGCTATAGAACAGATATATAAATTGTGGTAATCTCACAACAGAATATTCACAATGATGACACCCAACATTATGGATCAACTTTATCAACCAAAAGTTGGATAAAAGAAGCCAGACCCAAAGAATATATTACCCTTACTATACAAACTTCAGTAACAGACAAAATTAATCTGTAGTGTACAAAGCCTAGATAGTGTTTATAGTTGGAAAGGAGGGAGAAATAATATTTGGGAAGTGGATTCTGGAGTGCTGGTCATGTTCTATCTGATGGTTATACAGGTGGGTCTATTTTGTAACAATTTATAGAGTTTTCTATGTGTGTTTTACTTTGGTACAAAGTTTAAAATAGAATTCATTAGTAAATAATTAAAAAAAGTACTTGAAAGGGAAATATGGATGCTATAGACATTCTGACGCTTGGCTTGACCAGTAAGGTATACTGTAAGACTGCCAGTGGTTATTTCTAATGGCCATAGATGAGTCTCTATGAAAAGTAGGGTTTCAGGGCACCTGGGTAGCTCAGTGGTTAAGCCTCTGCCTTCGGCTCAGGTCATGATCCCAGAGTCCTGGAATCGAGAACCCCACATCAGGCTCCCTGCTCGGCGGGAAGCCTGCTTCTCCCTCTCTCACTCCCCCTGCTTGTGTTCGCTCTCTTGCTGTGTTTCTCTGTCAAATAAAGAAAATATTTAAAAAAAAGTAGGGTTTCATTCCAAATGTTTCCCCCCTTATAGACTCCCTAATGCTGTCAAAAGTAGTGACTTCATCCCACATTCTTTGTAATCATCAACAATCCCTTAGTGGAAAATGAAGAAACTTAGCAACTATCTGATTTTTTCAAATAATGATTTCAACAGGCACTTAATCCTAAGCAACTATAGGTGTTATATTGTATGCCCACATTACTAAGGTCTTATTTTCTATCTTCAAGGAGAACATGAATATGTTGATATACAAATAGTAAAGTAACTTTACTCTAGAATCTTACATGGGGGACTGTTTACCGGGACCATATCTAGTACCAAGAACAATATTGCTTAGAGTTAAAGCAGGAGAATAGAAATTGCTTCAGAAAGGACGAATACCCACCATTTGCAGTGACATGGATGGAATTGGAGGGGATTATGCTAAGTGAGATAAGTCAAGCAGAGAAAGACAATTATCATACGGTTTCACTCATATGTGGAACATATGGAATAACGTGGAGGACCACAGGGGAAGGGAAGGAAAACTGAATGGGAAGAAATCAGAGAAGGCGACAAACCATGATAGACTCTGGACTCCAAGAAACAAACAGAGTTTCAGAAAGGAGGGGGGTGGGGCATGGGGTAAGTGAGTGATGGATATCAAGGAGGGCAGGTGTTGTGATGAGCATTGGGTGTTATACTCAACTAATGAATCACTGAACACAACATTAAAAACTTATGATGGATACAGATGTAGTGAAAAGAAGGGCCATATGCACCCCAATGTTCATAGCAGCAATGTCCACAATAGCCAAACTGTGGAAAGAGCCAAGATGGCCTTCAACAGACAAATGGTTAAAGAAGATGTGGTCCATATACACCATGGAATATTACTCAGCCATCAGAAAGGATGAATACCCAACTTTTGCATAAGTAAAATAAGTAAAGCGGAGAAAGTCAATTAGCATATAGTTTCACTTATTTGTGAAACATAAGGAATAGCATGGACGACATCAGGAGAAGTAAAGGAAGTGTGGGGGGGAATTAGAGTGGGAGATGAATTATGAGAGACTATGAAATATATATACAGAGTTGGAAGCAAATCTAGGGTAAAATTTTCAAAGGTTTTTAGCTTGTGTATGGAAGAAACTTGAAAAAGGTGCTTTCCCAAATTTCATGAAAATCCTAAAAATTTATTTGATGTTACCAATATAGGTTCAGAAAATGAAATGTTTTAAACTATCAGAAATCAAATTTTGATCAACTATGATAAAGAAAAGATTGAATTATCTTTCTGTTCTCTCTATACAAATAATCACAAAATAATTGTCATGTAAAAAGATAGCAAAAAAGATAGTGTAGCCAAAAACACAGAAGGAATAAATATTAAATGTATATGTTTGGCAGGTAATTAATCAAATCTTAATTTAAAAATTTTGTGATATTTGTAAACTTTACAAAATTTGTAGATGTTTGTATTTTCTTTTTACCTTTTAATGAATTTTACTTTTGTGTCTAATTTTGGACTCAAAATTTAAAAAAAAATTCAGGTTTTTAAAAAAATTTTTATTTTATTTGATACAGAGAGAGAGCAGTACAAACAGAGGGAGCAGCAGGGAGAGGGAGAAGCAGGCTTCTGCTAAGCAGAGAGCCTGATGTGGGGTTCGATCCCAGGACCTTGAGATCATGACCTGAGCCGAAGGCAGATGCTTAACCGACTGAGCCACCCAGGCACCCCTGAACTCATAATTTTTTAAAAAGATTTATTTATTTTAGAGAGAGAGCATGTATGTGCATGTGTACAGGTTGGGAGAGGGGCAGAGGAGGAAAACTTGATGCAGGGCTCCAATCCTATGAACCATGAGACCATGACCTGAGGTGAAACAAAGAATTGGGCACTCACTGACTGAGCCACACAGGTACCCTTTGAACTCATAATTTTTAAATTAATTTTTTTAAATTAGAACCTCTGAATGTTGAAGCCCCACAAAACCTGGATATTTTCCCAGAAGAGACAAAATGCCATGGCTTTTCCTTCCCTTCCTCCTGTCCTCCTTTCTCCTGATCATCTCCTTACACTGATCAAGTCCAGCAGATATGAAAGCTTGGATATGTAGTCTAAGGGCATCTGCAGAGTAAGGGAAGGGAAATGCATGAGAGGGCAAACAGGCCCAAAACATCACAGCAGGAAAGGAAGGAAAATAGGTCCTTTCATATTCTGCTGGTAGGAATTGAAAGTGTTCCATTCTTGCGGTGGATAGTATTTATGATAGTAACCATCAAAATTACAAATACACCTACCGTTTGACCCTGCAACTCCACTTCTAGAAGCTTATCTGAGATGTACTCACTCATGCAGGAAATGATATATTTATAAGGTTATTAATTAAGGCATTGATTGCAATAGCTAAAGATTAGAGACAATCAAAATATACATAAATGGGTGATAGATGAATACATTTATGGTATATCAATACAATGTATTACTATTCCCTTTAAAAATAAGGAGAACAAACAAAAGAAAGAGGCTACTCTTTATGGATTAATATGGAATTATATTAAGTAAAAAGGGTTTGTTCAGTTATTATCATTGATGTAAATAAAAATCATAATCCTTCAACTGAAAATCTAAAATTCATAAATCTCTGACCACCAACTATTTCTTTCCATAAAAAACTGGATTGCAAAATCTGACCTGAAGTTGCATGGGGTTATTTATAGTTTAAATGGTCATATGTTTCTTTGAAGAAATAGTTAAGCATTTGGTTATGGGGTGTTTCCCCAGATTTTATGGGGAATATTTTTAAAATCCATTCACCAGGCTTGAAAGTGGCTCCCAAGGAGCTAGGAGGACATGCGAATGGGAGGCTCTTGCCTTCTACATTTTTTTTTTAAAGATTTTATTTATTTATTTGACAGAGAGGGAACACAAGCAGGGGAGTGTGAGAAGGAGAAGCAGGCTTCCTGCCGAGCAGGGAGCCAGATGCAGGGCTCTATCCCAGGACTCCGGGATCATGACCTGAGCCTAAGACAGATGCTTAATGACTAAGCCACCCAGGTGCCCCGCCTTCTACTTTTAATGAAGCAAGGCTATGATGTTTGCAAACCACCCACTGTTCCCCAGGGCACAGGAGGAAGAAAGGCAATGAACATTTAGTATATCCCTCACTTTCTTGACCCTTAATAGGTTTGTGCTCATTGCTCCTCTCCTGGTAACCAGAACTTTGTGGCCATAGAGGGGTCTAGGTAAAAAAAAGAAAACCAGTGGATAGTATGATTGGTGCCCCTAGCACATACTCCTCCATTCCCTGCCTCCTATTCTGAATTTCATACCTACTTATTTATTTTTATTTTTTATGTATTTTTAAAAAGATTTTACTTATTTATTTGTTGGGGGGGGCACAAGCATAGAAGGGGGGCAGGCAGAAGAAGCAGACTCCCTGCTGAGCAGGAAGCTTGATCAATCCCAGGACCCTGAGATCATGACCTGAGCCAAAGGCAGACATTTAACTGACTGAGCTACCCAGGCCTCCCCCTATCTGCTTTTTACATTGCCCATTAAACATTTCTTTTTGGATTGTCCTATTGGTACCTTTGAATCAAGATACCCAAGACTGAATTGTTTACCTTTTTCTTCCAGAGCCTCTTTCCCAGGCTAAGTATGTTTTGCTGAGTGGTATCATCATTCACTCAGTAAAATAACTATATCCCCAAATTCTTCCTCCCTTTGCTTATCTCCTATTCTGTATCCTGTCATTTCCCAAGATCTGGCTTTAATAGGATTGCCAGACAAATTACAGGATGTCTAATTCAATGAAAATTTCAGATGAACTATAATTTTTTATATGTCTCCAATGAATACGTATGTTTAAAAAATATTCACTGATGTTCTGAAATTAGAATTTCACTGGGGTTTGTATTTTACTTGTATCTCTAATCTGCATCCAAATCTACATCTCTAGCTCCTATCATCTGTCAAATCCTCTCTTACTGACCTCTTAAGCAAGCTCTTCTCATTTCTCCCATGTCAGTGGAACAACCAAACTCCTAACTTGTACTTCCTTCAAATGTTTCTGCACCCAATACGAGGGCTAAATTGCTGATAGACATTTCTAAAACATAAATTTGATGACTTTAACTCCTTCCAACCTCTTTGCATGTAAAATTCTTCATGACCTGGCTCCTGCCCCACTCTCCCACCCTTTTGTAACTTAAATTCCAGGCATAGCTTGTGTGAGAAATTAGCCAGTGGTCCTGCTGCATGACCCAATGTGGCTTTCCCCATGTTGCCCTGCAAGCTCTCTCATGTCAGCAGGGCTGCACCCTCACTGGAAAAGCCAAGAATTATCCAGATGGTACACGAGCCCATTCCTTTCTTATCTTCTCTATAAATATACAAGATTCTGTAGATCTAGGTCTCTCTTCTAAATCCCCACTTCTTGATATTCTAAAGTGTACCAGGCATATGTAGTCTTTCAGAGGGCAGCAGCCATCATGAAAATGGATGGTGAATCATGGAAGGAGAGGGTAGGCATTATTTTATACTAATGGATTGCTTTCTTATTTTTCCTTTTGAAATTGTCCCTATTTGCTTCAGAGGCAGATGAGGAAATTTACCAAAGATAGGTCCATAACACACTGTGGTATGGGTACAACAAAAGGATATTTGGAATAAATTGTTTTATTATATATTGCCAATTTTTAGAATGTTAGGAAAAAATGGGCTTTGGAGATCATTTATGTCAATATTAAGATTATATAGATGAGAAAATGCAGACTCCAATAAGGGAGACAACTTGCTCAGGATCAGAGAAGTGATGAGAACTGTCCCATGGGTGAGTCATAATGCAGAACTATGAGGGCAAAGAGGGCTTCCTGAAGGTGGTGGGAGCCTAGAGGAAGAAACCCTTCCCTCTGCTAACCCTCCTGTGTTCCTCACTGGTTCCATGATTCTGTGATGACTTCTTAACACAGTCAGATTTCAGGTGCTCCTTCTTCATCTCCCCAAGACAAGAAGTTTATTAATGACCCATGTAGAGCACCTAACACACCAAACATTATAGACTCCCAAACACATTTCCTTCTTGCAAGTGTTTTACGCCATTCCTAATTTTTGTGTCCTCCATCTAACTGGTTCTCTGATTAGTGTCCTCTGTTTCAAAAAAAGAAGTCAGGTTAAATGAAATGGACACAAATAACAATCTATACTCTCTTCACTGACCCTACCATAATGAGAACATCACAGTGGGGCTGGTGTATGGAGACATTTGATTAGGCTTTGCTTCCTAGAGAGCCTGACAAATATTCCAAGATATGCTGGGCAGTCGCATCCCGTTGAATCAATTCTTATCACCATCACAGAGGTGAAGTTAAATAAATGTCTTGGTTTATTAGTTTTCTTCTTCAAATGCATTTTAGGTTTGAATAGGTAGCGCTGACTATGCTTCCTACTAAAATACCAGGCTGTGAAGGCTAGTGACAATCCCGTAAATGGCTATCCAAGAGGTTCTTTACAACAATAGCATATTTCTGATTGTGGATGTTGCAAGCAGCCCTGGACAAAGGGATAATAATAAGTTTGAAGCAAAATGTAGTTATGTACTGCTTAGCTGAAACAAAAGCAAAATCTACCATCGTAATTCCCCACCACAGAAAACAAGCAATTAAAAAAGAGGCTGACTGGTAAAGCAGAACAAAGTGAAGAAAGTCAGCACATTTGATGACACAAAGAAAATGGCGTCAAGTGTCTGGACTCCCATTTGAAGCAGAACTTATGGGGCTTTGTGAACAAGTTGTTATTAACTCTAATGTCCATTCCTAATTAATGGGGAGGCTGGAAGCAATGGAAGGAAGAAAAACTTTGAGGGCAGACTACCACAAGTTTACATCCAGGATCTAGGGCTCAGTAGCTGTGCAATTCATAATATATCAACTATACACGATACACATCACCTAGAAGTAAAAATAATAGCTAATATCTCTTGAGTGCACACTCTGTGCTGGTACTTATCTAACTTCTTTATATGTACTAATCCATTTAATTCTCAACCTACCCACTTTTCTAAGCAGCAGCAAGCTTAAGTAACTTGCCTGCGAATACAAACTTAGTAAGTGGCTGAGTGGGGAGGCAGAAAGTAAGTAGTGGATAGTAATAAGTTAAAAACATGTAGTGGGATACTGAATAACGAGCAGGACTCCAACTTAGAGATGGTCCATGAACCCAGAAGCAATGCTTTTTTTTGCAACACAACACCATTGACTAGGATGTGTTAAAAAATGCATGGCACCCAAAATCCTGAGCAGCTGCTGTTGGGTAAAACAGAGGAAATGCCAGAAGAACATATGTGCCAATGGTGACTAACTGTACAACACACTATCTCATGACAGACACATTACAGGGAAAAAGTATTAGATACTAAGTGGTAGAAAGCCAAGTGTGTGTTAAGACAATATCATCTATGATATTTAGAAATAAGAGTGGCTGCTAACAAGAGTTAGGGCAGGTCTCCTGGAGAGATGGGAAGATAGGAAATCAACACCGATGGAAGGATGGACAGGGAGGAAAGAGAAGGCTTTGTCTAACTCACAAAATGAAATCAGCAGAGTGGTGTTGGAAATGAGAATGGTGTGTTTGAAAAACTGTGGGGCGGCCACATGAACTGGCTGTACTTTGGCTGGGAGTGGCAGCCCAGTTCAGTGGGAACAGCAAAAAATGAAAGAACAGGAAAATCTCAAAGTTCTCCCCACTAGGTGAGTATCTTGGTCAATTATTTTTCGTCAGTGCCTTTCTATAGTCGGTACTTACTGAAATTCTGAAACCATATCATGCGTATTTACAGGGGGAAATGGTTCATTCTACCTAAAGTTCAAGTCCTTTAATGTACTTCCAAACACATACATTTTGAAAAGGAGTTATAGAAAACTGAAAAAAGAGCAAACTTCCCATAAGTGAGAAATAATTTGCTGAGGGAAACTTTTTGTTAACTGTTTTTCTTTTTTTTTTAGAAGTGAATTGGTCAGTAAACCTGTTGCAGTGTCCTTTGTTAATTGAAAATTAATAAAAATTATTTGATAATAATTATGATGCCATTATATTAGTGACATTACATCAGTTATAGTAATGATTGTTAGTAGAAATAGAAAAATAATGGATATTAACTAATAATAGTATATAATAAATTAATAGAAAACAAATTTAACTAGAATTTAAAGAAAATTGTATGAAGGAGCATCAAATTATTCATCTATCCCAGGCAGAGGTTTCCTGAGGTCTGAGGTGAAAGTCCCTCCTGGAGAGAAATATGAGATCAGGTGAAGAAACAGGTTGAAGTTAAATTAGGGAAGTCCTTAGATAATAGTCTCAAGCACTAAGATTGTAGGCCAGGCTCAGGAAAAGACTCTTGAAGGTATCTAAGCAAGTGCAGAAAGTGACATTAAGGAGGCCAGGAGTTGCCACTGTGTGTAGGATAGGTGGGAAAGGGCGCCCAGGGATACAGGTAGAGACCTGCTGAAGTAATTAGGCACGAAACAGTGACCGTGCAGTGAAAGGTGATTTAGGGTACTGAAGATTACCTGACACATTTTGAGGAAAAAATAACACATTGCTTTGGGACTGACCAGATGTAAGAGAAATTCGAGCAGAACTTAGGTGATAAGAAAGAGAAAGAGAAGGTGAAAAACGGCATCCATCACAAAGCAAAGAGTCTGAAGCAGAGAGCAGAAGCTCATTGGAGGGATAAAAGGATGTGTTTGGGTGGAAGATCTAGACACACCAATATGACATGGATTAAATCAGCAGGTGGCTGCGGAAGGGCTACATTAGAGAAGTACCCCCCCACCCCCAGCCCACGTTATGCCTTCAGAGAAGGACAACGTGGACAAAAGAAGATGGCAACAATAACCTTCTTCATGGCATGCGGCAAAGAGATAACCATCAAACAGGCATTCTTTCCCACTCCTCAGGTCATTGACATGTGGATCCTAACACCCATATCTGTCACATCTTGAGTATAAAAAGCAATAAAATATGGAATTTGAAAGTTATGTCTAAGTAAAATATTTTTCTTCTTTACATTCACAGATGTCTTCTGAACTGAAATAAAATATCCCACATATAACCAATTATTTTTCTTTTCTGAGCGACAGATTTATTATTCATTTACTAAAAAAACATGTTTAGCACAAAGATAGATTACGTAGAAAGATAAAAACATAACAGTTCCAGATATTCACTGATTTTTGAAAAAGACATTTCTCAACTTGTAGAATGTATAAACACAGACATGAAAAATACCAACATCACATTTTTAAAAAATTGGCAAGAACACTTGGCCTTAAAAAAAAAAAATAAACCGGTAACTTTGGAAACGCTGCATTCAGTGATATGTGTCCATGTTTCTTCTGGAAAAATCTACATGTTGGTCCCAAATCACATTTATCTATAGGAGTAATTTGAATACAGTGAATATTTAAACGTAGTTATGTGAAGAGAATAAACAATAACCACAGGCATTAGGTCAGGAAAGAACTGAGCTTTTAAGATAGACATTTTAGGGGCCCCTGGGTGGCTCAGTTGGTTAAGCGACTGCCTTGGGCTCAGGTCATGATCCCAGAGACCCGGGATCGAGTCCCACATCGGGCTCCCTGCTCGGCAGGAAGCCTGCTTCTCCCTCTCGCTCCCCCTGCTTGTGTTCCCTCTCTGGCTGTGTTTCTCTCCGTCAAATAAATAAAATCTTTAAATTAAAAAAAAAAAAGATAGACATTTTAAAAACTCCAGGTGTATTCAGAGTAGTCTTAGTGATTGTATTAACAATGGCTAAAATTGGAAGTGATGATATTTTCAGTTGCCTTAGATTGCTATTGCTATCACTTATCCTAAAGTTTCTGAGTCCAGCTTTTCATTTTATGTAATTAAGATTCATTGTTTTCCATCTACATAACAGCCCCTAAGGAGATAAGAACCTGGAAAGCTAGAAGAGTAAGGAGAACAATAACAAAAGGACCAATATGAGGAGGAGAGAGATAAATGAATATAATTTAATTCAACCAGCATTCATTATTATTCAAATAGAATTCTACAGAGGTTTACAAAGACAGAGTGGGACACAAAGGCCAAACTCCATGAACTTAAAATCCATGCAGGGAAATAATACATCCTATGTACGTGATTCAAATAACAAGATTAAAAAACCAAAAACAAAGGTAAAACAATACTGCAGGTGCATCATAGTTATGCCAAAACGCTGAGAAAATCTGGCATCATCAAAAGAGGCTCCAAAGAGAAAATGTCTATGTGATTACACTCTAAGGTCTAAGGGAAGTGTAGAATTTGGCACAGGAGCCCCAGACAGGAGAATAGTATACGATAACTAGAGTGGAAACGGGAAGCCAGGAATAAACTCAGAGAAGACCTAAAAAGGAGCAGTAGGCAAAGTGGGTAAGTGAATGAAGGACCTGGAACATAAGGCCAAGGCATCAGAGTCTGATTCAAGAGCTCATAAGAAGCCACTGTTGGTCTTTAAACAGGAAATAGCTTCAGAAATATTCACATGTTGTGTCTCCATTGTGTCTCCAACAATCTCTTGGGTTGAATGAAAAAGTGAGCAAACTCACGTTTGCATGTACGTGCCTGATTTGGCCTGTACTCTGGAGACACCACGATCGACATATATGTAGTTTTTATGATGAAAAGCTGGATTTAAAGAACATGTCTGATAATCTAGCAAGCTCACTTTTTCATAAACTGACATATAAGGCATTTATGGTTGACTATGTTAGAAATTCTTAAAAAGATGATTCCCCCAAATTTATTCCCAAATGATCAAGTAAATCCACGCATGTAGTGCTGTAGAGTGAATTGTGTCCCCCTAAAATTCATATTTGGAGAGAGTTCTAACCTCCAATGTGATGGTATTTGGAGATGGGGCCTTTGGGAAATAATTAGGTTTAGATGGAGTTATGAGGGTGGAGCTCTTTTTTTTTTTTAAGATTTTATTTATTTATTTGACACAGAGAGATCACAAGTAGGCAGAGAGGCAGGCAGAGAGAGAGGAGGAAGCAGGCTCCCTGCTGAGCAGAGAGCCCGATGTGGGCCTCGATCCCAGGACCCTGAGATCATGACATGAGCCGAAGGCAGAGGCTTAACTCACTGAGCCACCAGGCGCCCGAGGGGAGCTCTTATGAGTAGTTGAGTGCCCTGATGAGAAGAGACAGCAGACAACAACCTTTCTGTGTCCCTGCCCTCTGAAGACAGAGGGAGCGGGTGGCCATCTGCAAGGCAGGAGCACAGCCTTCACCAAGTTGCTGAATCTGTCAGCACCTCGATCTTGGACTTCCCAGCCTCCAGAACTGTAGGAAATAAATTTCTGTTGTTTAGGCTACTGAGTCTAGGATATTTTATTATGGCAGCCCAAGCCAACTAATAACACTTAGTACCATTATAAACATTTTCAGACACTTCACTGATCCCCTCTCCATGTCCTTCCCTAAATTATTCCTAGCTTTACCTTTCATGGGTGGCAGGCAAGGGCAGATAAACTTGTATTTGTTGGATGTTTAGTTAACATCTGTTGGATGCTCTAAATATACTATCTAGTTGAATCCTAGTAAGAAAATGTGATACAATGATCTATAGGTAGTATTTCAAGACAGTCTTATTGGAAAAAAATGATAGAAAATGTACACATTTTGTAATCCACAATTAGGAGTCCTCTAAATAGTATACATATATAACTAGTTTGAAATCTGGTAACTATAGTGGACAATGAAAATAAAACACTCCTTGATAACTTTTCTTAAGGATGATCAATAATTTATTTTTTATTGTCACAATTACCACAATTATCTAGCTACATGACCAATGTCACTACATACCACAGGAAGACTGTCCACCTACACGTTACTGAGACAAAGACAACGGCCATTTATGTGTTAAATGTACAACGGCTATTAAAAAGAGGTGGTTTTTATGTATGAGACAAGGTGTGGCACGTGATTTATTAACAGGGTTAATTTAATACGTATTATGCCAAGAAGCAAGCATAGAAATGTTTTGGCATTGAGTTGTTTTTAAAGTAGAAAATAAGTAAACTAGAGAAATAAATCCAGATCTTAACTTACAATAGATACATTAAAATAGGCAATTAATTGGCTCCTCAGTATTTTTGTTCAAGTTTTTTGTTTTCTTTCCTTTTGTTTGTTTTATTTTATATATATATATATATAAACGAGTAATATGAATATATCACAAGTTAAAGAAAGATCTCAGCCAAAAAGAAGGTACCAGCATATGAAAAACAAATGAAAAAGTACCAGGTATTTTTGCTTACAAAAAATTTAAACTATAAAGAGTCACAAAATATATATAAAAATGCCACATTGAACGAGGCAATCGTACTCTACCCAAACTGGTAGCACACTCCTAAAATCAGCTGCATCCCATCCATTCGGTCATACAGTGGTGACTGACAAAAAGGCATTGTGAACTCGTGTGCCATCCGGAGACTTGGCCCCATGGGTCATCAGTTCTTGGATTGTCATCCAGTTGTCCAAAATTTTCTTGTTTCTTTTTTTCATCATCTTTTTGTGACTCAGTTCGATGATGTTGATTTCCTTCTTGCCCTCGCTGCCACTCTGGGGGCTCTCCTTAAGACACTCCAAGCGGCTCCGCATCATGAACTCCCGACGCCGACGCTGCTCTTTGGCGCGAACCAGGTGTTGCTTTCTCTCCTCTTTGCTCCAGTAGCGGCCCATTTTCATCTCGCTCATGGTGTCATCATCCGTCGTCATGCCACTGCGCTCCTCCTTGATCTTTAAGGCACGTTCCCTCAGAATCCGGTCTCGCACTGGTCTCTTCGTTATGTACCGCGTCCCGTCACTCCTGATTTTCACCTTCCATTCCATCTTGGGCTCTGAACACTTCTGGGACTCCTTGCACATGCTCACTAAACTCAGCTGGCTCTGAGCATACTCGACGGCAGATTTCTGTTGAATTAGCTGCATGTAGCTTTGATAATGCCGGGCATGTGCTGGGATGTTTGCATATCTGTAGGAGGAGCTGTGGTAAGGAGAGAGGTAAGGGATGTGTTCGCTGCTGGTTTTCTCCTGATCAGAAAGCTTGCTGCTTTCTGGAATCTTCTCCTTGCCCTCCATGCTGCAGCCTTGTTCGATGGTTTTGGCTTTGGTAGAGATGGGCTCTTTACTGCTTTGTCCAGAAGAAGATTGATGGACGGCCATTGTGCTTCTCAGGTTTTTCTTATTGGTGAGGTTGATCATTCTGGGAAGGGAGCTGTCAGGGGAACGGTCCACAGTGAGTGGGGTACTTCTGCAGCTTTCTGCTGTGTTGTAAGCACTAGAACTGTCTTTGTCCGACTTCTCTGGGTGTTCGATGATGTCGTCTAGTTTTCCCCGTGGCATATCCATGCTGGTGTTATAATTCCGGAATCCTCCATCGTGCAAAGCCCAGATGTCTCCATACTGGTCCGTCACTTTCTGGAGCCTGTGAGCCTGCATGATATTCTGGCACTCCAGTTCAATGTTTCTTAGTTCTTCGTTAAGCAACTGTAGCTCGTGCTCCACTCCCTCTTGTTCCCCTTGATGGCATTCTATTGTGCTGCTCGAATAATACAGGTCATACTCTCCATGGTTTCGAATTTTGCATTTGAGCTCCAAGAGCTGTCGGAATCTTTCGCACTCCTCATCTGGGTTGCCAACGCAGTCGGAGTCAATGTATTCGCCAGACACGAAGCTCTCATTGCACTGAAGCTCGACGCTTCCCAGAGTGTCTTGGCTTTGCCCCAGGTCTCTTGTGCTCTTCAAAGATGTGCTGTTGGGATCCTCAGCAGCGTTCTCCTGCTCTGAACTCTCATCATTCCTCAAGCTTTCATCCGTGCGCCCCACCCCACTGTCCTTCTCGTGGTTGTTGGAGGACGATGTTGCCGTGTCTGTTGTACCTTCCTCCTCTTCTTGTTTTTTTGGCTGAGAAAATAAAGTTGAGAGAGCAAACAAGATCGATTATTTTGAAAAAACACTATTGCAAAACTTGTTTGAAAAAAATGATGCTTCTTGGCAAAGGTGTGGTTCCTGGAAAGCTCTTCTAATTTTAGTATTCTTAACCATTTTAGAAATAAAGGCAATTTGCTCAAGGCAGCTTTTTATGAGCTGAAGTAAAGAAAACCAAAACTGCTTAGAGACCTCACTTGGGGGTACATAAAATAGGCCCCATTTAAATAAACCATTCTTACCTTAAGGTTCTCTCTTACTCGGGAAACTGGCATGAAGATGTGTAAATGATGTGAATTTAAGAGTCTCTGAGGTGGTAACGCACACAAGGATGAATGAGACAGGTGGTCTAAATGGTCTTCTGCGGTATGGAGGCCTGGAGTTCTGGAGCCAAGTCACCTTATTATGAGGATTTTGCCTCTGAACTTCAAGTTCAGAAGAAACTCCACTGATCTAGTAATGCACTGGTAATGCTAAGTCGGGAAGCAGAGTTATTTCAGGGACAGGTTTAGTACTGGAGCCTCCGTCCTTCTCTCTATCGAAGAGGAACTTTTAATTCCAGATGGATTTAGCTTATTAGTGACACAGAGAGAGGTAGAAAATCCCAGAATCAGGATTTCTTCTCTGTCCAGGATGCCATATTCCTGCATACGTGTGTCCTGACCTCAGAGTGTCTCCAGATCCCATTGCTCAAAAGCAGCAAAGTCATCTTAGGGCTGCTTCGGCTTACCGAAATGTATTTTTCTACTCTCAACCAGAACTTCCTTCACAGGTGAATTTTATTCTATGCCGAGTAAAGGGGTCAGTTCCCATGTAAATTGAAGCAGCTCTGATTGCCAGACAAGGGCATGATGTCAAAAAAATATATTTTTGACATATTTGTGAGCACACACTCATATGTACACTTTATTCCTTGGTAGTTTATAGCTTTCATACAGAACAATTAACTGTTGCCATCCTAAGAGAATGCCTATGTAGTTCTATCTCTGTGAAGTGGGTAAAACTATTTTTTCTTCTGTCACGTATCGTATACTAGTCTACACGGCAGTTTCTGCGTTGTATTTCCTTTATGTGTAAACGTGCTCACCATTTTACATATATATTTTCCTCTAAAAGGTATAATTATACAATTAGATATAAGTAAGCCTGCTAGTGTTAAAGAAGGACAGAAACCATGAGAAAAGGTATTTGAAAACAGGCATGAAAGACTCTTATCAAGAAAATTGTTTTATTTTCTTCCACAGAAGCAGAACAAAGGTAACATCAACGGCAGAGGAGAGAACATGACCACGTATAATGCTATTTAAGGATTCCCAGTCCTTCCCTAAAATAGTTTTCCTCATTTGTTGAAAATATGTGAAATTTTAAATGTCATATTGATAAAAAAAATAATATTCTGAATAAGTAATGTGACTAACATGGAGCGCTTGGTGTATCTGTACGTTCCTTGCTCTAAGCTGACAACAGAATCATGTGGTGACATTCACATGTGCCAGAAACCCTCCAGACGATATTATTGATACTAGTCATCTGAATTGATACACCACATTATTTACATTTATTTTTTCACATCTTTAATAAGCTTAAAAATACAAGAAAGCTAGTGTTTCTTTTTTACCCTTATCTTTATGTGGAGTGCCGAGGATACAGACATATGATGCTAGGTGAGGTTTTCCACAATGTGTCAACAGCAGCCCTCACAAACAGTACGTAATGTGAAACTTGAATGTGTATATGGGTTTCAGTTTTGAAGCACGGATATATAGTTTGTGGTTTTTTTTCTTTCAAATTCCCCTTTCTTTGGTCACCGGCTTATGAGCAAGTATGAAAATAAAAAAGGGGTTTCCATTCCCAAACCCAGAATTCCTAGTTTCTAATGTAATGCCACTCTATCATTTATCATTTCCCTATGGAATTATTATGGTGACAGGCAATGCTTCTACCAAGACATTTCTAATACAGTATTATTGTTTATAAGGGCAAAGACTTCTAAAGGTTTCTGTCCTTCTTATCACTTTTCTGTCTCATGTCGAAGAAAAATTTCCACATAGTGAGAATCTAACCTCAGGGACATCTCGTGTTACCTCAAAAGACCTAGCATTTGTATTACGTCTGATGAGTAGGCAGCATTTGACACGATATCGCTTCACCTGGACAGGATTTCTCCCTTCTTTCTCTATTCCAACATCCTCCTGTCAATTCTGTATCAGGTCACATTTTGTATCTAAGAGAGAAAAAGCCTGGAGCAAGGACTTTCTTGCTTGTAACTGGCAGCTGCCACCAAAAAATATCTTTATTTGTGGCCAGCATCGAAGTCATACATAAAAATTTCAACCCGTCCTACCTATACTGAAAAGCAGTCAGCACAGTTGCGCCTTGCTCGTGAGGGTGAACTACTGTTCGTGAAGTGGCCAGTGAGCAGCTGTGCTCAGCGCAGAGTACAGGGCACATGGCTTTAACACCAAGTCTGCAATAGAATGATTTGTTTAATATACGGGCCTGTGCCCGTGCACACACGCACATGTCTCTGTTATGGAATGCTAGCATGGCATATATGCCATCATGCATCTTGGCAAAGTGATAGGATGTCTGTGCTTCATGTTCCTAGGCCTATATGGCCAGGATTTTTTAAAACTGCCTTAAAAAAAAAGTGACAAATCACCAAAAAACCCACTATCTTTTAGAATGTGTTAAGAATTCATGTTGAGACAGGGATGATAATTAAACAAATCAATAAATGGACAGCAGACGTGTTCATAAAATTATGTCAGGCAAATGACTGACATGAATTCAACATTAAAAATATCAGATACATTGATCTTGCTTTTATCCCATAGGAACAACAACAATCATGAAATAATACCAAGACTCAGTTTGTCACAGGTCCCTCTGTAACCTTTCACTAGCAGGGAATTAATTAAGAGCAGAAACTTTGCTCATTTTAATTTGTATGCTCAGGATCAAGTGTGGTGCTTGGGACATAAGAGAAGCTCAGCATTTTTGGTTGAATGATTATGTAACTCTAAGGCAAGATGGTATCAATGAATTCCAATAGTGCGACTCCTGTTGCGGGGCATATAGGTAAGACCATGATATCAAAAACATAAATAAGATTGATGGCTTACCTCATGTCATCATCATCTTACACTTGCCTAACTATTCAAATAGACACATTAATATTTTAAATTATAAAATTAATTTTGGGGAGAGAGGTTAGCTCATGAAATATAGTTTATCTCCAGCTGGCACATTGAAAAGCAATGCATATTTTTGCTGTTAAATATCTGAGTTAGGTCGAATGGTACCTGGCTAAACATTGGAATCTTACTGTATTCTGGTAACAATGGTCCCAAAGCTTTCCAAGCTAGAAAGATCTTAATAGAAAAAAATCGTATTTATTCCCTCTGCTTCATTTGAGATGCCCATCTGCTTTAAAAAAATTACCATTACAGAAGTGTTTGATCAAACTCTTTGATTTTGTTTTTTACTCCATTTATGGTTATGTATTAGGAAAAAAAAAAACCTAGCAGCATTTCAAATGATGTAGTTCACGTCATTGGGCCCTACCTGCTCCACCTCATTGGCCATGCCCTGCATTGCTTCATTATGTTGTTCTTCCAGCATCTCCAAGTTTAAGTCCTCTAAGAATTCATTCCTTTCATCTTCCAACCAGCCTTCATCCAGCTGCAAAAGAATACATTAGTACATTATATTTGGTTACTGGGAGCTTATGCTAAAAGAGGGTAAACTTAAATAGCGATGCCTGACCAGTTCCTTTTATCATAATGATTCTCTTCAGAATGCCAGCCTCTGGTAAGTTCACCTCTCAGAAGGAAGAAAAGGTGATTAAAAAAAAAAAAATTAAACTCAGATGCCTTTTATCCTTTCCTGAAACAGAGCTACAGATTTTCTCTCATAACCAAGAAGATCTCACAGCACAGAACATTACCGTCTTTCAAGATATATGAAAAGCATATTGCATAATCCACAGCTGTCATGCTCATTACCTCCAAAAGTGCCTGTATTCAAGTACTGCAATGATACTAATAGGACCATGAGACAATTGGACTTTTTTCCTTAACAACAACCCCCAAGGAGACTACATACAAAGTGTTCCCCACCCCCAGAACACATTGATGCTACCTTCATCCTTCTTTTTTTATCTGTAGGCAGATGGCTTCCAAGTTAACAAGATGGCTACTTGCCACAAAAACAGACATCTATTTTATTTGGGGGTAAGAAAAGAAAAATTCTAAGTTATTCTTCTCAAAGGAAAAAGAAAAGGTGATGCTATGCCATGTCTATTTTAATTCATTTTTCAGGTAGGTTGAATTGCAAAAAACAAATCTCTATATATCTGAAACCTTGCATCTAAGGGGAGTGGAGCATGCAGGCTTTTGTTTGTGGGCTCAGGATGCAAGTATTCTGGTGGGAGTCTTACACAAATTAAACTGAATAAATCCTTTCGGTTCCTCAATACAAAGCGAAGTGGGAAACCTTGCTAATATGATGAGTGTTGACAGTCAATACACATAATTTGCCTCAAAGTGGATTTCTGGAGCTGGATTACATAAAATTAGCTGTCCATGCTGCTTAAATTAACTGAGTTATTGTCCATGCTCTGCTTTATTCCGTGTTAAAAGAAACAGCAGCTTTCTAATGAGCCAAAATTGACAATACAGTTGACCCTTGAACAACAGGGATTTGAACTGCCTGGGTCCACTTACATGTGGATTTTATATATATATATATATATATATATATATATATATATATATATATATATATAAATACAGTATAGTACTCTAAATCTATTTTCTCTTCCTTATGTTTTCCTGATAATGTTTTCTTTTCTTTAGCTTACTATACTTTAAGAATAGTATATGATACATGTGACATAAAATATGCATTAATAGAGTGTTCATGTTATTAGTAAGGTTTCCAATCAACAGTAGGCTATTAGTAGTTAAGTTTTTGGGGAGTCAGAAGTTACATGCCCATTTTTGACTGGGTGGGGGCTTTGGTTCTCCCTGCATTGCTCCAGGCTCAGCTGTAGTTTGTGGTGTTTTCACCATTCAGCAGTGGCAGAATAAGCTCTTAAATGTAACTGAAACTGTAAAACTTGAAAACAAACTCGGAGAGGACATTAAGTTGCACCAGAAACGGCCTTGGCATATATGCATCATATTCCTTAATGCAAAGTTAGTTGTAAGTTTCTTGATCTTTATTAAAGGCTACCTAGAATTTAAATTACTCAAATTTGACTGAGGTCAAAAGTATAGAGACGTTTACTCATCCTCATTTATTTTAATGTAGCCTGAATAACTTGACCAAGTTCTACCTCACTGACTTTGATATGCAGATGAACTATGAAAATTAAGCTGACTAAAAATTCAAATTCAATTTATAATTGTCCAAGTTTTACATTCTTTTTTAAAAAAGATTTTATTTATTTATTTGACAGAGAAAGTGCATGCAAGCACAAGCAGGGGGAGCTGCAGAGGGAGAGGGAGAAGCAGGTTCCTCGCAAAGCAGGGAGCCTGACATGAGGCTCCATCCCAGAACCCTGAGATCATGGCCTGAGCTGAAGGCAGACGCTTAACCGACAGAGCCACCCAGCTACACTAGTTTTACACTATTTAATCCCTTGTAAGTTTTACGAAGCTGCAAACTCCAGACTCCAAGAGAAATTATGGAGAGCTAGAAATGTTTACTTTTTATAAACACACCAAGGAATTTTTCTTTAATCAGGTCAAAACAAAATATTTGTTTACACAGGTGTAGTGAATGATGGAACAGAGTCTTCTGAAATTTAAATGAAGGGGTGGAAAAGATAAGGAGAGCAAACAGTAAAAAATTAATGATTCCCTATAACTCTTTTTTTTTCAATTTTGATTGTCTTATGTTAGTCTCTATACAATACATCATTAGTTTTTGAGGTAGTGTTCCAAGATTCCTTGTTACATATAACACCCAGTGCTCCATGCAATACATGCCCTCCTTAATACCCACCACTGGGCTCACCCATCCCCCCACTCCAAAACCCTCTGTTTCTCAGAGTCCACAGTCCCTATAACTCTTTTCTTATTAGCTAATCCCACAGATCCTTGAGTTGTCATCTGTGGTCAGCATACATCTACTCTGACAAGTGTTTGGGCTGGAGGTAAACACAGCATGGTGAGTAAGGAGTAAGGAGAGCTTCCTCCTCACTTCCTTTCCGTCTTGTATTTTCCTTTCCACCTAAACATGCATTCATGGCAATCTGAGTTTCAGACTCTGCCACAGGCAGACCTTTCCCTGGAGCTGAGCTGCAGGAAAAGAGGACTCTCTTTTGAAACTGGGATCTGTCTGCACAGCAGTGGAACACATGTGGCATTTCAGGAAAAGGAACAATCTGTCTCAGGAATAGTGTTTACAAGTTCTTAGGAGAGCCCACACTGCCCTGATGTCCCAAGGGGAAGAGGACAGAGTAGCAATATCTTTAATGGTGTGAGGAACAAAATGGGCAGAAAATGAAAGAAAGTTGACAGGGAATGAAAGAAATGAGTTATTTAAAAATATTGCACAGATGTACAAGACTGCCCCCAGCAAATCCATAGATCATTTCCAAGAATATAGAGAGTATGTGAAATATGAAAAAATGAAAAAGGCCAGAAAGAGCACACAAGAAACTTCCACATTTTCACTGAATAAAATTCATTTGCAAAAAATAAAATAATAAGATGCATTAAAATTGATAAAAATAAGGGTGATATAAAGGCAAGGTTGGCTTGGATTTTTTTCTTCTTCCCATTTTATAGCATGTACTGCTTAAATTACATTTCTAAAATATTGTGTTAAGATCCATTTTCTTTCTTTCTTTTTCTAGAAGTCTGATTTTCTAAATGCAGTTAGCTTTCTTCCCTTGTCATGAGGCTTCTCTGGATCAAGAGGCTGAAGCAGATCCTGATTTTGATAGGACAGGGAGCCTGCAGTCAGAAGGTCATCTTTTCTCTACTGTGGAAAGGAAGTCTTGTTTGGAAATTCATCCTCTGACATTGATTCTATTAGGTCAGGAGTATAGTCAGATATTTGAAAATGCCACCAGTTCTACCAAGCATATGTATTTATATTAATGATTAACAGGATCTAGTCTTACGTCCTTAATTTCGATTCTTTTCACGTCCATTATAGCTGTTCTGTGGCATAGTTTAAGGAAATGCTTTAATTCTAAATTAATGAGGTTCCCTAGCAGTTACACGGAAAGGGCAGGGAAACCACATTATAACATCGAAATATCTTTTCTATATCAGGGATGACCCCCGAGGTCTCTTCAGTGTACCCTGAATTTCACTAACATATGTTTAACCCCTTTATTTGTTCTTTTGCAAGAAAATAGGATCAGTGAGACTAACAGGTTTGCAAAACTTCCAGATAATTAGTGAACTCTCATACGTTTTCTGTATTTTTAAATTCACCCCTAAACAGGCAGTCCAGCCAGGCGTGTAGGCTCTCTTCCCCACTCCTGAGACCTCAGGTGTGGAACTTTACTCTGCCTTGGGCTATAGCAGGCTTTATGGGAACCATTTAGAATGGTCAAGGGCATAAAGGGAATATATGCGGAAAGGGTGATCTTTTATAACCACTATATTCAAGTCAGGATTTCGTCTGACACTGAAATACACTTACTCAATGTAATTTATAGGTAGTATGCAGTTACTGAGTTTGAAAAATATCAGATCAATAACCTGGGAGACAAATGGGGATATAAGCAACTTCACTCAAAGCACTGACAGATGGATAGAATGGTGACAACGTGCTATCCTTTCTGCATTGTGCTGGGGGTATAAAAAGCATATAAAAAGAAGGGCCAATAGAACTTTTCTGCCACCATTACCTTTCCTTTACTTTCATGACATCTTGCTCTGTTAAAGATATAAAAAACAATTCCTCCAGGAGCTATCTGCTTGTTTTTGATTGGACAGTTGTTTTTGTCACGCTGCACTTGGCAAAAATTCCTTTATTACACATGGAACTACACCATGCTACATAGGCCACTTTATCTGATAAAGTTCTTCTACAAAGATTTAAGTTGATAGCTAGATATGCTAATGTTCCTCTCATTAGAGATTCTTTCAAGATACCTTAATATGGCAATTAACTATTTTTAGATAGAAACCTAAAGCAAGGATCCAGACAGAATTAAGAATCATGTAAAGTCAATCTTTTTTCATTTATGAATTCATTCAAATAACTGGCAAGTGGAAGGACAGAATAATGGTTCCATGCTGTGTACTTTTTTCCCTCTTTTTTTTATTTCCCCCCAAAAGATAAGGTTGGTAAGTTAGGAAAGATGACTCTTAATTATGTTTTGCATACTCGGCTTTACTAATAGCCATAGCACTGATCTGATATAGAATAGCAAATAATGGATGTCAAGTTCAGTCTCAAGATTTCTGATCTCTGCTCTGACCTGAATCTCGGGCCTTGCGACGAGCAGCACGATTCTCTTGCACTCATCGCTCGACAGCAATGCCACTGCTTCTTCTCGATTCTGGACATCTTCCCCATTTATCTAGAAAACAAATGAAAGTGGCACATTAGTTTCCATTTCCACAATGCTGCACACAATAAATGGCAAATATCAGCTCATTTATGGTGAATGTATGGACAATGAAGCTCACACAATGGGCTCATCTTCAGCCCCTCAGTGGTAAGTGCCTTCACTCAATTATGCGCTTACTGTAAGAGCCATATCGATCCCTGAAGGATGGCGGACATCAGAGGAAGCAGTTATGTTCATAAATGTCCAACCTGCGCCCTGGCAACATACATCTAGCAACACAATTAACCAGCCTCTGACAGGTGACGTTCATCTTTCTCCGCTCAGAGTAATGGAAGTGTCACTCTGAGATAATAGTGCTGGGGGAAGCAGGACTGGCAATCCCACAACTGAAATCCGTCATCCTGCATGTCGGCTACGAGCCAATTAGAGAGCTACGGTATTATCTCTCACCAGGCAGTGCTCCCAGGCCACTGCTGATTGCATTTTCATTTAATCATCTCATATTTGTGTGGGTCTGACTCAGTTGCCTCAATCACTCTAGGGATATCTTTCAGTGCTTCACTAATCAAAAGGACAGTTCATCAGTAACTTCCTTATCGATACTCCAGTTCTTTCTAAGATTTGTCCATTTCCTCAAACAACAAAACTAATGTAATATCTTAAGGCTCATCTCTTAAGTGAACTTAATTAAAAAAAAAATAACACAGAGGAAAAGTGGCTTTTTACAAGAAACCAAGCTTGAGTAAACTTTTGCTTAAAAAGTCTCTGGTGGAATTCAAAACATATCTTTTTTCCTTCTTCTAAATTCTATAGGTAGAGCAAATAAGGTTTCCAAAGTTTGCATTTTAAGCTACATTTTCATGTTCAAATGTACTGAGCTCTGAGTTACCTGAACTTTTTTCTTTGGATATTTTATATATATTTTATTTTATTGATTGTTCAATTCCATGGAGACAATGAGGTTTTTGATCATAGTACAGAATCAAATTGTGCAGAAAGAGGGCGCCTGGGTGGCTCAGTTGGTTAAGCGACTGCTTTTGGCTCAGGTCATGATCCCGGAGACCCAGGGATCGAGCCCCACATTGGGCTCCCTGCTCGGCAGGAAGCCTGCTTCTCCCTCTCTCACTCCCCCTGCTTGTGTTCCCTCTCTGGCTGTGTTTCTCTCTGTCAAATAAATAAAATCTTTTAAAAAAAAATTGTGCAGAAAGAAATTTCAATTAAAGAGGTCAGTAATTATATCTAAAACAAGTATTAATTATTTCAATAAATTAAAAAGGTGGCTGTACTGACCAATTTTTCAATAATTAACATCTTTCACTAAGGATTTCTGCTGAAAAGCATGGAAGTGGGCTGCTGAGATTTTCTTCTTGTGGATCTTTGGGATTTTGGCTGATGCATGAGGACAGATATATTATTGAAACAAGCCCAGGAATCTCAACTCCGGACTACAATAGATGATCCTTATTCCTAGACTCTCATCACATATATAGAACACAAAGAAAGTAGGCAATACATAATAAAGGGGGGGAATCATACAACTATATGTTGTATTTTCTTTCTCTGATCAAATAAATATCCCCTTGGTTTTTCACCTATATAGGTAGACAGAAAATTTAACTTTTACAGGTTTTAAGTGCATTTCCTCTTTTGGCAACTCACAATAAAATTCACCAAATTAGAAAACAGAAGCTCTGATTCCAAAATGAGAACTGATGGCTAGAGAGGGCATTTTGTGTTTTTTTTTCATAAATATACATCTGAGAAGCTATTTCTGTGCTGAATCCAAGACTTTTCCTCAAATAAAGATAAACTGACAGTGGTGGATTCCACTAAACCTCCCCCATCCCCAGTGAAGTGTAGTTTTGAAAATAACAACTTGAAAATGTTTCTTTTTCTTTGAGCTTTGGGGAGCTTATGTCCATTTCATAGTAATTCCTAAGAGTATATCTGCAGCATATCTATTTGTCTATTCATTATGGACCTAATCTTCCAACCCCCCTCCACCATCAGGCACGTTGGATCCCAGGGAGGTTGAGTTGGATGCTCTCAGACAGCTTCTCTTCACCTTTTCTGTATAAAATCTAATGCTTACTGCTTTTTTCACTCAAGTATATACATATAAATTCTTCATCTAAATTTCGCTTGCCATTAATCTAAATACTCTTCATTCATGTTTATTTAAAGTTGCTATTATGTTTCCTATATTAAAGTGCAGGTATTAGGGCCTTTCTCAGAGTGTTCTTGTAAGGGTTAAATGAGTTAATATATGTTTAGGGTTAAAAAATGTCCTGGTATCCAGGAGTTGCTTTGGGTTGGCACATGGTACTGTTGATATTTTTGCTGTTGTTAGTACTATTACTACTATTACTATAATTATTTATATTTATATTTTAGTCCTCAGTAAAGATTCTTTTCTTCTAAATAGAGCAAATATAGTAAAATTCATGCACAACAATGAAATCCATACTAGCAAACATGGTTCAACTTTAAAAGACATCTCTCTCATATGGATTTTTAACTCTTAGAGAACCATCAAGAAACAACATGGTGTGTTTGATTTCCAGGCTCATTAGAGTTGATATTTATCCCTCTCTGTGAACTCCACATGACCAGGGTTATGGTCTTCAGTCCCAGCATTATGTCCTTGTTCCTGGAAGGACAGATCCCATGTTGTAGAAATACATTTCCCTTCAGAATCCTATGTGGAAGGAAACGAATTCACCACAGAAATCTGCCTTAAAATGTAATTTTTTGTTTGTTTTTCAAAATAAAGACCACGTAAGCCAACTGGCTGGTAGATCCTATTGAACTCAAGACATCAGTTTGATACCCAAAGTGATACTGAGGCAAGAAACGCAGCCCTGGGTTTCAGCAAAAAATGAAAAGTTTTGAGGAATTCAATCGGATTGAGCTTTCAATCTTCATTTGCTCTTGTTCCTGAAGGATGACTCATACCACAGGATTGCTTGTGGGAAAGCAGTTTGCTGTGCCTGAAAACACCAGGCAGACATAAAGGTGAAGGACCCAGAATCACACGGGGGAGATGAATGAGTGAGTGCGTCACCACAGTTTAATGGAAGGTTTTCGTTTCAAGAAAAGAGAGGGAAAGAGAACCAGGAGCGCAGCAACATGTAACTTCTGCCACAAATGAGGGAAAACTGCTGTAGAAATAGGTCTTGTCTCATTTTCTGTGCATGGCCGTATGTAAATATTGATTTCAAAGCAGCTATTGCTTTGTCTTAGAAGAGATTTGTGGCATTACAAAAATAAGTCACCCAAAATCGCACTTTAGGCCCAGTCTCCTGTGTGTGCAGATGAGTGTGTATGCACGTATGTGTGTGCACATGCGGGCAAAACCCTGAAAGCCAAGAAATGCTTTAATACAACTTTTTTACATGAATGTGCCAATTTTTAGGTTTCCTATGTTGATGTATCAGCTGTGGGTGGGCAACTAAAATTCTTGGCATCTGACCACCGAAGGAATTTATTTGAAAACCCAGGGACAAATGCTTTTAGTGTGGAAAGACGGTGGAGAATATACAGAGATACGCAGGTGGACAAAACAGAAATGGGAGGAAAACGTTATCTAAAGGGCAGAAAAGAAGACGATAGGAACAAATAAATGCTGGAGACAAGTTTTACACGTAGGGCATAGAATGAGGGAAAAAGTTCAGCTGGAGTCTTATCCCACCGCTTGAGTTTTTGCAGGGTTTTGTCAGGGAGGGAGTAATTCTTAGGAACATGACTGACTTTTTTGAGATTAGGTTGCTGACATGGATTACTGTATGCTTACTATCCCAAAGAGGAAGTCAGAATATAGCCCTCTGATCATGGATGTATGTGGTCTTTATTTATTTATTTCTTTATTTTCAAATATTGTATTTATTTGACAGAAAGAGAGAGTGAGAGAGGAAACACAAGCAGGGGGAGTGAGAGAGGGAGAAGCGGGCTTCAGGCCAAGCAGGGAGCACAATATGGGGCCTGATCCCGGTACTCCAGGATCATGACCTGAGCCGAAGGCAGACGCTGCATGACTGAGCCACCCAGGCACCCCTATATGTGGTCTTTAGTTCTTCCTATTCAAGGCTCAGAAAAGTCTGTCTTCACTCTGCAGTTTTGTGAGAGGCCTTCTCTATGGGAACTCCTGAGACCACATCTGATAGCACAGGCTGTGGCGATGGCAGGGCACACAGAACTGTCAAGTGCTTGCATGGGAAAAAGCACACGAGAGTTCAAACTTGTGCTCGTGAAATTGGGTCATGGTTTTTCTTCTGTGCAATCTCTACCTTGGGCCAGTCTTGTGAGAGCACCTGCGTGTGGGTGGTGTCCCAGAGTGAGGTCATTTAACAGAGCCTTCGATGTATCACCTTTAGAAAATTTTAACTACACAATGAGGACAGGACCATAGGAGTACTCTCCTCAGGTCATCATGAACAGGAAATTAAAACCACAATGGCTCTAAAGGGATTCATTTAAATAAAAGCCAGCCAGGAAACTCTAAGGATAACAAGTAAATCCTCTCTTTCTCCCCCTCTCATCTCCCTGAGACAGGAGTCATTAATTGTTCATTACAGGGTATCCCATAATCTCCTCATCAACCATATGGGAGCTATTTGTTTATGGGTACAATTTTGTCACAGTTTTATTTAATATATCTTCACCATCACCCTTAAGACTCTTTGTTTCCTATGTGTGCAAATAGACTTGAATTCTAGGCTTTTTAATGTGACATGTATTTGTTCATTAAATGTGACGTATTTGTCACTGAATATAAAGTAATCAGGCAGACAATGGCATTTTGTCAATCCTGCTGTTGTTTCTTCAATGAACCAACTCCATTAAGGAATGCTTTATTATCCAGCAAATATTTTATCTGGAAACTTTATCTGCCTCTAATACAGACAAGAATAAGGAAGTAGCAAAACATATAGTATGTATATATGAAAATACAAAGGTTTTATTTCTATCTGCCTCTACTCATAGAACTAAGAGATACAATGTAAATGACTATATATGTAGATCTAGCTTATGGGAAAGTGGTCAGCTGGAAATCAGGAAGGGAGCTAGTGAGGTTGCAGGAGAAGGTGTCAAATGTGGAGAGTAGATGGTGAGAGAAAGAAGTGCCAGCTGGAAACAGGAAGGGAAAAATGACAAAAAATACTCCCAACACATCGGAAAATGTGGCCAACCAGGGTGACTTCATATTGGGGCACACAATCTTCCAGACCTTTTAACTATTAAGTATTTTATTGTTTTATAGCATTGTGTAATGACTGCTGGGCACAACATGACCTTGAACGTCATAAGAAGGTTACATTCTTTTCAGTTGAGGTTATTCAACTGTAGATGTTAACAAGGTGAACGATACATCCATAATTGTTTCCAAATCAAAATAATAATAATAATAATAATAATAATAATAATAATATGTTTGAAGCATTTATTATCTGGATGGTACACAAAAATGGTACCCTTATTTTTTAATGAGGTTACATCAGTAAAGCTTTACTGCAGATTTTATTCATTTATCCTATCACTCTGTCCACTGAATACCTCTGTTTCATTCATTCATTTATTCATGCATTATTGAAAAAGACACTGAAAATATGGTAACGAACAAGACTATGCCTTGGTTTCCTGATTCCCTTTCCCTTGTGCTGATGGAGCCAGTGACAGAGTCCATTCTGTTTAACTATAGGTCGCCAGCTAAGGAGCGATAGAAAAGGAAGTTATAGCTTCTTGAAGTCTTCTAAAAATTAGTAGGACCATGAATGACCACAAATCATACTTTTATTCTTTCCTAATTGGAGTCTTAGGAGAGGGTCCTTGATGAAAAAGGAGTTCTGCAGCATCTAGCTAGAGAAGAGAAAGGATATGAAGAAGAGGTGTGAATCAGTGAGTGGAACCCTGAAGAAAGGGGAGAAGAGCAGAAGGCTGGGCAGGAGAGCATTGTGGTATGGGCCCCAGGCAGCATGGGCATACCGTGATCATAACAAGGCCCCACTGCACCATCATCGTCTGTGTGGACAGCTATCTTCCTAATTGCACAGGGAGTGCCCCAGGTGCCGGGATGGCATCTTGTCTGTTTTTGAAGCCCTGGTTCTAGCAGAGTGCCAAATCCATTCATGTTGAATGCAAAGCAACATTCGCAACCAGTAAGGAGAAGTGGGAACTGTAGGTCTGTCACAAAGTCTAAAAGTTATGTAGAATGTCTGAATGGTCAATAACTTCCTTGATTTTTCTTCTGAGTCATCTTCCCAGCTTTGTAGTTGTGTGATCTGCAGTAAACTCTAGCCTCGGCTCTTATTTTGGGTTAATCTGGACACACAAGTTGGGGAGCTGCGTGTCTATCTGTTGCACTCTCTACGGGAAAGGACTCAGAGGAGATAGAGAGCGTCAAGGGGGGTATAGGAGACAAACTCTGGCACTCAAAGTTATTCCGAATTTGGCCTAGGATTCTTTCCAGCTCCACATCCCCCTTATGTTCCACTTATCATCTTGCTCATTAAACTGAAAGGTCGTCAGGATCTACGTTTTCACATTTCCATGTGGACAAGAAAGCATTTTTCTTCCACTCGTTCCCCTGCAACTCAATGGTAAATAAATCAAATTTCTTCAGACTTCTCGAATTTCAGGTCATCATGGAACACAGGAATCCATGTTTACCTCACTGATTCTGGAAAAGGCGGCACTAACGGGTGTTGCTGGTGCAGGTACTACTAGAAGTTAATGTTTGTTACTTACCATGCCATGTGCTATGTCCTCCAGATGTATAATCACATTTAACTTTTACGACAATATGCTTTATTGTTACCATTTTTTAAGATGAGGAAACAGGCTTAGGGTGAGAAGTAAAGTAAGGTGCCTGAGTTAAGTGGTGGATCTGGAAGGTGAAGCAGAGTTATCCAAGTCCAGAGATTATACCTTAATCACTAATTATTAGCCAATAATTCTTAATGAATAGTACTATCTTTAATTAAACAATTCTTTTAAGCAATAGCTGTTTGTTTTGTGGATGCTATTATCTAGAAAAGACAAATTATTTTCTCTCACATTTTATAAAAAAACTAAATTAAAATGAAACTGTTGAACAAGTGGTAGGAAACTAATGGAAATGACCATGATACATACTTGCAAAATCCTATCCCCTTCTCGAATCCGGCCATCTTTGGCAGCAATGCTATTTGGATCCACCTGCAATGGAGAGAACATACCTCTTCAACTGGTTACACAATATTCCCCCAGTAACTTAAAAATATCACCTAAAAGTATTTTTAGTAACCTGGTTAAAAATTCTCTACTGATTTACAGAATGCATGCCAAAGTTTTCTGTGAAAAATCACTGATTTGAAAATGTAAGTAGACTATTTTACAATTAATAATAATAAAATTAAAGACAACTACAGCAGAATTTAACTTGAAGACTATTTTTCTCTCTCTCCCTCCCTTTTTCTCTTTCTTTTTTCTTTTCTTCGACTTCTTCCTTTGTTTTTTTTTTTTTTTAACATCTATTCACTCATTTCTGTACCCAAACTGTCAGATATGGTCCTCAGCTGACATGACCTTCAGCAGATGATAATTCTAAGATTCTCTGGACCCAGGAAATTTGCTTTCTACTAGGATGATCTTTAAATTCTGGTTTAGCTGTTTTAGAGAAGCTGAGAGTTATACTGTAAGTCCATATTTATTAAAAAAAATTCTGTTTCATGAGCACACTTATTTATAAAGAGATATATAATTGATGTTGCTTGAAAAATGAAAAAAATTTTATCCATGTAGATCATTATAGGCTCTACATTATAGGATGAAGTATACTAACTCTAAATTATTTTAGAATAAATAGATTTAAGCCTTTCTTAAGGGTTTACCAATGTTTTAATGGGCCAAACTTGAGTGATTACTTATAGTTCACTGAGGGATAAATCTGTCTATCATATTTTCAGTGATGGCACTAAGCCATTTATTTGAGATTACTCGATCAAGGCTTTAATTTAGGCAAAGTATTTCAAGTGTAGCATGAGGCTGATTCATCCTATCCAGATGTTAGGTATTACTTTCTCATTAGGTGGTGCCATGTTATAAGTGAATTTTAAGTGATCAATCAAGAACAAAGACACTATCATTATATGTAAGAAGTATAAAGAAAATATCCCTTCTAAGTACATATGTTCAGTTCCTGTGGCTTCTTTATTGTCCCTGTAAAGTTAAGCTCCAAAGCTGCCATATTTAAATGGTAAATAGAGACTTACAAGAAGGAAGAGAAGTATGATTAATCAATTGTATCCTATTGAGAAGTCATTCACAGTCTAAAACTTTGCCTATAGAACTGTAATCAAACTAATGCCAAACTTTGACATTTGTACCTCTGTGCCTACCACAAAAGATAATTCTTCAGCTATTCCCTCACCATAAATGGAGGGATTTCTATAGCTGTCTATTTAAAAGAGGTGTATAAGTCAAACGTGCTCTGGGGATTTTTCCATTGCAAGATCCAGTCAGTAAATTCTTTGGTAAAGTAATAAAGAGTAACATTTATTTTATAGAGCTGGGTAATTTTCTAAGTGCGTTAATTACATTATTTTTCCATATTCTAAATACCTCTATAGAGGCAATGAGATAAACATTACTGCACTAAGTTTCTAGTTGAGGAAGCTGATATGATATGATATCAGGTAATGATAAGATCATGGGCAAGAGCATTTAGAACAGCATGGGACATTAATTAGTATCTAGTTTGTTTAACTTCTTTTTCACATATATACATATACAAGTTTTCACACAAGTGTGTGTGTATACATAGGTGGAGGAAGGAGTCAGGCAATACACATACATCTATGTGTTTGTGTGCATATATGAATATATATATATATATATATACACATAATTTTCAGTCATATGTCCATATAATTAAAATAGATTATACTTTACTACTTCTTACAAAATGGTTCTTTGGTGAGTCCTAAAAAATCACCTATACTAATAAATTTTGCTTCATTTTTTTTTTCAAACTAATTAACACTAAGTGTGTTTCACATATAAGTACTTCACTTTCTGACATTGATTGTAGGGTTGAATAAAACAAACTCACAGATATATTAAATGTATCAGTCCTACCAGCAGAGTCAAATATGTAATATTTGTGGTATTGATGTAAGACAGTTAGTCAATGTTCTTATTAACAGCACTGATAAAAGGAATGGAAGGATGAATGTTTGCTCATCAGAAACTTTGCTTGACTTCCTGCATACTTAGGGGAATTTATTCAAATTTAGACAATGTTCCCATTTTTGCAGTTTTCCTTACTGAGATTGGGTAGTGAAAGCATCCCCATTAAACAAGCTGATAATAATTACATTACTTGGGCACATAATTTACTTTCCTAATTGAAAGTGACAAGTACTGGAACACGGCCAATTCTTCACATTCAAGCCTCCCAAGGATTTTCTCATCGTGAGTCATTTGACTCCATTACTCACAGTCTACCCCCCCACTTCCTCTCTTCAGCGTTTCTTACCTCGCTGACATAAATGCCCGTGTCTTCTTCATCATCTGTTCGGTAACAGACTGTCAGGCCCAGCTTCTCTTGACTGCTAACACGACACAGCTCGACCTCCTGAGAGAAAAACACACACAGAACGACATTTATCTCAGAAAGAAATCCCACAGCAGAATGGAGAACTCACTGATACTCTCTGGGTCACCCTGGGAGGTTTTCATAATTACTGCCCAACATTTGAAATTAATTTATGTGACCAAAATCACCCAAATGTACCTCCAATGTATATATTTGTATACTCAAGCCAATGTTTCAAATTTTTATTGTACAGGTAGAAAAGTGCAATTTTTTTTGGTATCAAATCATAAACTTAAAGCTTAAAAATTATACAGTCAAGTATAAAACATGCGTCAATCGGTAAGATATTTGAAACTGTCAAAGTAGGTAGAAAGATGTTCATAAAAATACTGAGTGTTACTGTGATTTTATTTGTGTGTTAATAAAACAAAACAAAGTTCAAATTAAAAAAAGACTACACTGGGCTCCGTGTCAATCCTTCTTTTGAGTTTATACAATATGGTAATCAGCAAGGCCAAGACTTTCTATTATTTTGTGGAAGCCCTCACCCTTGGAATGAAATGGGTTCATCCAGGCTGAAGGGAGAGACATCAACAGTCATATGAGCAGAGGCAATGATTCAAAATGTAGCAGTAAATGAACATGGAAACACATTTACTGAAACACATGGCTAAGGGGCTTGAAATGTCAGTCCTTAGGTAATGTATATTGAATCTATTTCCTGATTTATGTTCAGTAAAATAATAATAAATTTCAGTGTATTTCATTTTTATATAATGAAACAGACTTGTACTACTGTCAGAAGGAGATGACTTTAGGATAAATTGCATAATTCCAAGCACTAAAAGACAAATTGGTGTTCTCATCATGGAGAACTTGCTCCTATTGGATGAGGACTATAAGGCCCTTTGGTAAATAATCAGATAAGATTAAAAAAAAAAAAAAGAAAAAGTACATGGGAAGAGAAGTCTGGATTAAGTTTCTGGAACTTGGGCTCTGTGGGAGTGTATATTTGTCTGCCTTGCTTAGTGCTCTTTCTCTAGTTCCTAGCACAGGGATAGGCGTAGTGTGGGCACTCAGTAAATCCGGGCTGAAGGGTGCTGCTTTTATTTCAAATCTTTCCTGGTGTTTGTAATTTTCTGTAAAACAATAATTAAGCCGTCTTTCTTCTTTAATGGGCGATGGATCTCATGTGTGTGTACGCAGGCATGTGTGAATGAAAAGAAGATTAGGAAGCTTGATTACAATAAGCATCCATTTAACTGTGTACTATCTGAAATAGTTACCAGGACTAAATAACGAAAAACTCATTTGACTTCAGGCGAAAGGATATTTTCAAGAATACTCTGTTACATTTGAAGAAGGATCCTCCTTTTCAATTTTGTATCTCAAGGCAGGCCTTGTCATTGGAAAATAGTCATTTATTTTAATGCCATGCTACAAACCATAGGTAAATCCTCAGCAAGGGTAGACTATCATAAGCTCTAGTGACCAATAATTTCATAGCTGATAACAAATAAAACAATATTTAGATCCTCTGTTCTGAGATATGTACTGTAAATTGGTGAACTCGGTGAAACTATGAAGAATAACTTTGTCACTGGTTGATGAAGACACCCTGAATTCCACCACAGTGATTAAAAAGGTCATGGTATATGCTAAACAGTAAGGGGAAAAATGAAGGAGGAAGAATAAGCAACAGTGGTGTGATTTGGCACCGGAAGTAAAGAGTACATACCCAGTATTTTCAAAACTGGCAATCGTTAATGCCTCAGGAGGGAAAAAATACTTGACTGAAACTGTAACATTAGGAAGAAATTACAGCAACAAAAGAGCTTCAATTACAGCCATGCACCGTACAGTTAAGGAGTAGAGAAGCTTATGATTCCTAAGAGGCCTACAAGGAAACCTAAACACTCCATAAAGAACTCAGATTGGGACTTCTAAATTAAAGCAAATTAGGAGCTGTAGGCAAAGCTGTGTCCTAATTTTCAGTGTCCTTCTGATAGCAGGGCAGAAAGCCCCTGTGCAGACACTTCCAGAGGGAGACTTGTTTTGTGTTTTCTCGACATTCCCAAGGCTGCAGCATGGTTCTGGGGTTTGTTTAGGAAATGCATGCTGCGATATTCTGCAATAAAATGGAATCAATCTATGAAGATACAGAGGGCAGAATCCATCCATTAGACTTCCATACCGCAAATCAAAGCATCAACTAGAGAATCGGAATGGTAAGAAGACTAAGATTCTGAGGTCAATGTAATTTTTCAATATTGTCACCCTATTGGACCTCAGCAAAAATGTAGAATACGTCTCAAAGTTACCTATAACATCTTCGTTTTTAATATCCCACATTTAAGGCACTCAACACCCTCATATTTCCTTCTGTCTGGAATTGCTAGTGATCTGCCTGTCTAGGCAGCCAGTGGAATTTCAGGTTTGCCATCTTATCTATCTACCTCCTAGCGAAGTGGGGCAATCAAATGTTACCTTCTATTTTCTCATAAGTAGCTCTTAGTACATAAAGCAAACTGATAAATATTTCTTGAAGAGATCATCATTAGTAGTTATTTTTTATTAAGTTTATAATTTTACTCCCAATACAGTTAACATACAGCATTCCATTAGTGCATTAGTGTCAGGTGTACAACACAGTGATCCAACACTTCTATACAATACTTAGTGCTCATGCTGGTAAGTGTCCTCTTAATGACCATCACCCATCTTAATCACCCATCCCTCCCCCCCACCTCCCCTTCAGTAACCGTCTGTTCATTTTTTATAGTTAGGAGTCTGTTTCTTGGATTAGTAATTATTTTAAATTTTGCCCACTCAGGATTTGGTTCCTATTGATAAAGACTGAAAATACAGAGCCTTAACTCAATGGACTGAACTCGAGGTAGTAGAATTCCGGGCTCTGAGGGAGACTTGAGTGAGATTTCCTGGATCCCACAAATCACCCTACACCAGTCCTAAGTGTGGACCTGTCATTCTTTCTTCGGTTGAGAATGTTTTAGACACTGAACATTTCACCATTAGTATACAGAAGCACACATTTTAGAATCAAAGTTCCTTTAATTCTATGATAAAATAACTTCTAAGCATCTACCTATAGAGCATTTTGTTTGTACGAGGCAAAGGTGGCTTTGTAAAGCCTGATTATCTGAAAGAAAGTCTACAGTACAGGTTTAATTTAGTATTCCTTTCACAAAGCACACAAGCCTCTGACTTCTGAAGAAACAACCTCCTGGTAATAGAAAATGTTTTCCCTAACAACTTTCATACCTTTCCCTCTGTCACTGGGAAGCTGTTTGATGAAAAACATAAAAGTGAAATGCTACCTCAGTACATTTTCTCCACAGAAACAATTCACAGGTGTATACGAATCAAAGCCAAGCATGCATGATGGAGATGCTAACCATCCTTAAGTCATTTGTGACTGGACTGAAAAAATCACTTTCTATACCTGGTAAGACTACATTCATTTGGCTTCAATGTGCGTTAAGATACTATGTTCTGGGAACATGGATAAAGTCCCTTTAAAAAGTAAAATCATAGTGCCCGATCCTGTGAGAAGCTGGTTTCATGGAGATTGAGGGTGGAGGAGAGGGTTAAAGTTATTTAGTAAAGCTTGCTGTGAAACATCCTTCTAGTCATAGGAAGAATGGGATCTATACATAAATCAGTTGTCCTACAGTACTGTGAAATTTTTATGTATTTTATGATTGGGTCTAAGGAGGAACAGAGAATTTAAAAAGAAAGAAAAAATTGTTGCTTTCTAGTTAGGACTCTGTTGCTGGAGGAAGAACGTAGGCTTGAAAATGTCTACAATGACTTTTTAAGCAAATTATTTCCACATCCCAGAGAGCTCAGAGGCCCATGCCACGAAGAGAAAATTCAGAAACAATCAGTACCACACAAGTCTGAAGATAAGCCAGACCCAGACTGGATGGTCATTGATGTCAACTGACAATTATGGGAGACAAGGGTCTCTTGTGTCCATATCGTCCTTTTCTTTTATTTGTGTTCTTGGTTTCTATTTATCAGAAAATAGATGAATTACTAACAAGCTTAGTATTAATTATATATCATTGTCTTACATTTTGTAATGTTGATTAGTAACTAGCAGAATGCCATGATGAGTTGTTCTAACAAAACACCTATTAAAAAAAAAGATTTAGTGGGAAGTACAAAAACCTTAACTCTCACAATTAAGGGAAGCTAGATAGTCCACTGTGAAAATATTGCTTCAATATCATTATCTCCTCAATAGTGAAAACCAGGAATAATGCTTAGTAGGAAATAAATAAAATCCTGGAATACCCACATCACTAGGACAATGTCAGGCTCACACACTCCATCTCCAAACACCCAGAATAAGCTGCTGTGGCTCATAACTAAATCATGTTTCTGTAGAGAGAGGAGGGTAAAAGCAAGAGCAGATGGTCATGCCTTTCCACTAACATCCTTAACCTCAGGTCCTTACTTGACTACTTTTTCTTTGTCAATGATATTGTTGTGAAATGCAGGCAGCTTTTAATACCTCAGTTTTCTCCTCTTAGGAACTCTCTGGATTCTTTGGGAAATAAAGAACTCACATTTTTCTAGGCCCAGATTGTCTACTTCTCACTGTAGGCTTTAAATCACCTTAGGAAGTCATAAATTACTCATTGTGAATGGATTTTACACCTTAACAAAGAAATATTAATTTTGTGTGTATTGTTAATTGAGAGAGGGTGGACTCATGTTGCCAGTAAGCAGTAGTCAACGTCATCATTTCGGGACCAAGAATAGAAATAAGAGACTTAAAATTCAGGGTAGATGAGATATGATACTCCCACTACACATCTACCATGTCAGCTAGAGAATCGTGCCAACTGCGTGGAAAGTTCTCTTTTGATGTGCTCTCACCCAGTCCTGCTCTAAGACCAATGGCATACGAAACTAGGGGAAAACTTCCAATTATATCAATTTTTTGTTGTTGTTGTTGTCATTGTATCTTTTGAGGAAACTGCACTGGCTTTTAGGTATTAAGATCATTTTGATCCTGAAATCCAGGATTATTCACAGGTGACACTTGAGAATTTTGAACAGACATGAACATGAGCATTTATTAGCTTACTAGTGGCATTTAGCAATCATTTATAGCTGGATTTTCTGATTTATGTGTTAGTTCTTGGCAGGAACTGGAGTGTGTGTGGGGATCTTCATTAAAATTGTTCAACATGCCATAAACAATGTGTAGAGAAGACTGTTCATGGACTGTCATTGCCCTAGTTGCTTTTCTTTTAAAATATCCATTTCCAGGGCTACACTGTTTGATCAGCACAAATACTCAAGTATTCCTACTCTAGAATGTTCGTTCACTAGACCTTGAACCTATTGATTCTGCCACTTCTCATGTTCAACAATTCCCTCATGCCCTCACCTCTCTCCTTGCACGGCTTGCCACCACAGTTACCCACAATAATCTTTCATAAAAGTCTACAACTCCCTCATGGTTCTCTGCTTCCTCCCTATCACCTGGCAAAACGTCAATCATGGGTAAACCCATATATTACTTCCCTGTGTTCCCACCTGAGCAGCTGCATGGTCCTGGAGGAAAACGCACAACCATGCTGACCACATTGACTCTTCCACTGTAAACTCATTACCACAGATCGCAAATGGACCATCTCTGCTGCCCCACAACCACAGTATACTTCCCTTGTTAAGTTGAGCCTCTTTATCTCAAATTTCAAGAGGATCTACCCATGTTTAGTTAATGACCTTGCCTCAGAGCCCACTGCATGTTAGATTATTATTACCTCAACCTTTCACTCTCCCAGACTGGTCTTTTATACCCCTTTTCTCTGCAATTCTGCTTTAGTGTCTTCTCTCTCTTCATTTTTAGGCAATATCCTATCTTATGCTTCATGAAGAAAAAAGAAGTCAAGGAAGAAAAACTGCTGCTTCTTCCTTCTGCTCAGTGTGTCAATCTATAGCCACCTACATCTCTCCTGTGGGTTGTCCCTCTGTTACAATGAGAGGGAGAGACCCAACTCTCTCAAGGTCCATGTCTCCACTCATGCTCTCTGAACCACTCCCCTTTTTAAAAATGTCTTATTTTTCAAGACCTTTTCTCTTTAAATTATTCCCTTTCTCCTATATTATCCATTTCTCTTTCCTTATTACATCATTCCCATTGCCATACCACACCCACAAAGCATTACTATCATTGATACAGGGTGAGGCAATTGAAAATCCGACACATATGATGTGGTGGTCAGCCCAAGTTGGGGCCTGCTGGATGAAATGAATAAAAGTGCATTAGAAGATATAATAGAATTGACCCTGGTGTTCATCAAGACCAAATTTCCAAGCAGAGACCACTGACTATACAAAGTTACAGAGGTAGAAAATAGAATGTATGTTACAGGAGCTTTACATAGCTAATGTGTGTGAATCTAAGGGTTTAAGACTGGGGAGGGTGAGGGTTCATGGTGGGGAAAAACAAAACAAAACTGGAGAAGTAGAGAAGTAGACCAGGGCCATACCATGGAAGGATGGCCACACCATACTAAATAATTTGGATTTTGCAAAAAGTAAAGAGGACTCACTGTAAAGGAAGTAACACAGTCTGATTTGCAGTGAGGAAAAATGGCTTCAGCAGTAGCATAATGAGCTGCAGAGGTGAAAAGTTAGGAAGGCTAGTGGGGAATGTTAGCAGTTTTGCAAGAGGATATGAGGGCTTGGATGAAAGTAGTGCTTTAGCAGTTTTTAACACAGTTACTACAATTTTCATTTTATCGATTAAGAAAATGAGGCATAGAGAGGTTAAGTAACTTGCCCAAAGTCACACAGCAAGTCAGAGGAGGAGTTGGGATTTAAGTTATAGCTAAAAGGCCAAGACTGAATTCTCAAAAGCTTCCTTTCTCTAGTTCTATATATAATTCTTTCTCCTTCTGAATTCTCAGCTCAAATGATACTTTCTAGATGGTATCCCTCTTTCTTATGTAGGGCCCCTAAAATTCTCTATCAGAATTTTACTGATGCTTACTAACTTTTTAAAAATTATCACTTACGCTTATTTTTTTTATTAGCAAATCTGATTTTTACTAAGTCGCTTACTTTTTAAAAAAAAGTGTTTTTTTTTCCTATTCTATAAATAGGTCTTTGCTATGTTTATTGTTAAATCCTACAATCTTTGGATGTGAAACAAAGAAATACAGCTCTTGAAGATGGGTGCCATGTCCTCTTGTTGGCCAGTATAGTCTTCATAGATGAAGCCCCATATTCATTTGCTGAGTGAATTAACTGCTATAGTGGTTTGGGGGTCAGCTAAAATTGTTTTTTTTTTTTTAATTTGTATGAATTAAGTGCTATTGGGGTTGGGATATAGACTAAAATTGCTTTTTCTACAGTTGTATCTGTATTGTATTTCTATATTTTCTATATTTGTATAATTAGATTCAGTAGGATACATTCAGAAAGCTGTGAAATCAATAGATGTGACTTAGTCTCTTACAATCTCTGCCAACAAGAAAACTAACCAGAATTAACTGAAAATTAAGCAAAATGATCTTACTAATTACTCATTCTAAGAATTCCTCTAGCAGTTTCAGTTTTTACTTATTTATTGTATTCACTTGACATTTTCTTACCCCTGGCTATATACCAAGAACTATATTCAGCATTAACAACTTTTATATATCCACCATTGTGTTTATATATCAATGGTATCCATGAGTATTTTACAAATAATGTTTCATTTAGTTTTACAAAAATATGACAGGTTATACACTGTATAGGAATTTCTAATTTCTGGCCCACACAGCATTCACATTCTCTCTTTTTGGAAATATGACCCTAAATTTCTTGTGTAGAATTACATCTTTCTCTTTCCTCCTCTATAGGTTTTTAGGCCCGATTCCAGCTCCAGGGTTAGGCATGTGACCTAGATGGTAGCAAATTAGTGTATTTTATGTCCTTAGCCATAGTGATTGTTTTAGGAATAGATATTAGAGCCAGTTCAAGCCCAAAATAGGGCTCAAGACTTTTATTGAAACTTTGGGGAAAAGAACACTTGTGCTTCGTTTTGTAATTAAGCCTGCAATAATGCAGATCAAGCGCATGTCAAAGCTTTATCTTATCGTGATTATACAGGGCCAGAGAATCCACCCAACAAAGAAAAGATAAAACCAAAAGATGGAGAAAGACTGAAATTAGTGGCATCATTTGAGCCCTCAGACCAAGCTATGCCTGAAAGAGCAAACTCGTGGTGTTTTGAGTTTGTTAAGCCATTCCATCTCTCCTCTTTCTTTAAGCATTTGTTTTGTGTCTTCTGTCTCTTGGATCACAGTTCTGGGTAATTTTAGTAAATATTATAATTTCATTTTATAGATAAGGAAATTCAGGGTCAGTACTAAGTAATTTACCTAAGGTCACTTGCCAACTGTTTTTCTAAATCAGAAATGGAACACGGGTTTTTGTTTTGTTTTGTTTACTTGAAAGCTCTTTTTTTTTAAATCAGTGGGCTTTTCTAGTACAGGGGTTGGTTAAAAGCTCATTGTCTAGACTGAAGCATAAGCATAGAAGAACTCACAATAGTGTGGTAAGTGGAAGGGTCCAATTCTAAATAGGATGTCAGGGTGTGCTTCATCAAGCAGAGATGCTGGACCAGAATCAGGAAAGGGATGACAGATTTAGTCACGTGGTCGTGTGGGGTAAGTAACCCAGGCAGAAGGTGCGTCCAGTGAAGACAGCAGGGGTGTGCCTGGCAGGCTGGAGGAAGAGGCAGATGGCAATCTCACTACAGCTGAGGGAGACGGGGCTAGGTAGAGATCTGATGACCGAGGGGAAGGGGCTCCACACTACACAGGGCCTGGCAGCCCTTATAAAGGCGTTGGCTTTACTCCAAGTGATGTGGGAAGCCTTTGGAAGTGTTTCTACAGACAAATGACTGATCTGCCTTCACTATGTATCTTGGCACTCGTCGGATGTGTGAGAACTACTTTTTCTTAAATTTCCTATCTTTTTTGGAACCACACTCCCTTTATTTTTAACCCTGGGAATTACAACAGCATGACAATTTGCTGTGTTGGGTAAACTGCCAGTCACTGTACATTGATTACCCCCTGTGGACTGTTAACAGGTTTAAGCAGGAGATATTATTACCATGTCCACTTTATAAGAAAGGAAACGGAGACAAGGAGGTCAGAATGAAAAACGTGAGGCTTTCTTTCAGACATAAACCATGAGTAGTTATGAAATTAGGACAGGGAAAGCAAGGACTTGTTTTTCTGATACTCAAGTGAGGCAGAAGCATAAATTCCTTCTGTTTTACTTTTAATACTGATTAAATTTTAAGGAAATAGTATAATCAATTTATTTCACGGAATTATTTGGAAGGGATTTTAGCCACAGTTTAACTTGCCCTCCGTCTCCATTAATGTAAATGACTTTCTCACGTTCACGGGGTAATTCAGTGACAGGGCTGGGAGTGGAGATCAGGCTTTCTGACTGTCATACAATTGCTTTTTTCCATGATCACCTCTCTGGTTCTATTATTCCTTAAGCCATTCTTCCCTTGGGCAGAGTGGTGCGGTGGAGGGCAGGGGAGAGCATGCAGCGGGGAGAGTGTGCAGTGAGGCCAAAATCCTGGCGGGGTAAGATAGGGGCTGAAGGAGGTGCCTTATGCAAGTGGGATATGTGGAGGCAGGAGCTAGGTTGAGTAGCTGACGTGAGCTTAACTATACACCAAATCAGGGTGAGTACAGGACTCTAGGAGAGAAGGGCTTGAGTTGATTTTTTTTTTTTTTTGTATTCTTTCATCCCTTCCTGTGCAGTAAGTTTCAAACAAGGAAAGAGCAGACTAACTTTTATATAAAGGTACAGTGCATTTGCTGAGCAGCTCAAACACATGTTCTCATTAAGATAATGTGGCTTTTCACCTGGTCCTGCTGTCCTTATTGTATCTCCACTCCTGGTGTTTTGTAAGCTATCTTTTCTTTGAATTACTGAAAAATCAGTTTTTCAAAAGAGAGTGTTAACAGCATTTCTTGGATATTAGCAATGTGCTCTCTGCAAAGTAAATAGTGGAAAAGGACAGGGTGACCCTTTGTGTCTTGGTAGTCCCTTGTTCAATGGCTGTACTTCCTGCGATGCTTTTGAGTTGGTCATGTTTTCAGTAAGGGAGATCAGCTAAAGAGATACCATCTACTGTATGGGTAGATGTTTTAAAGCCAAAAAAAAAAAAAAAATCATTTTGAAGAGACAGACGTTTACTTGAGAGAGGCAAAATATCTTTCACCTAAATATAAATAAGGGCTTCTACAGATCATCTCTAGCTACTTGAGGTGGCAAAGTAAGCATTGGAAAGAAATAAAGCGAAATCTAACCATTCACAAAATGATTCTCAGGAGATTTTTTAGGGAAATTAGTGAACGAGAACTGAAATGGGTTATAAATATCAACTTCAGATGACAAGGTATCGTAGTTGTCACTGCTTCAGCTTCATGGGAAACAACATCATTAGCAGTCAACATTTTGGAATATTGGAAGCCCTGTTCAATATTTGGCAGGAAGGGTGGGACAGAGTCGACCCCTTGAGAGGGAAGATAGATGGGTAAGGGCAAAATGGCGAAGAAGGCAGAATGAAGAGGTACGGAGCACCAATCTCGATAAAACCAAGAAGGAGCATATGTAGGTTTGGTGGGACTGAAAGACTGCTCCAAATGCCATCGAGTTTATTGGAGACGGTAGATTTACTGTGAACTTGCTTATGAAAAAGGTTAATGAAAGGAAAGCATATAGGACATGGTAAAAATAAAACAGACAAAGAAAACAAACAAAAACCCCCATACCTTTTGAACTTGCATGGAGATATTAACCTAAATTTATCAGCTAATATTCCACTTATCATGTTTCATGTTGTGTGCAATGACTGATATGCAATGACTTTTTTGGTGAAAAATAGTGCATACCCACTGTTTTTGTCACAGGTGGGGCAGATTAATGGTAAAAGTTTCACAGAAACTACAAAGATTTTGTGTGAGAAAACATATTATAGAATAAGTTTTTCCTGGAAGTGGATCAAAGCAAGGAGTCGTTGTATTATCCCATTTTATACCCAATATTTAAGATACCAATTAAAAATATGATCAAATAGTGAATTAAATTCTTTTTTATTATGAAAATCCAAAATATTGCCTGCTTTACTGTGACCACACCAAAATATGATACTTTTTCCAGCATTTGAGGATCAATAAGAATTTGATCCACAAGATTAATTATTAAGAGATGCTTGGATTCCACATCTCCAGGTTAGTACCACATATGTAAGGACAATTTTTTTTGAACAAATACATACAGTCGATCCTGAATTCATTCATTATTTCCTACTTTGTAATTCTAAATTTTTCCACTGGTCACGAGCCCAAAGTGTCCAAAGAACTCATTTGATAGCACCATTTCTAGATTTTTTTCCTTTTCTATCCCTTTTTTTTTTTTTGGAGCCAGCTCTCCTAGTTATTTTTTAATGCCAGTCTATTATGATACATGAAATGTACTGTGTCTTTATTGTACGGCAATAAAATTCTAATAACATGCATTAAAACCAATTAGTAGCCCTGACTATCTCCTGATCTGATGAATGAGGAAAGGAGGGTCTACATTTATCTTTTTCAGATATTATACATTGAGTTCCAGACTGGGAGACGCCCGTGTCTATGTTGACACAACAGAAATTTGTCAATCCTTCTCAGAACTTCTTTTTATTTGAAAAGCACTCAGGAACTTTTCCAGTATGTGTTATTAAGTAAACATAAAAGGAAGATTAGCAAAGCAGAAGAAGAATGGGAAATAAATAAACCTGATGACAAGATGAACTTTATTTCCATCAGCTGGTTACTGAAGCAGGAAATACAGGCTTTTCTAATGAGGCGCTGGGCTGTTACTCCAAGTCTTCTCTAAGCTATTTTATAGTGGGGCTGGGAGTTTTTCCCATGGTCATGATAACAGGAAAAGGTAGAAGATTTTCAAACCTGTCAAGATCCCATAAATGTCACAATAATCGTTCCTCAGTTTTTTTTTCTTTTCTGTTTTTGTTCTTGTTCAGTAAGTAGAATTTTCATCTATCTAAATGTGTCCACATAGCTAAATGTGTCCACATAGCTCTATAGCTATTTCTTATCTAACAGGAAATTAAACCCTAAAAATAGATCTATTGCAAAATATAACAATGGGTCACAAAATGTTGAAGTTATCTTTTCTCCAAAAAACTCAAGATATTTGATGAAAGTTTTTTTTGAATCAAGAAGTAACATATAAATCTTAACACTCATCCTCAGAAGGGAGAGAGTTCATTTTGGGGAGGTATGCACATTGTTAAGTACTGGAGGAGCTCTCCATAAATGTATATAACATTACTGAATGGCATAATTTCATATATTCATATTTTTTTTTGCTTCTTTTTTCCAAATTTTTATTTAAATTCTATTAATTAACATACAGTATAATATTGGTTTCAGTAGAATTCAGCAATGCGCATCCTAACAAGTGCCCTCCTTAATCCCCATCACCCACCTAGCCCATCCCCCACTCACCTCCCACCAACAACCCTCAGTTTGCTCTCTTTAGAGTCTCTTATGTTTGCTTCCCTCTCTCCTCTTTTTCCCTTCCCATATGTTTATCTGTTTTGTTTCCCATATACATGTATTTTCTAAGTTTACTCACGGTTCCTTATCTGTCCCCATAGGACTCATAATTAACCGTGGATTGTAACAGTTAGCACTGATGTTATCTTACCATATATTTTTAAAACTGGAAAATGATTGTTGTTATAGACTTTTGTAGAGCTGGTAAACTTTCATTAGAATGTATGTATTCTCACACATATGTATTGGTTTTTACTCTATATGGTGTAGTTTTCCCAGTGATGGATTCGTAGATATATAATTGTATGTGTGTATAATCATGATGTAATTTCTATCATTTTAAAGGAATCTGAGAAGTATTTTATGATATTGGATAGACAAAATAAATGATGAGGTTGCTTTTAAGTGTTTTATTTACTTAACATATTTATTAAGATTATTTTATGGTTATTTGCCCAACTGCTTTATGAAACTGCCTTTCCTTGGGCCTTTGAAGAGTAGGCATGTTTCTCTGTTTGTTGTTAATGAGATTAGTCTGATGATTTTGGCCACCTGAAAATTAACTTCAATCATTGTATTATGTATTCTGCAATCTGGTATAGTAACTACATACAAAAACATCATCAAAATTAACCTGAAGTGTACCAGCATCTGTGCACTACTGCATAATTTATAACCAGCAAAATATCATAAATGTTCTCAGTGTCCACAATATGGGAGACCTTAAATAAGGGAACATCTCAACAATGGAATACAGATTTCGAAGAAATTTTATAACATGGGAAATTATCATGATAAATACTGGCAAGAAAAAATTACACTTTCTGGCTGGAGAAACGCAGAACACAAAGGGTCCACAGATAAAGGTAGAATAAAAATAAACTGGCAGTCAAATTTCATAAAAGGAACAATGCACTAAGAGTGAGATTCAACAGGAGAGAAAAAAAATTAAGCAGGCATCTTATTTGGAAAGACACTGCAAATATATATAGGGGGATTCAACATAATGAAAAAAATTGCAAATAAGAGTAAAGAGTGGGTCTAAAAATAACCAATCTAAAGCATAAATTATAGAAATAACAACTATAATAATTGAAATTAAAATTTAATGGATGTGTTTAATAGAAGATCAGACATAGCTGAGGAGAGAATTATGCAATTAGAAATTAGTGAGCTAGTACACAGACTTGGCAAAATTATGTAGAATGTACACACATAGTCAAAGAAAGGAAAAATAGAAAATTGAAGTTAAGAAACATATGTTTCTAAAAAGATTTCTTAAAAAGGCTGAGAATCTTCCTGAATGATGAAAACCATTAATCCACTGATTAAGGACTCAGTATCTTTATTGTGAATTGTATCTGTACTGTGTGTGAGTCAAGATACAGAGGGATGGTATTTTCATTACGCTGAGGCAAAGATCTGCTGATTTAGAGTTCTATACCCAGAGAAAATATCTCTTTTAGAACAAAAGTAAAATAAAGATATTTTCAGATAAACAAAGACCCAAAATATTTTGCCAAGAGCATACACTCTTACTATAGGAAGTTAAAAAGATGTATTTCCAGATCAGCGGGCAAACTCAGGTGTAAGTTCTGAGATACAAAAAGAAATGAAAAGAAAAAAATAATTTAAACAGATATGGAATGTGTGTAACAAGATATATTGTGTATAATGGCTTAAGGAATTAAAAATAAGGCCAAAAAATTTAAAATGTTTATAAAGGCAACAGATAAATCAGGAGGGACCTGGTTAGAGTTTAAGTGTTCTTGAGCCCCTGTATTCCTTTTTTAGCAGGAGGGTTAAAATATTGTTTAATTATAAAAAATGGATGAATTAAGATGTCTAAGATAAGAACTAAAAGAACAGAAATAGTATATATTCTCATCCAGGAGAAGGGAAAACATGGAATGAGAAAAATAGATGATCAAGTCATATAAAAGATGCAAAGGAGACAGAAGAAAGAAAACAAATTAAGTGCAATACAAGATGATAGGAGTAAGCCACAATTTCTAAATAATTATAATAAATATAAAGAGACCAGATAATATATTTAAAGGATGTAAAAATGACAAAATAGGAATGCATGCAAACCACCACCACCACCAAGGCAAAAGAACAACAATTCCAACTACACAAAAGTTGTGTAAGAACACTTGTAACAAGAGGTTATAAGAAACACGTAAAAAATCACAGTGTTGAAAGTAAAAAGTTGAAAGTAAAAGTGGCAGTAGTTATGTCATGAAAGACTAAGAGAAAGCTGGTGCAGCTATGTAGCAATACAATAAAATAAATCATAGAACAAAGATCATCAGAGAAGTCAAGTCACTACATAATTTTTTTCAGAAAAGTTAAAATTGACCAGGAAGAAATAAATAGTCTGTACTTGGATGTACCTCAAACCAGGACTTCAAGTTGTAGAAAGCAAAAAGGACAGAATTAGAATTTTGACAAATCTATTAACTATAATGATGACTGATAGATAAATTAGGCAATATAAGTTTAAGGCTATAGAATATTTGAACAATATGATTAACAAGCTTGATCTAATGTATAGCTATAGAATAGTATTCCCGATAAAGGCAGAGTATATATATTATTTTCAAGTGTGAATTAATCACTTATGAAAAGATTCTTCTTAACAATAATAGCAAACACATTAAATTTAATTTGTGCTAGGCAGTGTAGTCAGCATTTACAGTATATTTAATTCACATGATTCTAAAGCTTTGGTGTATAAATATCTCCATTTTGCATATGAAAAAATGGAGACAGAAAGAGGTGAAGTGATTTTATTCAAGGCAACACAACTAGAAAACAGTTAAACTGGATTCGAGGGTCTGTGCTCTTATCTACTATGGAACATTGCAGAAAAAATAGCAATTGTTAGGAATAAAGCTAATGAAAAGACATGTAAGCACCTTATGGAGAAAATTATAAAATCTATTGAAAGATATTAAAGACCTAGAGAAAAAGAGAGCTCATGTTCATGAATTGGCAGAATGAATACCATAAGGAGCTCATTCTTTCCAAATTGATGAACAAATTCAAAATCCCTATAATATTGTTATGGATTTGCACAGCTAATTAAAAAAATTATATGAACTGTAAAGGACAAAGCATACTGAAGACACTTGTGAAGAAAAAGGTAAGAGGATTATTGAGCCAGCTACGAGGACTTTGAATTAAGCCATAGCACAACACGAGACAGTATAGTACGGCACACAGTTTGACAAACGGACCAAGAGAACAGATAAGAAAAACCAGAAACTGACTTACACCTGCACAGAAACTTGATTTATGATGGAGTTGTGATAACATATCAAGCAAGTATGGACTTTCAATTGGTAGTACTAAGAGAACAAGGAAACCATACTGAAAAAAATAAATTTGGGCCCCAAGCTTCAGCCATAATCAAAAAGAATCTCAGGGCGCTTGAGTGGCTCTGTTGGTTAAGCGACTGCCTTCAGCTCAGGTCATGATCCCAGAGACCCGGGATCGAGCCCCATATCGGGTTCCCTGCTCGGTGGGAAGCCTGCTTCTCCCTCTCTCACTCCCCCTGCTTGTGTTCCCTCTCTCGCTGTGTTTCTCTCTGTCAAAAAAATAAATAAAATCTTAAAAAAAAAAAAAACCTTAAAAAAAAAAAAGAATCTCTGTGTGCAGGGTAGGGGGATGGGTGAAATAGGTGATGGGGGTTAAGGTGTGCTCTTGTCATGATGAGCACAGGGTGGTGTACGGAATTGTTGAATCAGTGTATCGTACACTGGAAGTTAATATAACACTATGTCAACTAGCATTGAAATAAAAACTCAAAAAGCCAAAAAAATAATTAACTTCCCTCTTCTTCATCTCTCCATTCATCTTGTTGAGATTCCTTTATTCATTCATTCTTGCCACATCAACAATAAAAATAACAAAAATATGAAAAAAAAATTCTGCGTGAATCACAGATTAAAGTGAAGAGCAAAATTGTTTTTGTTTTTGTTTTTTTTAATTTAGAGTACAAAATAAAGGGGCACCTGGGCGGCTCAGTGGGTTAAGGTCATGATCTCAGGGTCCTGGGATCGAGCCCCACATCGGGCTCTCTGCTCAGCAGGGAGCCTGCTTCCCCTTCTCTCTCTGCCTGCCTCTCTGCCTACCTGTGATCTCTCTCTGTCAAATAAATAAATAAAATCTAAAAAAAAAAGAATACAAAATAAAAGCAGGAAGATTTTTTAAATTAGATACAGGAAGCAGAAACCATAAGAAGCATATTAACATATTTTATGATATTAAAATTAGGAACTTTTTTTAGCATAAGATACCATGAAAAAGTGAAAAGATAAGTTATGAACTGAGAAATAATATTTGTTATACAAATAAAGAATTGATTTCACTATTTGTTATATAAAGAAATTTTTAAAAATAAATCAATAAAAAACCAGTATAGAAATAAGCGAACACCAAAATAGTATTATACAGAAGAAGAAAAGTGAACAGACCAATAAATGTATAAGAAGATGCTCAACCTTATTAATAATTAGGAGAAAGTAGATTTTATTTTAATTTTTTTTTACAAAAAAGGAGATTTTTAAGTCACAATATGATACCCGGAGAAAACTAATTATCACAATATGGTAACTGGAGAAAATTATGTCTGGAGAAAATCATAAGTCTAAAAATGCCAAGCGTTTCTCGGAATGCCGTATCCAGTAGCACCTTCACGCCGGCAGGAGTTAAAACTGGCTCAGGCACTCACTGCTTAGTGAATGTGCATATCCCATACCCAGGAATTCCCCTAGAAAACTCTAACATGCACTAATCTATACACGAAAGAATACACACAGCAACACTGTAATATTATAAAGCTGGAAACAACTCAAATGCCCCCCAAGTGAGTACCTAAATTATGCCATTTTCATAAACGTTAATCCTATAATAGTGGTGAATATTAGTGAATTGCAGCTATACATAACAACTTGGATCAACTAGGCTTATAATTCTGAGTAAAAAACATAGCTTTAAGAAGAACATTCAGTATGGTTGCAAAAATATTTAAAGATATGAAGTGAAAGAACATTATTTAGAGGTACAAGCTTATGTCACAAAATTATACAGATAAACAAGATAATGATAAGCATAAAATTCAGGATAATGCCTACTTCTGAAGGAGAAGATAAAGAGGATTAGGGCGAAGCATGCATAGGGTTGCAGTGTCATGGTAATGTTCTTTTTCTACAGCTGGGTTGTTGATTAGACAGGTGTTTACTGCATCTCTGTTTGGAGGCAAGTTGATACTGTAGCATAGCACTATTGAGACTATTTTTAGATCTGCCATTACAGATTTATGCCATTATCCTAAAAATACAACAGAGAAAAAATCATAAGTCTAGAGAAAAGTGAATATAGAAGACGTATCTTAGCTCATTATGACACCAAAAGCGTATCTTAGCTCATTATCTTAGCTCATTATGACACCAAAAGCATATCTTAGCTCATTATGACACCAAAGCATAAAGACAGGCAACCATTACTTCTCCTTGAGGTAATTCTCTCAACCCAGCTTGGCATGTATGTACTGACCTGAGCAACCTGTCTGGGCCAGTCCGAACTGGATAGGGGGAAAGAGGGTGGGCACCAAGAACCCTTGGTTCTACAGAGGATATGATCATCACAGCTGAAGCCAGAAGGAAAGGTAAATTCAGATTTTATTGGGTAGCAACAAGAGAGTTTGAGAGCACATAAGAGACCTACCCTGAGGATTCTCAAAAGCTTCTGGAAAGATTCTGAGATGTGCCTTCAAGAACCCAAACAACTGAGGGAGAGAATACAGTCCAAAAAAAAAAAATACTGTTTTTATATGGTCCGTGTTTCACCTAAACATAGGCATTCTCTACGGAAACTGTTAATCTTATTTGTAGACTTAAAGTGAATAATAGATGTTAATTTACTGAGGGCAGAGATCGTATATATATTCTATACTCATTTCTTTTATACTATCCTGCATGATGTAAAAAATAAACAAGGTGTGCTAATAAAGTGTATTAAAAATTTGTAAAATACAATAAAACAAACATTCGATGAATGAATGCAAAAACCCAATACAACTTCTATAAAACATAGTTAAGTGTGTCTGATACTAGATATTAGGGACATGGTTTTTACAAAAATAAATGAAGGCACATGGGCGCATGACTTCCTGTAGCACTGAAGTGCTGTTCTGTTGGTCTTTTAATAATGTTAGGCATATACAAATTTACCTCAATATCTAATCTAGGATAAGTAAGTATGTGGAAAAGGGCCTGTGCAAGCATGTGGTCCATCAAGTTATTAAAGGGACAAAAAGATGCATAATATATGGAGATAGTAATTTAGGTGCACGTGGAAATTCAGAAATACACAAACACACTCCTCTGGAACATACCCCAGCCCTAGGGCTCTGTCCTTTCCAGCTTGGCAATGCCACTAATATCTAGCACCCCAGGCAGACACTCCCTCTGTATGTTCCTGGCCAAAATGCAGAAATTCTGCAAATTACTTCTATAATCGGCAATGGAGAGGAAATACTGGATGTAATTCAATGTAGGGAAAGCCAATCTGAGTACTATAAAATGTCTTCTAATGATGGAGTCTATTAGGTCTTGGAATAATCTCAGCGGGGGAATGTGAAGGCTGTATGATAGGAAGGACTTAAAAAAACCAACTCAATGAAAAATTGAGTGTCAACTGTCAATTGAGCAAATATTTGCAACAGAGGACAGGCAAAACCTTTAGAACATTGCCAGGGTTGTAAAAATTATTAAAAACTTGTGTAACAGAGAACACCTTGCAATTCACCACCTTGTGCTGGAAGGTAAACACCAAGATAGTTTCAAAGAATCATTAGTTGCTTTCTAGAGAAAAAAAGATCAGTTTAATCTTCAAAATTTGGTTTCCTAAAGTAAATAATGGGAGGCAGAACGGTCTGGCACCAAGAAGGAGGGGATGCCTGTCATAATTAGTTTCCCTAGCTGCTGCAAGCATCTCATTTAAAGAAATGTCCATGTTAAGAAGTTTGAGTTTCCACTATGAATGGAAGTTTTGTTAATGAGCAACCCATGGGTAGACCAAAGTCCTGTTCTCTTTAGATTTCAGTTCTTTCCTTCTTAGATTTTGCAAGCAATGTGTTCTTGTACATAGAGAACCACAATCTCATTAGTAAAGAGAAGAGAAAGAAAAAGTTTATAGTATAGAACTGTGTTGTGGACTTCTCATTAGTGTGGGGGTGATCCTCTGAGACTCTCATTTCTTTCCTTCACAAAAGCAGATGAGGTTTAAGTGCTTCCTGTGTATTCAATTTAAAAACACCAGCCAGTCTATTGTTCAGAACTAAGTCCTTTTAATCAAAAAAATGGTTCCTTTTTCCTCAGATACCTTCCGTGCATGAGGTAATGAGTATTTCAGGATTTTAGAAGTATACTGCACAGTAATCCCTTGGGCTTTTCTATTTCACAGAATTTACGACCTGTTTTGCTAAATGCCTACAGAGAATTGGTCAAATTCACGCTTTCCTTTTTAAAGATATTGAAACTCTTCGGTTGTGAAACAGTCTAATGAAAGTAGCTTCTTTATCCTCCTCTCACATGTGCAGACTACTCCAGAATGAATATCTCGCATAGGTAGGCATAGCCTCAATGCATTTTTGGGCTATTTGGGTGGAAATAGAAAAGTCTCCGAGTGAGACAGACCAGTGTAGAGGTAAACAGGCTGGAAGCGCTGGCAGCTGTGCCCTCACAAATAACACTGCGGTCCCTGCTGCTGCCTCACTCATCAATTTTGACAGGTGACTATCTTGACTCCCTGGGACATTTATCAAAGAGGACACATCGTGCCAGGTGTCAAGTTTGCCACAATGACTTTGGTTAGTAGCGGGGCTCAGAACCACTTGTCATAGAGGGGAAAGATAATGGTCCACCTACGTGATTTTTACTTATTTAAAAATTGGATTTTATACTCTACCATTGACACCACCTTAGTTCCAGTCTTTTTTTTTTTTTTTTTAAGATTTTATTTATTTGACAGAGAGAAACACAGCCAGAGAGGGAACACAAGCAGGGGGAGTGAGAGAGGGAGAAGCAGGCTTCCTGCTGAGCAGGGAGCCCGATGTGGGACTTGATCCCGGGACCCTGAGATCATGACCTGAGCCGAAAGAAGTCGCTTAACCAACTGAGCCACCCAGGCGCCCCATTCCAGTCTTTTTCATTTCATCCTGGTCCATAGAAATTGACCCTTAATTTGTGTTTCTTCTTTGGGTTTTGTTCCGCCAAATTGATCCTATACACGCCTACAAAACTGGGTCTAGTTGGAACAGCAATCTGATTCCATGGCACATCTTCTAACATGAATTATCCTCCGTGGCCTGTAGTATAAAGTTCAAGTTATTCATTACGATATAAAAGGTGTTTCCAGGCACGTGGGTGGCTCAGTCAGTTAGGCATCTGGCTTTGGCTCAGGTTATCATCTCAGGGTCCTGGGATCAAGCCCTGCGTTGGGCTCCGCGCCCAGAGGGTAGCCTGCTTCTCCCTCTGCCTCTGCTCCTCCCCTGGCTCATGCTCTCTCTCTCATCTCCTTATCTCTCTTTCAAATAAGTAAATAAATAAAATCTTTTACAAAAAGTATTTCCTTATCTGCCCCCTGCCTACTTGTCTAGCCTTATCCTGTAACTTTCTTTACTTCTCAAAACTTACTCTCCAACTGGACTGAACTATCTGCAGTTCCTTGAACCTGCTGCTCTCCCCTTAAATATCTGCTTGTTCAAAATTCTTCTGAGGTGCCATTTCCTTTCTGACCCTCCTCAAAGAGTTAGTCACCGGCTTCTCTGTACCACTTCTGCATATTATAGCGCATGTCTCATAGTAGTGTAATTATATATGACTTTGTGTTTTCACATCTGACTGTGAGCTCCTTCATGGAAGTCAGTGTCTTATTTATATTTGGCTCTCCAATGCTCATCATAGAACCTGAAATATCATATTGCTCAAAAGTATTTCTGAATTTAACTGGGTCAGAGAGATGAAAGGAAAACATCTTCATTTCACAGTAGAAGTAGAAGTCATTTCAAAATTCTTGCTTAAAAGCAAAATGTAATGGAATATGAAAAATAAAATGTAAAAATGTAAAAATCATGCATGTTTAAACGTATATTATGGGAGTACCATGATTGGTATTTGCAGGCAGAAGGACTGAGAACTTAGAGTGCAATTTTATTTTTTTCTTAGCTTTTTTCCAGCTTTATTATCAATCTCTTTATTATCAATCTTAATAAAGCTGGAAAAAAAGCTTAAAGTTACATGTTATATGTTGATGATATGTATGTAACACACAACATGTAAGTTTAAAGTGTACACAATGTGATGATTTGTATATATTGTGAAATGAGTACCACAGAAAGTTTACTTAACATCTCACATAATTACCTTTTTTTTTTTTTTTTTGGAAGGGGAGAACATTTAAGATCTACTGCTTTAATAATTTTCAAGTATGTAATACAGTACTGTTAATTATCATCACCATTAGACCCTCAGAATTTATTCACCTTATAACTGGAAGTTTGTACCCTTTGACCGTCTTCTCATTTCCTCCAACCCTCAGTCCCTAGCAGCCACCATTCTGCTCTATATTTCTTTGAGTTTGGCTCTTCTAGATTCCACATATAAGTGAGCACACACAGTATTTGTCTTTGACTTATCTCACTGAGCACTAGGTATTTCCTTTTTTTTATGACTGAAAATGATTTCATTGTATGCATATACATTTCCTTTATCTATTCATCCAGTCATGGACACTTAGATTGTTCCCAAGCTAATATCTTTGAGATAGTGATTTCATTTTCTTTGGATATATACCCAGAGAGGGACTGCTGGATCATAGGATAGTTCTAGTTTTAACTTCTTGAGGAACCCCTATACTGTTTTCCATAGTGGCTACACCAATATATACTCTCACCCACAGTTTTTAGGGTACAATTTTAATTGATTGAGTACAACATGCATGAAGTTGTAAAATTAAGGTCTGAGATGAGTTTCTGATGTAGGGTATAGAGGAAACAAATTATGATATACTTTTTACTCCATTTGTAAATATTGGCAAATATTTCTTTAATTTGCAATAATTTATGTTTAGTAAGAACATCTAATATTGTTTCAGGCCTTTCCTTAATCCTCCCCATTCCAACAATTGTCAAGTCTTCAAATTTGCTTCTGAGATACATGCTTCTGATCTACCTCGGATTTTCATCTTCCACTGCTACTGCTACTACTAGTGTCGTCCTTACTCTAGTCTAAAAACAATACTAATACTTAGTTCATCTTACCTTTAAAAAACAACAAAAAAGTCATTGAACAGACAAATACTGAACACATAACTAATATGAGATACACGGAAAGTTGGAAGAAAAGAGCCAAAACTATCCTAGTATATGTTGAAGCTAATGCAGTCTAACCATTTCTTCTGTGGCTCCCAAACCCAGGAATGTATTAAAAAAGTATCCATTAAAAAAAGATCATGCTTTAAAATAATAAAAAGAACACTCAGTGGATTGGAAACTGTGAGAAATCTCTGGAAGATGAATAGCAGAGGAGATCACGTTAAAGTCTGACGCTCAAAGAATGAGAACCATGGAGTTGACTCTAAAGCAACACTGAATCAGCAAGATCTTGAGCTTGGAGTCTCTGGATAGACAAGAGGGTGTTGGCATCATGTGCACTTGAGGATTGTGTCCCTGGTCCCATTTTCCCCACTAGTTCAGAACACTACTAGCCACAGGTCAGCCTGCTTAACCCCTTGCATCACCCTTAGATATAAGTTTGCAGTAGCCCCAAACTTAGAAATGAGAAACTGAATTAAGTCTGGGGAGAGCTGTCACAAGATTAGAAATTAGAAAGTAAGGCAGGGTTGTATCCTGGAGGCCAAGGAAGGAAGAAGAGCATTGCAGGAAGATGCAGACAGCTCATAGCATCAAATGCTGCTGAAAGTTAAGGAAGTAGAAGGTATAGCTGGGCCTGGTTGTTCCACTGATTGTTGTCATCCTCAAATTACATTGTAATGCACTGAGAAATTAATGAGATTTTTAAAAAGTGACAAATTTTTTTAAAGATATTCAGAAACAAATAGAAAAGATAGAAGACAGAGATCAAAACAGGCTTCATTTGAGGGTTTTTTAAAAAAATAAATTTGTTTGCTTTTTATAAAGGACACTTGAGTATATTTGGGTCTGCTGTAACACTCAGAGTTTTATTCCTTGTATGTAGCTCAATAGTCCCCTTTCAAGTGCTTGCCTAGCCCCTAGCTTCCATAAGACATACCTTTTCTCTTCTGAAGGTTCATTTTCTCCTTTCTTCTTATACATTCTCCACTCGTGGCAAGGAAATTGATGCAGTAGTTAAATGGTAGAATATCTATATCTATATGTAATCTCCACCCCAATTATTGTATTACATGTTTTCATATATTATTTCACTTAATTTGAATACTTATTATTGGGCCACCTGTCTGGCTCAGTTGGTAGAGCATGTGACTCTTGATCTCAAGGTCATAAATCCAAGCCCCAGTTGGGCACAGAGCTTACTTAAAAACAACAATAACAATATATATTAATGTTACCTTCTTTGCACAGTGGAGGAACCTGAGGCTCACACAGGTATTGTGCAGTGGAGCTTGACTTGAGCCTACTTCAGGCTGATTTCAAATATACCTAAATATAATTTTCCTCCAATCGGAGTGATGCAACCAGACCTCGGTTTGTTAGAATAAATTTTTTGAAAATTTTAAATTTTCTTGCAAATTAATAGTAGGTTATTTATAGGGGACAAGAAATGAGGACTTAATGAAGGTAATTTATTTTATGTAGTTGGAACATAAACAAAATAATCTGGGTGCAGAAGATGTTCTAGAACCTTTTTCAGGTGATTAATCTGATATCCAACAGGTATGGATCAGCCAGCATTATTATATTACAGAAGCCTACACTTTGTTATATGGCTACTATAAAGTTATACGTGTGTTCAAGATCAATAAGAAAAATGACAGGAAATGACCCTATAAGTAATGTCTCTGTATCTGAGAAAAGTCCTTGAGAGAACATATAGCTTTCTCTCCTTTTGACACACATAAAGAATAGAATCAGAATCTGGAATAGTCAGTCTGGTTTTTGAAAAAGGTATATTAATACATTTCCACCTCTGAGAGTCAGATAGTAAAATTAAGTGAATATCCACAGGTGCTAGCACCTCTAAGAATTACTCTACATCTTTGAACTTGTTTACCCATCCAACAACAGATTTTATTGCATGAGATTTCATTACTAAAAATATTTAAGGTGGAAAAATTCTAAATCATAGCATTTGGAAATTTAAAACATCAGTCAACACAGAAGAAAGTAAGTAATAGAAACTCTGGGTTCTCTGAAGGCGAGAAACAAAAGTTTGGGGTCCCTTTCAAATCATTTTGGAGAAAGAGATTGTATTAATTTCTGTACATCACAGACAGGAAGCCATGAAATCTTTCCTAACTGAACCAGTTGTTGATATCTCCAGGCATGGAATCACAGTTTTCTTTTAAATTTCCCAACTAAACTGCCCATATGTTCCTAAAGCATATTTAAAACTTCCATTTAAAAGGATTCTCAACTGTCTTTATTTGGCAGGTATTCATGTATAAGTCAAAGGAAGGAAAAGTTCTTTAAGGATTATGAACTTCCTGGCTGCAAAAAGGTTCAACAGCTGTCCACGGATCCTTTGGTTACTCATAAACATCCTCTGGAAAACACACTATCCTTCCAATGGTTATTTAGGAGTTTTAGACCTCTCTCATAAGATAAGTCACAGGCAATCACACTCTGTAGGACATGTTATCTTTAGTTTGTTTATAAAAGAAGGTGAAATATTATATACTCTTGATGATTATACCCTCTAGGAAAGAACAACTACTCAATTACATGCCAAGGGGGAATGTGAATAAGGGAATAAAATAATGAACATCTATTATTTTTATAATCATAAAATCTTTCTTTTATGAAAAAGAAGAAATTCTTGTTTAGTACCTCCTACTAATTAACTATATTAGGTGAGTCTTTTAACTTTCATGGGCTTCAGTTTCCTTTGTCAGATAATCAGGTGTGCTTCTAGGGTCTTCTTGCAGATCAAATTTCACCATGTCAAACTTCTCTTAATCTTAATGCTCTTCTGTCTAAATACCACTTAATTGTTCTGTATCTAAATGTGTTTATCTATTTTTATTTTAAAGTTTTGCCTCTAATATCTTTTATTATGACCTGAATACTAACATCCTTTTACATTTGAAAAGAGGGCTCTTATAATTTTCTTTTAAAGTGCACACTTCTTAAAAATAAGCTATTTATAGCAATCCCCCTTTTGTTACTGCTTCCTATAGAAGCCTTCATTTCCCACTGGGTGGAATCTGTGACTTTAAAACCTGGTCTCAGGAAAGTGAAAGTGCAAATGGGTTTCAATGTGTTTTTTCAGAACGAAGAAAAAAATATTACAGATTTAAGTTTCAAGGTTTGGCTACTGAAAACAAACAGAAATATGAAAAAGGTATATCTACAAGAGGGCAAGGACAATGAAATAAAAACACAGGTAAGAGTATTTGTAAGACAGGGTGCCTGAGTGGCTCAGTGGTTAAGTGTCTGCTTTTGGCTCAGGTCATGAGCACGGAGCCCTGGGACTGAGCCCCACATCGGGCTCCCTGCTTGTCGGGAAGCCTGCTTCTCCCTTTCTCACCCCTCCACCCCCCGCTTGTATTCCCTCTCTAGTTGTGTTTCTCTCTGTCAAATAAATAAATAAAATCTTTTTTAAAAAAAGAGTATTTGTAAGACATAAAATTTTAATTTTGGCTGATGAATAATTTCTGCTGCAGAACTCCAACTCACAATTAGGCTTGACTTCTGAAACAGTGGATTCAATAACTTGCATCCACCGAGTACAAACACATACTGCCTTAAATGTCAGTCCTAAGAGACGAAATCTGGTCACTTAAAAGCTGACTATATAGTTAAGTATCATATCTCGGTTCAATCAAAGTAATTACCAACTTCATGCCATTCATCTTTGCATTCTCACAATGTGTTCCATTTGTGATGACTATGGGTGTAGATATATTTATTATATTTAAAAATATGCTGTCCAGTGTTTTATCAGTAAACATCATTATTATAATTGCCATTTTTCTCTGTGTTTAAAATGAGCTAAAAGATTTATTTGCTTCATCACCACATTCCAAACACTTTATTAGCCAAAGAAAAGACAGAGTCAAAGGCTTTGTGACAATGTATGTGTGTGTGTCTATGTGATATATTTAGGTATGCTTATTAGAACAGTAAATAATGAGTTCCAATTTCAACTAGAAAAAGTTATATTTTCCTTAGTATTTCATTTGAAGAAAAAAATAACTATACAAAAAAATGATAACATCTAAAGAGCTGTAGCTCTAAACCTCCTTAGTCATATAAGCCTTAGCTTTGCTAACCTGAAAGTATATTTAAAATTTAGTTATTGTTTCAATAAATCTACAATGTACTTAGTACTTGGAAGACAAAGGTGCATAAGACAAGGTCCTTTGTGATGAAAAATATCAGAGATTTATAGGGGAGCCCAAGTGGGAACAAGCAATAATCATATAATAATCATACAATGGAGGAAGGTGCAGAGGCTAGAAACTGAGACCCAGTGCTTTATTTATGTGACTAATGATAATATCTTTTGTTTGTCAAATATTCAGCTAAGAAACAGTTTTGTCTCTTTGTTCTTATTTCTACCTCCACCATCAATTCATCAATTCACAAAGGAAGACAGCAAGAGAGGAAGAACAAATAAGAGAACTATAAAACAGAATACAATTAATAAAATGGCATTACTAAGTCCTTACCTATCCATAATTACTCTACATGTAAATGGATTAAGTTTTCCAATCAAAAGGAAAAGAGTGGCTGGCTGGATTAAAAAAAAAAAAGACCTAACTATATGCGCCTACAAGAGACTCACTTATCTTTCTGGACATATTTAGGCACAGAGTAAAATATGGAAAAATATAGTCCGTACAGGTAGAAACTAAAAGAGATCAGGGATAGCTATACTTATGACTCATAAAATGGACTTTATGTCAAAATCTATAACAACAGACAAAGAATGTCATTATATAATGCTAAAGCAGTCCATTCATCAACAGGATATTACAATTGTAAATGTAATATGTACTCATCATTAGAGCATAAATATGTTAAGCAAATACATCTGAAGGGAGAAACAGACAATAATGTAGTAATAATAGAGGACTTCAACACCTCACTTTTGACAATGGATAGATCATTAATAAGAAACTAATAAAGAAACAATAAAAATAACCAAGGAAATATTGAAATATTGAAAGCCAGTAAAGAAACATTGGACTTCAAATGTACTTTTGGGCAAATGGACCTAACACACATATACAGAACATTTGATCCAACAGTAACACAATATACTTTCTTCTTAAACATGCACAGAACATTCCTCAGGATAGTTTATGTGTTAGTTTAAAAAACAAGCTTAGCACGTTTAGGAGACTGACACCATATCAAGTATCTTTTCTGACCATAATTGTATGAAACTAGAATTTAATAATAGGACGAAGCTGGAAAATTCACATATATGTGGAATTTAAAAAACACACTGCTGAATAACCAGTGGTCAAAGATGAACTCAAAAGGAAAATAAAAAATTTTTGGTAAAAAAAAAAGAGGGGCGCCTGGGTGGCTCACTTGGTTAAGCGACTGCCTTCGGCTCAGGTCATGATCCCGGAGACCCGGGTTCAAGTCCCACATCAGGCTCCCTGCTCGGCAGGAAGCCTGCTTCTCCCTCTCTCACTCCCCCTGCTTGTTCTCCCTCTCTGGCTATGTTTCTTTCTGTCAAATAAATAAAATCTAAAAAAAGAAAGAAAGAAAGAAAATGAAGATATGACATGCCAAAATTTATGGATGCAGCAAAAGCAGTCCTAAGAAGCAAGTTAGGGTGATGAATGCCTCCATTAAGAAAAGAAAGAACTCAAATAAACAATCTAATTTTTTCAAGAAACTAGAAAAAGCAGAACAAACTAAGACCAAGTTAGCCATTTTCTTAGCAGAAATAGAGATCAGAAAGAACAACAGAAAAAATAGATAAAAATAGCTGATTTTATAAGATGAGGAAAATTGGTAAACCTTTAGCTAGACTAAGAAAAAAAAGAGAAGACTCAGATAAATAAAATAAGATGTGGAAGAGGAAACATTATAATTGAGAACACAGATATATGAAGGATCATGAGACTTATGAACCATTATGCACCAACAAGATGGATAACCTAGAAGACACACGAATAACCTCCTAGAAACATATAACCTAACAAGTGCATTCATGAGGAAATGGAGAAAAGAAAACCCTAGTTTACTGCTGGTGGGGGATGGAAACTGGTACAGCCACTGTGAAAAACAGTGTGGAGGTTCCTCCAAAAATTTAAGAAAAAGAACTACCATATAATCCAGCAATCCCACTCTGGGTATATATATCCAAAGTAAATGAATACAAGATATTGAAGAGATATCAACACTCCCGTGTTCACTGCAGTATTATTCACAATAGGCAAGACACAGAAACAATCTAAACATCCACTGATGGATGAATGAATGAAGAAAATGCAATATATTCCTCCAATGGAATATCATTCAGCCATAAAAGGAAGGAAATCCTGCCATTTGCAACATGTGTGGACCTTGAGGGCATTGCACTAAGTGAAATAAACCAGATGAAGAAAGATAAATACTGTATTCTCCTCCATAGGTGTCTAAAGAAGCTGAACTCATAAACAGATTAGAACCATGGTTGCCAGGGAATAGAGAGTGGGGGAAATGGGGAAATATTTGTTGAAGAGTTAAAAATTCGGGGTGCCTGTGTGGCTTAGAGGGTTAAGCCTCTGCCTTCTGCTCAGGTCATGATCTCAGAGTCCTGGGATCAAGCCCCACATTGGGCTCTCTGTTCAGCAGGGAGTCTGCTTCCCCCTCTCTCTCTGCCTGCCTCTCTGCTTGCCTCTCTGCTTACCTGTGGTCTCTCTCTCTCAAATAAATAAATAAAATCTTTAAAAAAAAGAGTTAAAAATTCCAGGATGAATAAGTTCGGAGACTCTCACATTCAGCATGCTGACTTTAATTAACAACACTGTATTATATGTGCTTAAAAGTTGCTAAGGGAGTAGATCTTAAATGTTCTCATGGTACACACACAGAAAGGCAATTATGTGAGAGGTAGAGCTGTTAACTAACCTTATTGCAGTTATAATTTCACAACATATACATATAGGATGTCATGTTGTATATCTTAAATTTATACCATGTTATATGTCAACTGTATCTCAATAAAGCTAGAAAAAATAAAATGCAGATGAAGTTTCATACATAACATAGTTCACTCTAATTCCCTATAGCTAAGAAGTCCTGGAAAAAGATGTAAGTACCCAACAAAAAGATGAAATTTTAGTTATAGGAAAATCAATGTACATAGATGATTGAGACACACAAAGTGTTAACTGTGGTTACCTCGAATGGTATAATGGCAGATAATGGTACTTAAAATTTTATTTTGACTTCAAATACATATATTGGATTTACCATAACCTTTGGCTCGTAACACACTATACATATTGATCATACAAGAGCCTCTTTTATATAATTATATTAAGTGATTATTTAATCACTTAATTCACACAGTGAATACCAGTGAACTCACTGTATAATTATGGACCAGCACATTACCAAGAGCTTAAGTCTACAGCAGAAAGGGGAGAACTGTTATGCCATATATAAAAGACATCTTCTTTAAAGATTCCAAAATTTTTTTCAAAGAAAATATTTAGTGGGGAAAAAAACCCTAAACTGGGATTATTTTCTATATTTTTCTAATTAAAAAATCAATACTGTATTTAAATAAAATAACTTATATTGCCTACAGTCTGCATCTGTTATTTTATCTTGGCAAACATTTATGGATCAGCTGGCTCTAAACACTAAAGTTAAAGTCAGAGATAATATGGAGAGGTGTGCTACTTTCTACCCACTGGTAAAGTATGGTACTAGACATAGACCAATGTGTATGCTCCCTATAAAAACTGTAAAATGGGGGTTGATAGGATTGGAATGTTAAAATATTTGTAAAAATTTGAGGATCTGATTATGTGTATGTCTCATTTTGCTCAAGTGGATTTCATGGGAGAACCAGATGAGACAAATCATTCCAAATAATATTGGTATCCCCATGGAGCCCACATGTGAGAATGCTATGGCTCAGGAGGTGGTTGGTACTTTTAAGAGACAGAGGTAGAACTGGGACCACATTCCTTGTTTGGACTTGTTCAGTGAGATTATATTGCCTCTGGAAAAAACACTGGAATCCTTATCCGGAATTTGCTTTATAGTGAAAAGACAGCTCTCCTTTCTCCACCCCTTTGAAAACAGTTCTTTGAAAGCAGAATAGGAGATATTGGGGAATATGATTTGACATGCAAATTTTCACCTTAAACACAACCTTTAACACCTTTTAGTAATGCAAAGCAAGTATCTGAATATGTATCATGAGTATCTTTGAACAAAAATTGATGTCAGGATTTTGAAAAAATTCATATATACAGTGGAAGGAATTTTCATCTTATATTTAGATTTCTAGTAAAATAAATGTGCCCTTGTTTACACTGTTTAATAACTAGCTTGGAAGGTTAAATTTGCTCTTCATTGTATTCTTAGGAAATAAATTTAGTGTTGTCATAATCAGTGAGGTGAAAGATAGATAGGCTTCATATTTATTTTATGAAAATACATGAATAAATTAACAATAATAGTAATCACATTTCTTTTTTTAAATAATTTATTTATTTACGAGAGAGAGAGAGTGAACAAAATCTGGGGAGAGAAACAGTGGGAGAGGGAGAAGCAGACTCCCTCTGAGCAGGAAGACTGATATAGGGTTTGATCCCAGGATCCTGAGATCATGACCTGAGCCAAAGACAGACGCTTAACTGAACCACCCAGGTGCCCCAATCTCATTTCTTTCAGTAAAACATCTAAAAGACTTTTTGACGACTATTTCTTTCTAGTCACTTCTTAAGGAGAACTTTTTTTTTTTAATAGAAAAACACAATTTAAGAAATTCTGAGTTACCTCTGCTTGGAATTTTAGGATTATATATAATGTTATTACAAAGTTTCAGCCTGAACTAAGGTTCAAGCATTGAAGCAAGTCAACCATATAATGTAGTATGTAGCTAGGACATTTTTGAAGATGAAAGAAGGTGCTAATCAGGGGCGCCTGTTCAGCGGGAAGCCTGCTTCTCCCTCTCTCATTCCCGCTGCCTGTGTTCCCTCTCTAGCTGTGTTTCTCTCTGTCAAATAAATAAATAAATAAAAATCTTAAAAAAAAAAAAAAAGAAGGTGCTATTTATAATTAAAGTGGAACCTTAGCCATACATGGGGATCATTTAAGATGTATGGATATCTTAACAGGAGCTGAATTCCTATCAGTCTTTACCTATGTAAATTATCTTGTCTGTTTGGTAGGGTTCTCCAGCTTCTGAGTGTGAGGTAAAACATGCATATCCTTGTTAGAATGACAACAACAACACAAAATCCAAATGTTCTTTTACAATCTGGCATGAATGTATGCTTAAATTCATTTACCTCAATTGTAAGACTATTAATTGAAATATTAAGAAAAAATCAAAGACTTTCACACTTTATTTCAAATTTCAATTTCCTATCAGTGCTCTTCTCTTCCATCCCCATCATTTCACGTTTTGTATTTGCGTTCAGGACACTTACAAAATAAGAATAGTAGCAGCAATGTCAATCATTTATTCACTCCTCAAGCAAATGTTGCTGAATGCCCACTGTGTGCTAAGGGATATGTGAGGTAGGCTCTCCCAGTGATACAAAGATAATTAGAAGTGGTCATTTCTTTAAAGAAGACAAACTATTTAGAAGAAAAGGATAAGTATATAAATAACTATAACCTAAGGCATAATGCAAAAAAAAAATTAATAGAATGTGATATGGGAGTTCAGTTGTGGGCCAGTGTGAAGGAAGCATTTGAGAGGCAGAAACTCACATAAGTAAAGGTGCAGAAGAAGGAAAGTACCCAGCTTTCTCTGAGTATTGCTGTGGTATAGATTTTGATGCCCAGATGCCTGTAAAAGTAGGGGGGTGATAGAGTATAAAGGAACTTCAGTGCCAGGCAGAGAATTTCAGAGTTAACTCAAGGAGTAGAGTCATACAAGATGATGAATGGGAGGGAGTGATCCATTGAGAGCTCTGTTTGAGAGGGGCTGGCAGGCAGGGAGTGGTGAATGGATAGACTGCAGAGGCTAGGGGACTGGCCCCAGGAGACCAAGAAAGAGCCTAGAGATAATCTCCTACACAAGGGAGGAAGCAGTGGTGATATGAAGGAGAAACGTGCCCCCAGAAAGTCTAGAAATACAAGCCCCACCACATGACAACTTCTGGTTGGCCTCCATGTCTAAGATTTTAATCTGTTATAATTTGAGAAAATGGTGGTGTCATGAATAGATACTTCAATGAACAAACTCTGATAGAACACCATCTTATCTTAAATGTTCAAGTAATAAAATTATTTTTACACTTCATCTAGATCAATTCTCAATTCAATAAATTTCCCACAAGAATGAAACTTATTAAGGTGATTTTTTTAAGTGGATGATTTTATTGCCTCAGTGGTAAGTGTTATAAAATTATTTCAGATAAGTCATTAATACTTTTAAAATGTGACTAACAAGTGGAATAAAAGAGACTGGTAAAATATAAAACATCCAGTGAATCAAAATGATTCTGAAAATGCTACACTTTCACACTCTATGCACTACTTTCTCTTTTCCCTAATATCCAACACACATATGGATAATATTATCATCTCTTTATAAATTATATTTCATACCAAACATATTCTTCCCATCACTGGTTTTCCAACTCCTTGACACATTTCCCAGGGACCATCAGAGTCAGATTTGGCACTTGGGGAGGCTCTCAGTTCTCTGTCCATTGTTGTATTTCACAAATTTGCAGGATGATCCCTTGGGGATGAAGTTATAAAGGAAGTATTGGGGTGGATTAAGAAATATATCAAATTCATGTCAAGTATGAGATTCTTTTAAGATGATAATCAGATAATCAGATAATGAATTTGATGGAGACCATTAAAATTCTATTTCATTGCTTATCTCTCCTCATTTTCCTAAATTTTGGACCTTTCTTTAAAAGTGTTGAACCGAGGTAGAGGCTTCTGGGAAGATGGCAGAGTAGGAGGATCCTGGGCTCTCACCTCTTGCCGCATGACCACCTAGAGAGCACCCACAATGGCATAAATAACCCAGAAAGCAACTGGAAAGCTGGCAGAACAGACTCTGTGGCCTGACATAGACAAGAGGCCACAGCAAAGCAGATCCACCCTCTCTGATTGCTCTTGGCAAGATCCCATCAAAGTGCTGCCACAAGCCTGACAATGTGCAAGCAGCCCAGACGAGGGGCAGCACAACTCCAGAGTGAGTCCTGCTCCTGGGAGAGGGGAGGAGAATCACACGCCAGTCTGACTGGGACCCCAGCAGTGGGCTGGGGGCAGGCAGCCAGTCTGACCAGAGGCCCTGCCCACCACCAAAAGCTTCTCAGGGGACAACACAGGGAAAGTGCTGGCACTTTGGTGCTACTTCATCTCTGATAAATTCCTGGCCTGACTCAACTCAAGCCCAAGGCAGCTCCCGACTGGCCCACTAACACCACGGGGATCAGACGCTGCCCACAACAGGCAGAGAACCATCTCAGACTGGATGGAAGGCAAACATTGCTCCACCACAATGGTAGGACACCCCTGTGGCAAAACACAGAGGAGAAATCCCTGAACTGTCAGGTTTTGGGGAACAGGGGACATTGCACTGTGGGACCTCTTCTTTATCAGGCCTCTACTTTCAAGGGCAGAAATTGTAGCTGACTTTCCTATCACAGAGAAACAGACACAGCAATAGACAGAATGAGGAGACAGAGGAATGTGTCCCAAATGAAAGAGCAGAACAAAATCACAGCAAGAGACCTAAATGAAATTGAGATGAGTAATATGTCTGATAGTGAATTTAAAGTAATGCTCATAAAGATACTTTCTAGAATTGAGAAAGAAGTGCAGAGCCTCCATGAGACTCTTCACCAAGAGATAGTGGTTGTAAAAAGGAACCAATTAAAGCTATTGGACCCACTAAATGGAAATAAAAATAGACCACCTGTAATAAATAGAAAACAAGAAGAAGTAAAAGAATGAATCAGCCACTTGGAGGACAAGGTCATGAAAAGTAATCAAGCTGAGAAGAGAGAGGGAAAAAATACACAAAGTGACAACAGACCCAGGGAATTCAGTGACACTGTCAAGCTAATAAGTTGCATGATAGGGGTCCCAGAAGGAAAAGAGAGAGAAAATGGGGCAGAAGATTTGTCTAAAGATATAATAGCTAAAAACTTCCCAAATCTGGGGAAGGAAAGAGAAATCCAAACCTAGGAGAGGCACAGAGAACCCCCAACAAAACCAACCCAAAGAGGTCTGCACCAAGACACAAAGTAAATAAGATGGCCAAAAGTAATGATAAAGAGATAATTGTAAAAGCAGCAAGAGAAAGGAAAACAGTGACATAAAAGAGATACCCCATAAGGCTATCAGTGGGTTTTTCAGCAGAAATTCTGCAGGCCAGAAGAAAGAGGCATGATAAATTCCAACTGCTAAAAGGAAAAAGCTAAAGCCAAGAATACTCTATCCAGCAAGGCTTTCATTTAGAATAGAAGGAGAGATAGAGTTTCCCAGAAAAACAAAAACTAAAGGCAAAGCCAGCCACGTCCCCATCACACATGATGCCATCAGCCTGTGGGTCGCATATTCACAGTCCCGTCCTCCTCCTGCCCGAGTCAGCATGCACAGCCTGCCACCTGCTCGATGCCAAGTCAATATGCCTGCACCTCAGACTGCCAAGGGCTCAAACTGGCACTCTTCCCCTCCAATTCCAGCCCCTCTGCACAAGTTCGGGCACAGAAGTCAACCTTATTGTAACAAACAGTGACTCTAATTCTGTGGAATATATAATGACTAAAAGGAGTGTGTTAGCCTGAAAACATTGCCAACAAGCACATCAAAGAACAATACATACGGCATGATTTCTGGTGAGTAAAAGAAAAAAATCTGGGAAAAAAAAAACCAGGATGAAATCAGAGAGGGAGGCAAACCACAAGAGACTCTTAAGCATAGGAAACAAACTGCAGTTTGCTGGAGGGGAGGGGGATGAAGGGGATGAAGTAGCTGTGTGATGGGCATTAAGGGGGGGACACTTGATGGAATGAGCACTGAGTGTTCTATGCAACTGATGAATCACTGAACTCTACCTCTGAAACTAATAATACACTATATGTTAATTAATTGAATTTAAATTAAAAAAATTATTGTTGAAATAAAACAAAAAGGATGCTTGGAGTAGAATCCCTGAGATAAGAACAATAAGAACAAATATCTCTATTTGCAACAACCAAGATATGGCAACAACTTGAGTGTCTGTGGTTTATATATGTGTGTTGTGTGTGTGTGTATGTGTGGTGGTGGTGGTGGTGTGTGTGTGTGTGTGTGTGTGTGTGTGTGTGTGTGTGGCTGTGAGAAAGAAAGAAATCCTGCCATTTACTACAATAGAGATGGACCTTAGGAGAGCATTATGCTAAGTGAAAGAAGTTAGAGAAAGATAAATTTGTATAGTATCATTATATGTGGAATCTAAAAAAAGAAAAAAACAAGTCAAATGCACAGAAATAGAGGGTCAGAGTCAAAAGATGGTTACAGTGACTGGGGGCGGGGTGCAGCAAATAGAGAGATACTGCAGAAAGGTACACACTTAATAAAAAAGGAACATACTCCTAGGAGAAAGGGAGAGGGTATCTGTTGTATCTGCATGGTGATCCCAGATTCCTTTCCAATTCCCTTGTACAAAAAGGTACAAAGGAACTGCATTTCTCAAAATGCTGGTCCATGCAGACAACAAAGGGAATCCTCTTTGTTCATTCACCAAATAGGAGCATCCCCTATGAAATGGATGATGTGATGCAATGTCAAACAGGCAGATCATGTCTCTGCCCTCACAGCCTAGAAAGGAGCCACCAAGTTCTACACATGCACACTAATTTCTCCCTAAGTTCATTTACAAGTCATGACGCCACTCAAGAAATATGACTGAAATCTAGTTAATGCTTATCCTCTTGTTGTTTTTTTGAATGGCCATCTCCTTGACTCTTAATTCTGTTTTCTTTCTTTACGAGAGAGATTATCTACTCAGATTGTCACAAATATTCTGCACCTATTCACAGAGATCCAGGTCTGGAAAATAAATTTTGCAAAATGACACTTCTCAGCATAGCACAAGGGTTCATTTATTCTTTGCATAAGAATTGACAAGAAGAACCTAATTAATATGCTAAATGCTTTTTCCTATTTCTAGGTAGGGCCTGGGTTTATTTTTCAGTTGATACATACATAGAACTCTGACATACACTTGTCTTCTCTCCTTTCTACCTTTAATACCTCTTCACGCCAACTTCTAAAATCCTCGTCTTGATGACCATGTGTTCAGAAAGGGAACTCAATGCACACTGAATTCAGGTTGTTGGGTGTTCAGCCTGATCTCAGGGGGAAGGGTAGAAATGATTTTGAGTGGCATTTCTAGGTGATAAAGACCACCAGACTTCGAAGTGCTGCTTAAATTATTTGCTTGTCTTGGCTAACCTAATGTTTTATACTATCAAAATGTTGGACTTTAATATTAGCCCAATATTACTTCTTTGACTCTTCTCTATCATCACTGACTTTTGAGAGTTAATGGTAAAAGCGGCAGAAAATTCAGCATCTTCCTTGCACTCATGCAGGGGTAGACATATCTTTATTAGGGGTTGGATGAAAGGGTTCTATCTTTCTTAAAGCCTTCCCCTTTAAATTATTTCTGGTAGAGGCTGGACTTGAGATCTGCCTCTGACTTGCTAAGGGCTATTTATGATTTATGTCACCTTTAGGGGGCTGTAGGAAAAAGAATGCACAAAGTTGAAAATAAAGAAGAGAAGACTGTTTATCCTCAGTGGTATTTCAGTGGTATGGGGCACCTTGACTCTTATGCTGGGTGCATTATTTTAGTATTTTTATTCTTTCTCTCACAAATAAAATTAAAACCCTTTATCATTTTTAATTAGAGAACAAGGGCCATCGTTTTTAGAAAGAACACATTTAAAGCTGTGAGTCTTTTAAGGTAGGCTGGTCCTCTGAGACTTTTCTGAAGCACTGTGAGGAAAGTTTAGTCAGTCAAATAATTTTCCTAGGCAAAGTGGTGATAGGCCATGGCGAGATATGGGTGTCATTAAAATTTCATAGAGGTCCCTAACACACAGAGTCACCATAACATTGATCCGCTCACTATAATATCTCCAAAGAAGCATTTGCTGCCTATCATGGCTCTGAAGGGAGCTATTACAGTCTATCAATGCAATAATCTGCATGTTAAAAAGTCCCTAAATATGTATTTACAAGATAGTCAGATCTGTTTTGGTCTATTGGGTCAATAATCCATGCACTCAAAGTCCCCAAATATGTATGCACAAGATAGACAGATCAGCTTTGGTCCACTGAGTCAATAGCAAGTAGGTCTTTACAAAGGGGCCTCTACATTTGTATAGTTGGCATTTTAGCAAGTTCAAAAATGCAGTTCTGTGCACTCCCTGTCTTTTATTTTTTATTAGCATATAATGTATTATTTGCTTCAGGGTACACGTCTGTGAATCATCAGTCTTACACAATTCACAGCACTCTCCATAGCACATAGCCTCCCCAATGTCCATAGCCCAGCCCCTCATCCCTCTCCTGCACTCCCCCAGCAAAGCTCAGTTTGTTCCCAAGATTAAGAGTCTCTTATGGTTTCTGTCTCCCTCCCCGGTTCCATCATGCTTTCATTTTTTTCCCTCCCTTCTCCCCACCCCTGCCCTGCCTCTCAAATTCCTCATACCAGAGAGATCATATGATAATTGTCTTACTCTGATTGACTTATTTCACTCAGCACAATACCCTCCAAATCGATCCACATCATTGCAAATGTCAGGGTTTTGTTCTTTTTGATGGCTGCATATTTCATTGTGTGTGTATGTATGTGTGTGTGTGTGTGTGTGTGCGTGTGTATATGCATACACACACACACACACACACACACACACATACACACACACACCCCACATCCTCTTTATCCATTCATCTGTTGATGGACATCTAGTTTCTTTTCTGTACTTTAGCTATTGTGGACATTGTTGCTACAAACATTCAGGTGCATATGCCCCTATGGATCTCTACATTTGTATCTTTGGGGTAAATACCCAGTAGAGCAATTTCTGGGTCATAGGGTAGCTCCATTTTCAACTTTTTGAGGAACCTCCATACTGCTTTCCAGAGTGGCTGTACCAGCTTGCATTCCCACCAACAGTGTAGGAGGGTTCCCCTTTCTCCTCATCCTCGCCAACACACTTTCTGTCTTTTAAAGTGTGGGTTTATTATGTTAGTTTCAGCAGATGCCAGAAGCTGTGTTTCCCTTTGGCCTATGATATTTTGCTTTTAAAAAGTCAGAAGGAAAACCACCATAGCCTAAACCCAACTACAACTTGGAGGAAAACGATGGAAACACGGACATTTAGGCAAAGCCCTGTGCTCAGGGGTGGCTGTTGTCCATCTAGACCGTGCTTCAGCCCTTTCTGCCTCAATATCCTTGTGCATCCACTTCTTACCTTGCAGCCGCCACTCCCTCTCTTTCCTTCCCACCATCAGACTCATTCTGGCAACCAGAGGGAACCTGGTAGGGTTTCAGCTCTTCCACAGAACTTCCCATCCTCACGGGAAAAGTGAAAGGTGCCTCAAGAAAAGCCCCTTCTCCTTCTGGCTTCTCCTCCTTACACTATGATTCCTGACCAGGTTGTTAGAGCACTGGCCTCTGCTGTCCCTTAAGTACACCAGGCATGCTTTCGCTTCCGGTCCTCGGTACTTGCCCTTCCCCCGTGGCTAGCTCTCTTACTTCCCTCAAGTTTCCTATGACAGAGGCCTTCCTGATTCCCCTGTATAAGACAGCAAGACCCCCTCCCAACACCATGCATTTCCTTTCTCCATTACCCACGCAGTTGTTCTCTGTTAGCCCGGTCCATTCCTCAATGGACTGTGTCTTTCCTTATTTGTTTTGTGTCTACCTTGCTCCTCTATTAAGGTGCCCCTGCAGGGGCTTCATCAGTCACATACTTAGATAAGAGCCTGACCTATTTTAAGTAATCATGAAATATTGAAGGTAGAAATGAATGAGAGCAGATGGAAAGGGAACCTTCCTCGACTCCTTCGACGGCCTGCTGATGTGTGTTCATGTCTAGGTTGAGGAGAAACGAGTATCTTTTTCTGAGATGATGTCCTTTCTTAGGCCATGAGGTCTGTTTCCTGTAATATTCTCTAAGTGGCACAGAAGCAGTCCTTCTGGAAGGGGCTTGTCCATTGCACCCTTTGAGCTCGGGAGGAACTGAGACCATTTTAGCTGGTCACAGAAGCACTTAACTGGTGTCGTCTAAGTACAACCGTGCAGAAGATAGGACTGTCATTTTGAAATCTCCCCACTAAATGTTGCATCCACGATCAGCAATGTTGACAGCTGTGGACTAGATTTTACTCTCTAATCTCACACAGCCTTGAGGGATGGTGTGTGCCCCTCTGCCTCACAACCAGGACAGACTGAGGAGTGCTAGGTAGAACCATCACTCTCTCTGAGACCTGGTAAATGGTCCATGGGATATCCCCCCACACCTCCCAACACCCTGTTTAACCATGCACACTGCTTTCAAATGCATCCTTCCTCATGATTGAAGCCTGTCATGGTAACGTCTTCCTTATTTAAATTTCACAGGAACATTCTTATTTCAATCACTCAGAAAGATGCCTTTGGCAAGAGGATCACAGCTGACAGCAAATTAATGACTATGATGCTGTGATTAGTTGAGATTACAGGCTACGAGGACCTGTCTGAGCATTTACCACTGTCATCATACTGAGACTGGCATCTACTAGGGACTTATATTGTTCAAAAGAGAGGATGTGGGGCGCCTGGGTGGCTCAGTGGGTTAAAGCCTCTGCCTTCGGCTCAGGTCATGATCTCAGGATCCTGGGATCAAGGCCCACATTGGGCTCTCTGCTCAGCAGGGAGCCTGCTTCCTCCTCTCTGTCTGGCTCTCTGCCTACTTGTGATCTCTCTCTCTCTGTCAAATAAATAAATAAAATTTTAAAAAAGAAAAAGAGAGGGTATGCTTCAGCTACAGTAAGCCTATAGAAAGGTAAGGAAATCTTTCTACATTGGAATATTCAATGATATGCTAATTAATTAACATAATTTTTACAGCTAACCTGTTAGCCTAAGCAAATTCTTTCTTCCATGCCCTCCCTCCAAAAACAGATTTATTTTTAATAAAGCTTGAAGGTACAAACTAAATAAAAAGCTGAAGTGAGCTGGGTAATTCCAGGCCCTAAACCCAAAGTACTCATTAGCCAAAAGGCAAACATCATTTAATTTTGAATTATTTGGGTAAGTGACTCGATTTTGTAATTTATTTTTCATGAGAAGACAAAACTTAATGGATATTTCAGTGCATACCAGTCCTTGAATAGATTTATAAAATAAAACTTTTCAATCAACTTAATGGATAAGGGATAAAAAATGAGCAGGAACAACAACGCTGAAACAATCTACTCAGATGCTGGGTATCATTGCACGGCCTTCTACATTTTGGCCGAAAAGAAATAATGATTTCGGTAATCCTCAGCAATGACTTTTGTGGGGGGCGGGATTTCAAATAAACGTCTATTTGCTTTAGGTGAGCTTCACGGAATCGGCCTTATTTGATTTCAGATCCTCCTAAGGAAAGAGATTTCAGGATTTCCCAGTTGTAAAATAGAAAAGAACATTTTGCTGAACTTGTATGACATCATCTAAAGCATTAAAAGGGCAGATAATCATGGGTTCTCTACCTGTTTACCAAAGCTTCTTTACCTCCTCAATCTATTTTATTTCCAAATGTCAAGAGTGGTTTGAAACCTTTCAAAGATTTAGAGACGGCAGCAACAGAGGAAATATTAGGATAAATCCTTTAACTTTTGTGAAAGCTTTTAAGTAATTAATCGACGAGCTTTTGGAATTGTGTATCACAGACCAGATATTCTAACATATACTGTGTAAAGGCTGAACAACAAAGGGCATTAGGGCATTGCTCTTTTTTTAAAAAAAAATATTTAATTTATTTATTTACAGGGAGAAACACAGCTAGAGAGGGGACACAGGCTGGGGGGAGTGAGAGAGGGAGAAGCAGGCCTCCCGCCAAGCAAGAAGCCTGATGCGGGGCTCGATCCCGGAACTCCGGAATCATGATCTGAGCAGAAGGCAGATACTCAACAACTGAGCCACTGAGGTGCCCCAGGCCATTCCTATTTCTAGAAAGTCAGCAAAACCACTTTTTATGGTATATACTTGAGTCACAAATAAAGAAAATGCTGAATAAGTGAAATACCTAATATAAAACAATTTAGTTTGTCAACTAAAATCAAAATACTATACAATGAATGAAAATAGTAAGCCCAATTTTGGATTCAAATATATTTTTTTTCAAACTACTTGGAAATGACCTTATATTACAGTAAAAAGAAAAAAGCATGTGGCTGCCATTATACCATTTATGAAAATCAACAAGATTGCGAGCGACTTATTTTCAAGCTTATATTGTAAAAATGTTTTCTGATATATTTAAAATACTAGACACAAAGAGCCAAAACAAACAATGCTTAAAAAGACTTACCCTCAATATGTAATAGAGAAAATATTTCTCAGAGTAATAAATTTTTTCTTCATTATGCAAAACCCCTCGACCATAACTTCATGAAGAAATGTGAAGTGGTGTGAAAATCATCTTACCTCATATTCAAAGTCCTCTGCTCTGTCTGCATCAGCAGGCAAGCTGGAAAGATACTCATTGTCCTCATAAAATTCATGCTCCATCGGATGAAGAGAATGGCAGCTATGGGGAATGTAGCAAGATGATAGAAATGGATCAAAGGACTGTTTTCATGATTAAAACGGATTTTAGAATTTCACTTGTTTTGTTTTCTCTGCTTTGCCATAAGACCTGTAGCGATTCAGCCTTTGCGTGAACTAGAAGCTCACAAAGAGTGATTGCTTTTCTTTCTCCCTCCCTGAGGTCCATCAATTTGATTTTCTGAGAGAATACCAAGAGTAAGGGCCCATGGCCAGAAGTGCACTCCAGACTCTGACAGGTCATGCTGTCTGATCCCTCCTGGCCTGCTTCCATTCCACCACCTGTGACTTGCTCCATACAAGGGTGCGTGGTCTTTGAGAATGCAATCTACCCAGAGAGGGGGTTTTTAAATGAAATGCTACCCATTTCAGAATACACAGCCCCAAACTGTTTTTTGAAATCTATTTTCCAAAAGCACCTTTTCAAATTGTAAAACGTATTCACCTTGCCTGCATTCCTTAAGACCTTCTTCCTTGTTCTCCCTCATAGCCTACATTTTTCCCCTCTCTGATAGAGGGCCCATGCACAAATATTAATCAGCATTCATGGTGATTACCTCACTGGAAATTCCTAAATGCCATAGGGTTTCATAATCCCTTCCAAAATTTCAGAGAGCATTAAAGGAAATGAAGTGGACCTGGGGCACTGTATATGACTTTTATATATCTCACTTGAGAAAATGTTTTAAGTAATTTATAGAAGAGCTTTAAAATTGCAATGTACTATGATATAGATCCTATACATTAGTCCATATGAAGGTCAAGTACAGTTTAACAGCAAAGGGCCTGAGGGCATCTCTATTTTTAGAAGTCAGTGAAAATGACTCAGTGCCATTAACCACAGTGGAGGCAGGTGAGACCTCTAAGCTCCGCCAGTGGGGACTTTACTGAAAAACTAGAGTTAGTAGTATAAATTGCTTTCTTTACCTCTAGCTTAAAGGTGCGTGTGAGAGATGCATCCTGGTGTCCTTGCTCAGTAAATGCAAATATTCTACCATCCCTTCTCACTGCTATCTATGGCTGTCATCTCCATATAGGGTTAATCGACGTGAACCCTTAAAATAGTATATGTAGCTTCTTGCTTGCTACTCTATCAGGTAAACTGTCCTTGCAAATTTGAACTGGCTCTGAAAACCCATTTGGGCTGGTAAACCATTAAGCTTGCTGCTTTGAAACACCTAATGTGACTCTCTTGTCTCTCAGTTGGTAAGAAGGGAACCCTGCCATGAGGAACCCCTTACTCATTCAGTAAACATTTATTGTCTACCAGATGCTAGGACCTCTGCCGAGAGCTGGAAATCTGCTGGTACACCAAATCCAATTTTTGCCCCATTTACTGTATACAGCAGTTAAGATGGGAATGCCAATATAATGTGATATTTCAGGGGAAATATGGAATTTGAGAGCAGATATGGGGGTGGGGAATGTCCCTACTGCAGTTCTAGGAAGTCTGCAACAAGAGGTTGCCTCTAAGCTAAGGTCTGCAGGACTCACGGAGAATGACACGAGATATCTGTTAAGAGACTGGGTAGTGAGGTCGGACCTCTTAGGCTCAGAAGCCTGGTCCTATCCCTTCCTTACAATGGGACCTTGGCCAAAATACTTAACTTGCTCCCTCATCTGTGATGGCAAAATAAAACACACTCCCTCAAAATATCATTGTGAGGACTAAGTGAGTTAATAAATGTAAAACACTTGTAATATCACCTAAAACATGCCAAACTAGCTAATAAATGTTAGCTATTATTCGTTCACGAGAGCGTGTATTGGAAGGCTACTCTGTGTCAGGCGGTACTCATAAATATTCGATCTTTGTTTGCCTGTGTATTCTTCCCCGCCTCCCCTAGAAAGTAGGAAGTGACTTTATTTTTGTTCCCAGTTCTGTGCCCAGCACCTACTTCCAGTGCCTGATAAAGGGGCTATTTAATAAGTGATGGTTGCATGGATGGAGTACTAAGCAAGGTAAAGAGGGCCCCTGCCCTCCTGGAACTTGAAGTTTCGAGGAGTGGTTTCCAAAACATGGCTGTGCCATAAACTTGCCTAGGGGAATTGCAGAAAAAAATTTGGCGCTCGGGCCTCGCTCTAAAAACTCCTTTTTAATTGATCTGAGGTGGGATTCAGGCATTGCACTGATACCACTTTTCAAAATTCCCAGGTGATTTTAATGCACACATGTGGACTCCTGAAATGAACCCAACAGAAGCTGCCAAAGGGCAGGAAAGTGATTGGATTTGTGTTTTACAAAGCGCAGAATAGATTGTGGGAGGCCAAGAAAATGTAGCCTAAAGAGACTATTGTTCTTAGAAATCAAACTCTCCCTAATGTTTGAATATGGGCTTCAAAGCTCACAGAACAAAATGTATAGAGAAAACATACTTCCTTATAAAACAAGACTGAACAAGTAAGATTATTTGAATAAACTCTCTCGGCCTGACTTTACGTTAGGTAAAAAATTGGGAAGAAATATTTTGAAATATTCCTTTAACAGATTCTTATTTCAGAGCTCTTATACTTACTCACTGACAGCCAGAATCTTTTGTTGACGTCTCAATATATTGGGTAATTGCTTTCTTTGGAGAATTGCACTTTAATTAAATTAATTTCCTAGCTTTTCCTTTAAAGAAGAGAAAAGCAAGAGTGAAAGAGAGGCGACCCACAGAGGAGAACAGAGTGCCAACATGCCACTTCTGCGTCAGTCTTAATAAGGTTTTTGGCAGCTTTGGTGAGGAAAGCTATTTCCCTGACCAGCGCTCCCAAGCAGTATGAGGCTTTTGATGACTGGAAATATGAAGATGAACTAATCAGAGCCAGAATTTTTCACTGCTCCTCAGCAAGCCTGATTCCTAACGTGAGGCAACTGTGTGGGTCAGAGAAGTGGCTCAGAGGGTCAGCTGAGAACTAATTGGATATAGACACGGTGGAGACATTTTCCAAAGAGAACCGAGAGCCTGTCTCTATAATTGTTAACTTGCTAGTGTGACTGATTCTCTCCAACACCTACTTGGAATGCTGAGTGAAAACAAATAGGGCTTTGGGAAAAATGACAGGAAAAAAAATACCTGTCTGAGAGCAGGAATGGACAGATGTCAGGCACTGGAGGGGTAGGGGGCCGAAGTTTAGCCAGAGCCATGATGTGTTCGAAGGTGATGTCCGTCTGAGTGCTGGCGTGCATGAGTTGCACTTCTGGGGCTGTTCCATAGGCTGGTTTACTGAGAGGTGTTCGCCTTAGCACCTGGACCACAATGGGCTCCTTGGCATTTCGAAAAGCTTCCACTGCCTCTTCATGGGTGGCCTTTGAGAGATCCTTCCCATTGACCTGTGAAGAAAAAGGACGTTGCTCATCTCAGAGGAAAGAACAGAGAGGCTGTCATCCTAGATTAAGAAAAGGTGGGGAAAAGGCGAAAGATTTATTCAGTCTGAAGAGAAACCAGAGTAACTGAGGGCACCTATTGCATGGAGCACTGGGTGTGGGGCATGGGCAATGAATCTTGGAACACTGAAAAAATAAAATAAATTTAAAGTCAAAAAAAAAAAAAGAAAGGAAAAAGAAAAGGTGGGGAAACTCAGTTTAAGCCAGACACTGACATTTATTGAACTCTTCACCAATACTTGGAAGTGAAGAAGATTAGGAAAACAACTGTCTCTTGTTTTGTTAGGAAGTATACCGTCAGGATCATTAGTAAAGATTTAAAAATTTAAATCACACAGAGGTTTCAGAAAGTTGTACACCTAAATCTTCAGATAGGTACAAATGTTAAGTCTATCTTTTTGAAAGATGTTCTATTCATCTCTTGGTAGGATTTTCAATATTTAATCAAAGTCCGCCTGGTTTGAAATCTAATTTTCTGGGTATTGTCCAATTTCTTTCATATTCATTGCTTTTAAATTGTCATGTACATTTTATTCTAAATCTCGGCTGTTCAAAGAGTGGTCTGTGGACCAGTAGCACAAGCATGCGCATAAGAGATGGTTAGAAGTACAGGATCCCTGACCCCTATACCAGGCCTGCTGAACCTGAACTGGCATATTAATAGGATCCCAGCTGATTTAGATGCACTTGAAAGGAGCCCTGCTCTAAAACATCTCTGAGTATACTCTGTTCCTTTGGATCCTTGCCTGTTTTAGTTTATACCAATTTACGACTCTCCAAAGTAGCCCTGGACGCAGCAGGGCCAACCACTGGTATTTGGGAGAGAAAAATCATTCTTTTTGTGAGACCCTTCCATGCCTAATTATCAAGAGCCAGGTCTGTTCTCCACACAATTTTCTGAACACCCTTCCCAGCAGCAGTACAGACTGCTCTCAAATAGCTGTCAATCTATTTCCCTAAAACGGTCCTGATAACAGAGTCCCTTCGTTGAGGTTGTTTTAATAAAGGTCTACAGCAGCCTGAAATATCTTCACTTCCAACCCTAGATGAATCAATAATGTTGGCTTTTGCAAACAGTAAGAAATACTGGGGAGGGGCACCATACTGTGCTTAAAACCCCTGAAATGATGCTCTTTCTAGACAATGAAGCCATCCGCCTGTTGGGGAGGCTCTGACAACGGCTATGTACCAGCAAGTCCCTGCATGGCTGAAGAAGAAGCAAAGGAGTCGCTGAGTTGCAGCAGAGAGCAGTTGCTGACATCCAAACGAGTACATTCTCCCTCCTGGAGTAGACAAAAGAATATGCGTGTGCTCAGAGCAAGCGCGGGGGGGGGGGGGTTCGGGGTAAATGATACAATGCCAGGTAGAAATCATCATGTCATGTCGAGACAGGCTTAATGACCTGGAGGACCTAATTTACTCAATGGACCCTGAAAGAGTTAATGTGCCTTCAAAAATTGAGCAATTAAGTTTCCTCACCAGCAAGATATGTCTCAGTACAGTTCTTGGATGACTAGTAAGAAGCTTCGGTAGATGACACAAACGGTTACCTACCGGTGTGCACACACTCACGAGTCTATACATCCTCTGATTCTTTTCTCTACGGGCTCAAGTTGAACATTATTGCTGCCTTGGTATTGGTACAACCTTTGAATGTCTGGATGACCTTGGGCATATGGGAGTATGTGAAGGGGGGCATCAATGGACATAAACATTCATTCCTTGAGCTGTTGATCTAGGGCACTTTGGGCCTGGGCCACCTCTGTCTCCCCTGAGGATGGTTAGTAATCAGCAGACAGTAAGTGAAGTCCAAGAATGGTCAAATACAACCCAAAGTCTAGCCTCTCATCTTGGTTGGTGTCATTCTTTCTGTATCACACCATGGTCAGTATTTAAGAACTCCAGGATTGTAGAAGATGATCCAGCGGTAGACAAGATTGTTCTGCCAGAATCTCTGTGGTAGGTGGAAACTGCCCTTTGTCTCTAGGATTCTGCTTTTTGGTGTCCCTTCAGTTTAGTGCATATCCACTTTTGCAATGTCTTACATCCTTCTCACTCTGCAAAGAATTCTTGGTCATAATCTATAAGCCTTGCATTTAAAGTAACCCCTGTTAGGGGTAGAATGAAAGAAGACAGTGCCCTTTTTGAAAGACTTCAGACAATATCTGAGGGTAAAGAGAAAAATAATTTGTGGCTTGGGTGACTTCCAGTCACACATTAAATCCTCCTAATGCATAAATTGGGTGTCATTACATAGTGGACAGACGAATGCCGTTATCCTATTTCTTCCTCAAGGTGGCTTGGCACCTTGCCTACAATGTAGTCTTGGTATTCCTTTGTTTCTTACTTGTTTTTGTGATTTTCAAAACAAGAAAAATTTTTAAAAAGTGAGTCCCTCACTGATTACTGATTATTTCTGCAAAATCCAGGAAAGTATAATAATTTCCGTGGAAACATAAAAATTACCGAAGAGTATTTTAGACTGTGAAATAATTAGTTCTTATTATAATGCACAGTATATGCAGACAGTATTAGCGTTCTCACAACAAGATCAATAGCTATTGATTCTAAGACCTATACATTCATTCATTTACAATTATAGCATTTATATGCAAATTCCATTTTTTGCTTTAAGGACAATCAAATGCAATCTTACAAAAGGACAGTCAATATAATCTCGAATATCTTACTTCCCCATTGGGAATGCTCTTTTCTTCCAGTTATCATGCAGCTGACCTCTATTTTCATAAGCTATTTAATATCTCTCAAAGTAAAGAAGTCTATGACCTTTAAAGGCTCTACTGTCCCACGTGATCCCTTAGAAAATGTAAGCACTGATGATACAAAACACTTTTTTTTCACTTCACTTGAAGTTCATCAACATACTGTTAGCCTACCAAAAGGTCACCATTTTATAAATTATGCCTTTCACAACAACAAAAAAGAATAGCTTAATTGGGATTTTCTGGCAGTTGCTTTCCTCAGTTATCATCAGTTACAGCCAGGAAGAAGAATATTGGGAGAATGTCTGAGGTTTTAATCCTACAGAAAAAAGTTTGTAGTAAATGAACAAATAAATTAATAGTCAAACCTCACTTTTCCCAAGTGGCCAGATCCTACACCAACATAATATCTGGTGTTCATGGTGCCTTATCCTTATCCTTCTATTTCTTTTCCATCATATTCTCTCCCTCTCTCCTTCCCTCACTTCCTTCTCCTGCCCATCCTTTCTTCCTTCTCTGTCTCAGCCTGGCTTTTGTACAAACTACATACAATTGATACATGTTTTGTGAAATGAGACATGAGATGGAGAAGCCCTCTGTTAAAGATGTCCCACCTAATGTAGGTAGTCAAGGGTGTAGACCGCAAGTGTTCTGGGTGCCTAGTAAAAGGAAGGAAGCAAAAATGCCAGAAGAATCACAGGGAAGCTTATTTTCAAAAGAAAGAACTAGATAAAAAGAGTTGGGAGCAAAACTCATGGGAAGAGAAATAATTAGAGAATTAAAAGAAAAATATGCATTGTGGGGGTTTGAGTTTGAAGTTTCCATGCAGAAGGGTTTCAAAAACGCTAGCAATCTGATGAAAGCATGACGTAGAGCAAGAAACTTTTTAATGAAGCTGTTGCTGTGAAGGCACAGGTGAGAGGTTAGGGGGTCATAATAACCATGAGAAGTCTATGAGATAATTTCCTCTATTACCATGACATCTGGCACGTGGATAACTGTGGTAAGAATGGATTCAGTTCCGCCACTACCAAGCAACTAGAGTAGAGCAACTAGAATATAACTGAAAAGACTCATGAGATCGCTATTGGACAAAGGGCTAGCAGTCCCAGAGTGGGACCACTGGACTCTGCAAGGTGATTAAGTCACCTGGTTTGAGATAAATGAGAAACCACAGCATTATCCCTCTAAAGGGGTTGTCAGAATTGACCACAGCACAGGAAAGGAAAAGAAGATGCTAATGATAAAAGTTCGAGGCTAAGAAGATGATCCTCATAACAACGAAATCTGGGAGTGGAAGCCAGTGGAAGGAGTAGCCATAACATGTCAAACTTGAAGCAGCTGTAAGACAATCAGAGGGACCAGCAAATGGATGACTGGTGACTAAACTAAAAACCAATCACAGGAAACCATCCTCTGGGAAGGCTTCCCTCTTACCCCAGCACATAAGGTGAAACTATACAGATATGAAAAAATAAGGGTCTTGTTTCTAATAAGTTATTTTCCATTTTATTGATAGGAATAAAGGGATAGGAGAAAAGTAGTGGCTTTTCAGCAATCGATGCAAAAGAAGTGTGAATACATTTGTTGTGGCAGATGGAGCTAATTAATCCATAAGCAACTTGTGAATGTTAAGTAAAGAATATAGCTTTTCATATGTAAACCATATCACACCAGTGTTTGATGAGGCTTCTGTTTAACGAACAATCTACCCTTCTGGATAAACTGCAAAATCTGGGCCACTTGTCAGTAACCTCCCCAGAGTGATTGCTGGCCTCAGCTTGGATATGAGCTCTGCTACTTTGATTATTTCTCCAAATCCAGCCACATGCAAAATTTTCTTGAGTATCAGAAAACAAACAGCCTTTTCTTTTTTTCCTTTTGAAGTGCAAACAAGTGCGTGAATAACCAAGTCACCCCAGTGTGTTGCCATTTCCAGAGTCAGCTGTTTGGGAATGATGAGGGCTTCCAAACCTGTTTCCTCTTATGAAAAATAAGGCCTTTTATGCATCTGTGCCTTTCATGGGAGAATACGTATAAGAATACTCAACAGAAGAAGCATAGAATACCTAAGATTATGTGCAATTGATATAGCCCAATTTCAAGTTGAGAAGAAGTATAAAGCCCTTAAATATAGTTTTTGTTTACAAAGTTTTTCTTCCTTCCCTTCCCTTCCCTTCCCTTCCCTTCCCTTTCCTTCCTCCCTCCCTCCCTCCTTCCTTCCTTCAATGGTCAATCTTCAGCTTTATCGAGACATAGATGACAAGGAAAATCACAAGATATTTAACATGCACTTTGTATTGATTTGATATATGTACACATTGTTAAAGGATTCCAACCATCTAGTTAATTAACACATCCATCATTTCACATATTGACTAATTAGTTGTTTTGGTGAGAACATTTAAGTTCTACTCTTTGCAAATTCCAATTCTATAATACAGTATTATGGACTACAGTCACTGTGGTTCATATTTAGATTCTCAGAGCCCAGCGGTCTAATTCTGGTTGGCATAGCAGTTTATAAGATCTTCCTCCTTCACAAATAAATGTGGAATTAATTTTGACTAAAGTCCCTATGAGAATGCTGATCAAATTCTCTGTCTAATAATTAGGGAGGTGTTGTAAAAACATGTTCTAGTAACATTTTATAGAAGGAGAAAACAATATTTAAATTGCTATTAAAATGTTTGGTATGGAAGAAATTTAAACTAATCCAAACCCCATAGTTATTAAAACATTTGTCATATATAATTGTTCAATCAATTTTGAGGAATTAAAGCATATAATTTTTTCCCAAGCTTTGGTGTGTTTGCTTCTGTGTGGACATCTGTCATATAATTTATAAGCATAGCACAGTATAGAAAACACAGACTAAGAATTGTCAAAATTATATGAAGAAAACCTGCAAGAGATTGACTAAAATTAATTTTGGCTTTTTAAAATGTTATTCAGGAACAAAATAATCACTTGTGGGTTTGTGATAATTATATAATTTTATAAGATAAGAATACAAGATATGTTAGGTGGCATTATACCAAATATTTGTGTAGTACAATGTGAAAGTGCTATTACTGGATTTGAGGAAGAGAATAAATACGTGATTATCACATCTAATATAATAAGCAGACTATTCAAAAGTGATCCTGGGCTCCTCTTGGCTTATTTGGACGAGCTTCACTTTCCTGGTGTGTGGGGATGTTACAGTTTCCCATGAGCTCCAGAGGCCCCGGGACCGGGCCACTGGCTCTCCCCACCAAATGGAAGTAACTAACTGGACATTCTGAACCTCTTGTCGTCTGTTTCCTTACTGATAATGTTCCCAAAAGAAGAGAGAGCTGCAGTGCGCAGGGATCCCTCCCCTGGAATATAGACCTAACACATATCCAACCGTTTCGGGGCCCCGCATGACTCCTCTGTGCCTCAGCCCTGACTTGAAGGTTTTCCCATTAAAGACTGTTGCCTAACCTATATAACTTGTGACATTGTGGGATTTTCCTTTAATTAACGTTTATGTGACATGATACACATTTACAACCTAAGAAAGTAACTATTTAAAAATGCTTATATATATAATAGTAATGAACTGTAGACTCCCAGTAACCCAAGGAGGTATCTAGAAAGCCTGTTGTTACAGTTTAACTAATTGATTATGACACTGAGGTCACTACAGTAGGATAGTATGCTACTTCCTGATCCCTTTCCCAGCACATTTTGATGGTGCGGTGCAAGTAAGACTCATCTCCAACTTTTCTTAGTAAGATTATTATAGACCTATTCTTCGTGAATTTATCAGAACTATTCTCGGTCAAATTTATAATTTTGGTTATGGGAAATCCTGGGGATGCATCATTCATAATTGTTTTTTTCCCTCAATTACCTTTCCTTTATTTCATTTTTTATATCCCTTTTTCTGTGTTTTCTGTTTCTTTCTGAGGCTCACTGCCACATTCTTCTCTTCTGAGCTTTCCCATTTGGAAGTGCTTATTTATATAAATTATTCCTGTTATTAAAGAACAAGTCATGATCTATTTTGATTCTTACTGAAGGAAATAAACTGAAATCTATACAACATAGGTTTATTTACCGCTTTATCAATATATATCAATACATTAACTCGTGTTAATGAAAGAAATGGGGGTATCTGCTCTTTGGAACATGAGCTGGTGGTTCTTGGTCTGTCCATCAGATGCACAGTCTACTCTTCTCTGCCCAGCTCAGGGCTCTGGATCACGGACCACTGTATACTGCATCACTAGGTTCCTTGTTTTATGTATTTTGTTTGGTTTGGTTATTAAGAGAGTTAGTACTTTGCATCTTTATTCAGGCCCCTCTCCACCTGGCTTTCAGGGCACCAAATCTTACTAGGTTCTGTTCACATCCCTCGTTTACTTTCCCCTTTAGGGTTTATGGGCAGTAAGGACTTCTCTTCCTATTGTGATTCCCCAAATTCTTTTTCTTACCTCTGCTCACACTTCCTAGAAGTTGCTCCCTCATTAAACTCATTTCCATTAAATCCTTCAAGTGTACATTCCATTTCCTTCTGGGACCCTGCCTGATACAACTAGACATAAACTGTCTGATTTAAACAAAAATAAGACAAAAGCTAAAATTTACTATCTTTGCAAATTAAGTTCACTATTATAAAATTAGTTGCATCAAAAATAAAAATTTTAATGTCTTGGATTTAGAAGAAGTTGCATTTTTAAGGGAGATGAAAATACAACTTTCACTGAGATCACCGAATAAATTTAAAGTATTCACATATTTGATGTGCACAGTTATTTCATAGAATCTTCCTCAGCTGGTCTATGTCTGTGATTCTCCTTGATTAGTTTCAGGTTTTGTGATTTTGGGCAAGAATGCCTGGAAGTGGTATTGTCTTTCTTAGTCTATCTTAGCAGGAAGCAAGTAATATGGATTTGCCTGTTACTGGTGATGTTAACCTTGAGGACATCATGAAAGCAAGAGGGTGAGGGGTGGGGAAAAGGGAGAGGATGGATCTAAACCAACTGGAGTGTAATGTTAACATTTGGGGAATTGAGATGAATGGTATTTCAGAATTCTTTGTACCATTCTTGCAACCTTTTGATAAGCCTGAAATTATGTTGAAATGAATGTCACAAAATCTTGATGTGTTTGCTGTTAGCTAAAAACAGATTCGTGTTGTAATCACTTAGAGTTAAAAATAATTATAAAGAATTGTTGGACACAGAGTTTGTTTCTGGGTTTGCATATCTTTAGAGAAATAAATTCCCATTCTGCACTGAATGTCTTTTTTGCTTGGGTATGTGAATACACACACACACACACACACACACACATGCCCCTACAGCAAAAAACACAGATTGGTATCACCAACTTTATCATTGTCATAACAATTCATCTACTGAATATCACCTGAAATCCTGTTCTCCTCCAAGCTGAGCTATTTAAAAAGATAGATGGCTGCCTTCTGGCTAATTGTGGGAGTGCTTTCATTACTATAGAAAGACTTTTTATATCTCAAGTGACTCTATAAGCAGTGAATAATGACTGGAACTCTTTGGAGGAGAGTCTACTGATAAAATGGCAGGATAACAACTACATACTGACCTTTTACTTCCTAAGATAATACTAAGCTGATGTAGCTGATTATTAATAAACCTATCCACTCAGTTTTGACACATCAGATCCAAGTATGTTAAACTTAATGTGAAATTCTCATGCAGATATAAAACTTTCTGTAATGGGCCTAAGGGTGTAAAGACATAAGGCATATACAGGGAAAATGCTTTTATTTTTATTTTATTTATTTTTTTTTAAGATTTTATTTATTTGACAGAGAGAAACACAGCCAGAGAGGGAACACAAGCAGGGGGAGTGAGAGAGGGAGAAGCAGGCTTCCCTCGGAGCAGGGAGCCTGATGTGGGACTCGATCCCTGGTCTTCAGGATCATGACCTGAGCCTAAGGCAGTTGCTTAACCAACTGAGCCACCCAGGCGCCCCAGGGCAAATGCTTTTAAAATGAACTCAAATGATTTCATTGGGAAAAAAAACTTCATTGTAATTAAAGAACCCAGATTTTCTTATAAAAATCACTATAAACAGCATCAGTAACTGAGGATTTTAAGCAATTCATCTTTTATGTCCACTGAGAAAGAAGAAAGGTGTTCTCAGTCTCTGCACAAGAGCTCATGGTCCCATTTTTTGTTATATGGGTATCAAGAATATAACCTTGGGTCTCAGCCACACTAGCAAGATGCCAAATAAGTGCCACAAAGAACTATCTGTTAAGTGAAAGGAATAACAGTGTTGCACAGATACTAATAAGGGAGTAAGGAGGCAGTGAGTTATTTGCAACATGGCACCTGTCGTAAGAACATGAAAGATGCCAGCCGCATATTCACCAGAGTTTTGCTGTACCCTACTTATAAAAGCGATCCCTATGTAAATGCTTCCATGCAGGAAAACGTTGTGCATGACAAGAAACTGACAGTTTTGTTCAGTAGTTTAAGGGCCCCAAAACATGCCTGGCACAAACTTGCTACTCAATAAACATGTGCTAAATTTTCATATACTTCTCTATCAAAACCCATGTTAAAACAAAAGTGATTGTATCTGTCATTAAAGTTATTTGTGTTTACAAACAAATTGTTTTCCTTTCACTCCCACCCCCATGGCGCAGCCCAGTTACCCATATTCCATTTACTTGAATATACTGCATAAATTGATGGCATACGAGGGCGAGCTCTCCTCATAAGCTCTGCTCATAAGTCCCACCCTTCTGTTAAAGTTGTAGTACCAAAGAACATGATGCAGGAAGCATTCAGAACTGGGGTCTGAACAGTTTTCGGTATTGGCTGTGTCACTCTGAGTAAGTTATTTAAACTCTCTGAGCCTCAGTTTCTTCATCTGGAAGGGGAGATGCCAATACCCCTGGCAGAGTTGTGTTGAGGATCAAATAAATACTAGAGCTAAGGCAGCTAACAGAGGGCTATGATGTTGAGCCATGCTTCCTTCCTTTCCTCCTTCCTTCCTGAGGAAAGCTTGAGTGACAGAGACTAGGTGATTCTCTGGGGATACAAATTAATACCCGTGCTTAGAGTTCTGGCAGTGACAACAACAATAATATCAGTTAGCACTGGGTGAGCATTCCTAATGTGCCAGGAACTGGGTGAAGCACTTGGCTCACGGGTTCTCAGTCACACCCAGCAACAGTCAGGTGAAGTAAGGATTTTATCCCTGTTTGAAAGCTGTAGAAGCTGAAGTTTAACAGGCTGAGTGAGGGAAGGCACCTGCCCTTCACAGCCTGTTAGGGGAAAAACAACATACACATCTATAATTGTAAGCAAACTTGAAGAGGTGACATAAAGTTACTAACAGTTTTCTGTGGGAGCACAGAGGGTTGACTGTGCTGAGAAGTATAGGAAGTTGATATTTGAGTTGGGTCTTAAAAGATGAAGAGGTTCGAGCACAGTTGGGTTAAGCAACTGCCTTTGGCTCAGGTCCTGATCCTTGGGTCCCAGGATCGAGACTGCATCAGGCTCCCAGCTCCATGGGGAGTCTACTTCTTCCTCTGACCTTCTCCCCTCTCATGCGCTCTCTCTCTCTCTCAAATAAATAAATAAAATCTTAAAAAAAGAGAGACAAAGAGGTTCATAAGTTGCAAAGATGGCAGAAAAGAAAGGAAACTCAGGGTAAAGACATGGAAGAGCAAGTCTTCTGGGAACCAGAGAGATTTGCTGTGAGTATGGGGGATTTGGGTAAATGTCTGGCAAAGGGGAGGGAAAGAAGAAGTCTCTGACACAGATCCTAGAGTCCTCAATAGGCCGTAGTAAAATATTTGTTTTATTTATTTATTATTTGTTTTTTTTTAATATTTTATTTATTTGAGAGGGAGAGAGAGAGAACCCACAGAGGGAGAGTGAGAGGGAGAGCAGACTCCCTGCTGAGCAGAGAGCCCCACGTGGACTCCATCCCAGGACTCCAAAATCATGACCTCCATCCCAGGACTCCAAAATCATGACCTCCCTCCCAGGACTCCAAAATCATGACCTCCATCCCAGGACTCCAAAATCATGACCTCCATCCCAGGACTCCAAGATCATGACCTGACCTGAAGACAGATGCTTAATTGACTGAGCCACCCAGGCCCCCCTAAAATACATATTTTAAACAACTCCTTTCATTGGAAAGTAGCAAGATCTCATTGAGATTTTGGGAAGATAACTCTGAAGGATGTGGTGAGAAGTAACTGAATGGAAGTAGGGAAGCCATTTAGGAAGTTACTGGGAAAAATGATCAGTGTCTGGATCAAGACAGGGACAGCATGGATGGTCCAATTGGAAGAGGGAGGACAGGGGTGTAAAACAGTGCTGTGATCCTTTCAATCATATCTATTCCAATGAGACCTATCAGATTGGCAGATTGTCTAGTACAGCCTAGCCTCAGTTTCTATTTCAACTAACTAAATCTATACTGTAAGGAAATACAAGCTGTAGAAGTTGAATTTTAAGGAGAAAGGCAGAAAGGCATTCTAAGTAGATATCACTTATCCCCTTCAGACTTGTGATTATCCTAGAGCTCAAAAACACCTACCTCTTCCAATTTTCTGAAACTCTTTCTGGCTAGTACCCACCCAGCCAAGTGGATAACTGTGTTACCAAACAACACACACACACACACACACACACACACACACACACACTCACAAGCCCCTTTACACTTTCTAGGGTCTTTTCCCTGAATCATTTATGGCTTTGTGTGGAATATAAGCTTAGAAAGATATTTTATGCAAGTGAATACATAGGAATTTTAGAAGACAGAGATTAACACAAGAAAGTGGAACTTGCATGATATATAACCGCCTCTTTCAATATCAGCGTCTCTAACTTAGTGCCTGGAACATGAAAAGTATTTTATACCAGTTTGAAAGGACAGGACAAAATCTGAACAAAGCCATCAACCAAGGAGAAGCAGGAGGTTTAAATCATTTTCAACAATCAATTCTGCCATTTGAATTCATTCTGACACTTGTTGAGCTCAGTCAATGACATGAAACTACAGAAAAAAGGCCAAGTCCCCAGGGAAATTTGCAAGCTTCTACATCCGCAAATAAAGCCACCTGAACTTGCGCCCATAACCTTTCGAATACCCTGCTTCCAACCTCCTCAAATTTACAGGCTTTGAAAAGAAATATGTTGTTCCATATTAACAACCTAAAAGATTGCTGCCTAAGACAAAAGAGGAAGTAAATTTATTTAAAATAGCAGCTGATGTTATCTTATACCAAATAGGTGGAATTTGTACCAGTAATTTCACTGGTGTGATTGTCTCTAACTGCACCTTGAAATGAATTACAAGGGCCAGAGCAGTAATAAAAAATTTGTTAAGGGCTTACTATTTACCACATGCTCTACTCAGCACTATCTGCTCCTAGAGGTGGAGAAAGATTGTCATACTCATACTTTATTCTATAGATAAAAAAACTAAACCTTAACAGGTTAAGCAACTTACTGAAGATCACGCTAAATACTAAGTTTAAAAAAAACAAGATTTTTCTACGAATTCCTGTTAATTATTTTTAAACATTGACAGGAGTTTTAGCATAGAAGCTCTAAAAATTGGACAAGAGGATTGGTGGGTAATTTCTTTTCTATATTCTTTTAGTAAATGGTTCATAAGATTCAAATTAAGTAGTGAATGAACTGTAGGCATTAAAGAGTATGGATAATTGTCTAAACTTATGTTTCTTGGATAAGAAAACTCCAAGTGGAAAGTGAAAAAATGTTCCTACAAAATGAATAGGCTAGAAAAGATGCCATCCCACAACCTCCTCGGTTCTAAAAAAAAATCTACAAACCACATGCATGATCATGAATGAGCACTATTCTTTTCTTTAAAATTTTATTTATTTATTTATTTATTTATTTATTTGACAAAGAGATAGAGAGAGAGCACAAGTAGGCAGAGAGGCAGGCAGAGGGAGAGGGAAAAACAGGCTCCCCGCTGAGCAGGGAGTCCAATGTGGGGTTTGATCCCAGGATCCTGAGATCATGACCTGAGCCGAAGGCAGACACGTAACCAACTGAGCCACCCAGGAGCCCTGGCACTATTCCTTATATAACTTCTGATGTCATTTAAAACTTTGGTAAAAAGAATCCCCCTTCTGCTTCTTTTCTTTCGGTGAATCAGTTAAAGCTCAGACAAGGAGATGACTCAAGAGCCTGCCAATGTGGTACTGAATTTTTACCCATAAGAAGACTCTAATAAGACTCTTCATAAGAAGAAGCCATAAGAGACTCTTAACTATAAGGAACCAACTGGGGGTTGTTGGAGGGTAAGGGTTGGAGGATGGAGTAACTGGGTGATGGACATTAAGGAGGGCATATGATGTAATGAGCACTGGGTGTCTAGGCAAGTGATGAATCACTAAACTCTACTCTTGAAACTAATACTACACTACATGTTAACTAACTTGAATTTAAATAAAATCTTGGAAGAGAAAAAAAAAAGATTCCCAGTTCAAGGCTCAGCCTTGCTCATGTGTCATGTGAGATTGTTAATGCCTCACAATAGATCAGCAGCCTCTGAGATGTGATGGATGAGGTCCTTGGGGTGGGGGTGGGGAGGGAGACCACCTGGGTCTGCTTCGACCCAGTCACAAGTGATTCAAACGGAAAGAAATTCTGCAAAATAGCTGCCAGGCCATAGGGAGAATGGTAACCAATTCCAGGCTCTGGGGCTGAGTCATGCATGAAAAATCGCTGATAGTACTTGGGGACACTTTTTGAAAACTGTTTCACATGGCTCTAGTTCTCCTTCTGGAAACAAATACTACAGAGTAAGAGTGAATACAGCCCTGCAGATAGAGTCATCATGTTTTTAAATGTAAATTGCCACAAACATTTTTCTACACTAATACTGTTGACTTTATTTCCCTTTGTTTAGAAGAGTGCGGGAGAGGGGCAAATATTTTTTTATAAATTTAGTTCCTTCAAACAATTAACATCTGTATGCTTTTGAAAGAATTTTCAGCAAAGAAAACAATCCTGCAAAGTGCCAGTAAAAGCTCTCCATTGTTCCATGTCTGCACAAATTACCTTGCATCTCCGATGATTTTATGTACATTTAATCACTAAAGATTAATTACATGGCAGACGGAAATCAGTGAAACACTGAAGAGATAACTTCAGTTTAAGTGCACATGCAGCTAACTTGTGGCTTTTTAAAACAATTTTAATTAAAAGTACTAGAAGAATCATCAGGCTGAAAATATTAGGAGCTCTGGGATGGATGAGCTTAGCATAGCTAATTAATTGTATATTTAATCAAAGCAGCCTTTGGCTGTAATTAATAATCTATTTTCCTCTGGTAATAAATATTGTAGTTCTGTAAAACAGAATTTATAATTTCCAGAATGCCATATGCACAGAAGAGTGGGACAGAAAACAAGCATTTCCACACCAGCTTTCAAGCCGAGGTTGATTTTGTTTATCTAGAGAGGATGTTGTCTATATCTCTTTCATTTGTTTTAAATGTCATCTCGCGGTGGCAGCTTACAAATAGCGATCCCAGAATGACTTGGACATTTCAAAGGGGTAAAGAACAATTCAAAAAGAGTCTGTAGTAGAATGCTAAGTGAAATTTGATTTTTCTTGCACCACAAAGATCTCATACTTCAGAGGATGTTAGGTAGCTAGTTCAATCTTAATATGAATGCTAGGGTGGCAAATCTCAAGTCTCAGCTTCAAACAGTTCCTTCCTTCATTTCCTTTTAAATGGCAGAGAATCAGATTTCTACCACCTGCAGCCCGGTAGGATGCTCAAATCTCACAGCCAAGTTGGAACACCCTCTTCCTATGATAGTGTCTTAGAAGCGTCAACACACACACACACACACACACACACACACACACACACACACACACATCCTCTCTCTGCTCTTCAAGATTCCATAGTGTATTTTTGTTCTTATAACCCTTTTATTAATTTTTAAGATAAACTCTCTAACAAGAGGCAGTCATCTGCTCTTCATATGACCTAAGATTTCTTTCTTCTTATAAGCAAGATTTAAATTTAAGAGTTTTGCATATAAAGGAGATAGAATCTATTAACAGATAACACATTAAATTAACTAAGATAGGCTTTCCCTATTTTTTAAAGATTGTTTGGCCATATGAAAATTAACAGTTTGCCATTACAGCTTTATATTTTTAAGATTTTTACAGTAGCATGCAGGAGTTATGGGTTACTGAATATATAAATGTTTGACTCAGAAAAACATTTTTAAGATCATGGCACACACACATTTTTGTATGATCTGATACAATCACTTGATGTACTAATCAATTCATAGCATACGCTCCATTTTTCTGGGGGTTATGTGGTCTTCATATGATTATGTATGAAAGAAACATATGCCTTTGGTCATTAAGATTATATCAAGGGAAAATATTTTCATTCAGACTATACTGGGCATTAATAAAAGTCTGGGAATCAGATGAAGAAGAGAGGAAAACAATAGAGATAAAAATTTGCCACCATTGATATTATATGATCAAAAGTACTTCTTATTAAATACATAATGACATCTTCAGGGCTTAATCAGTGTATAATATAAAATCCAATTTCTAATGAGAACAAAAGTGTTAAAGACATTTAAAAAAAATGACAAGATAGTTTTTTCTTGGGGCTCCTGGGTGGCTCAGTTGGTTAAGCATCAGCCTTTGCCTCAGCTCAGGATCTCAGGGTCCTGGGATTGAGCCCTGAGTCGGGCTCCCTGCTTAGCAGGGAGTCTGCTTCTCCCTCTCCCTCTGCCCCCCCTCCTGCTCCTGCTCTCTCCCTCTTATCTCAAACAAAGAAAATCTTAAAAAAAAAAAAGATAGTTTTTTCTTTTTTGAATTGTGACTAGTTAGTAGGTCCTAACACAGGCCTTCTCAATGTCCTATTAAAATTATCCATGAAGGTACAGGGAAGGAAAGTACACCTGGGCAGCGAATGGCAGCATCTGCAGTTCCCTTGCACCAATTTTCACAGAAGTTTTCATTTCCTGCTTGAGCCAACTTAACAATTTAGACAACTTTCTCTGATGATGTATATGGTACTAGGATAACTTGGGCATGTGTGTGTGTGTGTGTGTGTGTGTGTGAGAGAGAGAGAGAGAGAGAGAGAGAGAGAGAGAGAGAGAGAGAGATTGAATAGTGACCCACTGGCTTCTCAGAAAAGTAAAATGGCCGACATGCCATATGGTTACTTTGGATGCTGCTCACTCAGTAGGGAAATCTCCAGACCCTGGCAGCGCCCATATTTGCCCTGAAACATTTTGTGCCACTCACAGTACCAACGCCCTCTCTGCTCTGTCTTTCTGGGACCCTCAGAAGCTTATTCTAATAACTCAGACCTGAGGGGATGTCCTGTTGGGGCTGAGAAGATGGTCTCTGAGAAATATGATCTCGCTAACAGGTATGTTCTGGGAATTTCTTGAAACGTGTGGGGACATTTGCACAGTGGAAGCTCAAAGTAGAGGATCTTAGAGGTGGGACATTCCTGAAGAAAGGAGAGTCTAGCGACTCAGGTGAACTTATGAGATGATGGATCTATGGGGCTGGAACTTAAGGAATATAACCATGGAAACAAAGAAAGTACTATTTTGAGAGTCTCAGCTGCTTAAACAGCATATGAAAAGCTATTGATGATACACTGTTGTAATACACAAAGTCAGAATAAAGTATGAGGGGAAAGTATGAATGTTTAGCTCCGGGCTCGGTTCCAGACTCTTAGCAGCTGTGTGATTTCGGATTGATCACTTGACTTCCCTGAACAATGATTTCTTCATCTTTACACTGGTGACAATAATGTTCTGAAACAACTCTAAAAGTTGTTATGACAAAGCAATGAGAAAATATATAAAAAGTAATCAATGTGTGAGATAGAGTAGGAATTAAATATAGAAATTATATATAATACTTTATTATCTACACGACATTCAAAAAAGGTTCTTTACCCAATGTTTATTAGTGAGTGATAATTATATAATATATAAATATTTAGACATGTTGAGAAAGCACACAAGATATTTGGGGATGGAACAAATTTGAAAAAGTAAACCTATACACCCTAAGAGCACTGGATTCATAGAGAACTTAAAAAAATCCCCATTCTAGACCATTTGTTATGAATGTAGACTTGGAAAGTCATGTAAGTTCTGGAAACATAGTAAGTTTCAAATACATGTGAAGTCATCACAGGTGAGGATAGTTAGTGCTTGGTATTCATAGTCTATTGAGCAGTTTATTAATTGCCTCACCAACATTTATCTCACTGCTCACAGGAGATTTAAGTATTACTCAAGTCTTAAATAAGAGGTAAATATTGGTTTAATTGATTTTTACCAAGGTCATGCAACAAGTGTTAAGTTTGGGATTAAAAGCCTTTGGCTCTCAGCATTCTTATTATGCCGCCACAAGACATCTCTCCTTTGTTTTCTTTTTTCTTTTAAGGTTTTTGTTTTTGTTTTTGTTTTAGATTTTATTTATTTATTTGACAGAGAGAAACACAGCTAGAGAGGGAACACAAGCAGGGGGAGTGAGAGAGGGAGAAGAGAAGCAGGCTTCCCAGTGAGCAGGAAGCCTGATGTGGGACTCAATCCCGGGACTCCGGGATCACGACCTGAGCAGAAAGCAGATGCTTAAGGACTGAGCCACCCAGGTGTCCCCTCTCCTTTGCTTTCATCTTGTTGCCTGCATTAATTAACCACCATATAGGATATTGAAAATGATTGTCAACTTAAATCTAAATCTTATGCTCTTGGCAAAACTACTTATCAAAGAAGGCAATGATAAGATGGAATCTATGATTGATTCTCAAGTTCTGATAAGCATTGTTGCGGTTAGCTAGAAACCAGAGTATAGATAAAACTATTGGCTGAACTTGGCCCTTGTGAAATATTCAATTTGGTAATTTTTTAAAAGCTGACGATTATAGGTGATTGGTGTCACTATGAAACATTCACTAATGTCCTAGACTTACCAAATGACAGCTTCACAATGTAAGAGTTCTATGGTGAAGAACTTCAGCAAAGCATCTGAAATTTATTAAGTCTAAGTCATTGAAATAAAATAAAATACTACATTTAGACAATGGTGAGTTGACTTCCTCTTATTGTTTGAATTAGACACTGTGTGTAAACTACTAAGATTCCAGTCACATCTACTGCTCCCTTACCCCCACAATTATGGCAGTACAAGATTCACACAGAGGAGCAGCTGTTAGAAATGATCTCCAAAGTGGCTGGATGCTGAATAGCACAGCATCCTTTTAGACTGGGCTTTCTCAACATCGGGGTTACCTGCATTTGGGGTTGGACCTCTCTGTTGTGCTGGACCATCTCACACGATGACTATATTTAGGAGCCTTTCTGGGTGCTACCCGCTTGATGCTAAGAACATCCCCCCCCACACCACCACCTCTTATGACAACTTAAGATGTCTTCAGACACAACCATACAGATAGAGGGTGAAGTCACTCTCAGTTAAGAATCATTGTTTTAGGGTTCACTTCAGTGGCATTTTTCTTCATTAAGTTTGAAGAATACGGGGTGTCACAGAGACCTGGGTTTATTATGAGAGAGATGAAACACTGCAGGGCATAGAACTTGAAGGACGGAAATTTATCTCTGCTTCATGGATTATTTTTCTCATTTTTAAATAACACATATAGTCATGTTTTTTTTTTTAAAGATTTTATTTATTTATTTGACAGAGAGAGAGACCACAAGCAGGCAGAGAGAGAGGAGGAAGCAGGCTTCCTGCTGAGCAGAGAGCCCAATGGGGGCCTCGATCCCAGGACCCTGAGATCATGACCTGAGCCAAAGGCAGAGGCTTAACCCACTGAGCCACCCAGGCGCCCTAGTCATGTTTTAAGAGGAAAAAAGTAGACCTGGAATATAGCTGAATAAAATAGCAAGCGATATTACGTAACAGAGCTCTAATTATGTTTTTTTTTTCCCCTGCCAGTCAGGAAAAGTTAAGTGTGACTTTTGGGGTTCTTCACTATGGCCTGTCCATGTGGAGACTTAGAAGGTGTCACCTGCCCCTCAGCTACTCTATGTCGGATTTTTAAAGCTGTCATTAAAGTGGTAAAAACATGTTTTGTTGGGGATGGTTGTATGACAAGCATAGAGAAGACAAGGATCTCTGGATTCCAGAAGACCTGCTGTGTGGTTCTTCTGATAAATACTGTGTTTGAATATTTTTTTCTGTATAGATATTATTTTCCAATTTTTTACTTAATTTATTATTTCTTCTAAATTTACTTAAGTTTTCCATATCGTCCTCAAGTCGGGAGGCCTACATTGGGCTATAATAGGACCATAATACATAATAGTTAAGCATTGTTGATATGAGTTTTAAAAAATTGTTTGATATTCTGCACTTACTTTCTTGCAATGCTCTGCTTCATGTTGATCATCTGAACACTTCACTGCATTGCTGACTTGGGGCAAGATTTAGAATGTTACATAAAGAAATGGAGAAGGGATGGCAGAAAATACTTTTGCAGGACTAGAAGGCTGTGAAACCTCACCGGATTAACAATAATACTTTGTAACATTTATTTTGGAAACAGTCCTTAACTGCTTGGAGCTTTTGTCATGACTGCATATGGTTATTTTGGATGCTGATAGACTCATTTCTTATTCATTCATTCACTCATATGTAATATATTTCTTTCTATGTTTCAAAAAGATGCATACATATGTATTTTCTAAAAGGCTATAAAAGTCAATTACTATGTTTATGCAACAAGGAACTACTTTCTCAACTTTAGAACTCCCATTGAAGAGAAAGCTGACCTCTGGCTAGTAGGCATTCTCCACCCTGCTTCATTAGGGTGACTGAAAGGGATACTGTAAAGCCTGATGAAACATGATGGAACCTCTGCTTTGTCGACACCTGTTGCTTCCACGGAGGTTTTATCTGCTAGATACCAGGGCTTCAGATGTTTCTACTGAATGTCGATAGCTGAGCGCTGTGAGTTACATTATAGGGCGGGTATATAACCAACTTTGTAGACACGTATTTTGTATAATTAGCTAATTTTTGGAAACCAGCACATTTTTAGATTTCACAACATTAGACATTTTAATACATATGGTTGAGGTTCATACTTCATACTTCATAAGAGTACATACTGTACTCTTTTAAGTTCTAGGTCTATTTAGAGTAGGTTACAGTAGAAGGCAAATGATGTTATTAAAACTCAAAGCTAACGATTATGATTTAAAATATAATTAGATGTTGAGTCCTTTCTAGTGTGTAATGTTATGCTCCTGTCAAAGCACTAGGAATACTAATTAAAACAACAACAACAAAAAAAGAAAAGAATTTTCCTGAATCTGAGATTAGCTTTCCCTTAAGTTTTCTTCCTTTTTTCCCCTTAAGTTTTCATTTGTCAGTTAAGGGGCGAGGGGTGGGGGAGGAGAAAGTACGGAGCAACAGGCATGTGTCAACAGCTTTAGGCACTGTGGTGATATCAATGAGTAAGTCAGACAAAATCCCTGACCTCATGGAGTTTACATTTTAGTGAGGCAAACAGGCAATAAATGTAATAAATTCCTCATCTACTGGTTAAGTGCTACAGAAAGATAATTATTCATTAAGTGTAATGGAGCAAACAGAGCAGCATGAGGAGGATGGAGAAGGGGAGAGGGGAGCTGTAATTTTTCTTTTTGTGGTCTGTGTAGGTCTCAGTGAGGATGTGCCAGACATTGGGGCAGAGATTTAATTAAGAGATAAAGAATGTTAATATATCTTTCCAGAGGAACCCAAAGAGAGAAATAGCTATTGCAAAGGCTCACAGGTGAAGTGCTCTTTATATGTGTGGACAGCAGAGGGTGAAGGGACCCAAGGGGTGAACAGGGGGAGAGGAGTGATGGACCAACTCACAATAATAGGACACATTAGGTTACTGTATGGACCAGGCTTAATTCTGAGCTGTTTTTCCCAGGAAGCTTTCCCCACCTTTCTTACTTTGGTTTCTTTTTCTTATTTTTATTCTCCACTTTCCCATCTTGGTAGGTTGGCCTCCTTCTTTCTCTGCCATCATCCATATTCTCCCAGCTGTTGCCTTTTCATGCTATGACCATTTTGCCTGCAATCTCTAGATAGACTGGCCACCCAAATAATAAGGCCCTATTCACTGAGCTCATACTCTGTGCCAAGTATGATGCATCAGATACAATCTTGTTTAACCTAATTTTTGCAATAACTCTCTTAGATTGGACATTATTACTACATCTATTTTCCGGATGAAAAAAGAGATAAAGGCTACATATTTCTGTTTGTGTTGCATAATACAGATTCATAAGTAATGAGATTTGAGCTCCAGGTGGATTAACTCCAAATCTAAGATATATATATCCAACAAGTTAAATTTTTCCTGGTTTTTCTATCCATAACTTAATTCAAGAAGTATTTCAAACAGTAGATCTAAAGAATAGGAGTCTTATTAAAGTTATTTACCAGGATTAGAATGGGCCTTCAAAGTCACTCTAACTTCCCCTCAGTTCTGAATCTCTTTTATAGCATCATCAATACCAACTGGTCACCTAGGCTGCACATGAATACTTCCAGCAAGAAAGAGTTGAAATAACGTGTGTGTTTTTTTAAAATAACACTTCATTAAAACATAGGTCCATGATATTCCATTATTCTGCCTTACATAAAACTGGAACCAATGGGCCGTAACTTTCTACATAATATTAGAAGTTGGCTTTCTCTTCTCTTTTCTAAATAGTATTTTGTCTTCGTTTATCTCATCAATCTTACATCCTAAAAATATTTTAATAGCAAACTTTTACTTATATTTCTTAAGTTTTATTTTTGCAATTAAGTTGCAGCAGAGGCAGATACAAGAATTATTAAACTGCCTTTCCTTTAATTCTATTTCAAAGTAAACACACGAATAGCTTGGGGAACAGGTGGCAGTAAGAATAGTTACATGTCTAGTAAGTCCTGGCGTGCCGGGAATTCCCTGATGTGTCATTTCCGTACCAGAATTACTCCACAGGGTCAGTCAATCTTTAGCATCTAGTCATCTTGGGACAATTAAGTGGTACAGTCTGTCTAGTTTGGCTTACACCAAATACAGGATAATTCAGTTTTGTCTGCCCAGAGATAGGCTTCTTCTTCCCTCAATAGCTTCCTCTGTCATGATCCTGGAACACCTCCCTTCTCCTGTCCCCACCTCCCCCTTCATTAAAAAAATCACTACCTATCTTTTCTGGGAATAGAAACATATTAACATTCACTGCACTTCACTACAGATGAGCTAATCGGGTCAAGTAATGTGAATGCTAATATGTTAAGAAATCTGGATCCAGGATAAGTACAGTTTTCCAGGAGGGAGTTGGGTGTAAGGAGAAGGGGTCAGTTTTGAGGCCTGAGATATGTGTGCTTAGGGAGTCAGACTTGAGGAGCATGGTAGGGACAAGCCTGGGATGGCCAGAGGGAGGTTGCAATCTGAAAGAACACAGTAAATCTTTGGAGGGCTGGGGTCTAGGCACACTTATTCTAGCACATTCTTTTCTCTGGTGTTCCTTGTCTTATGATGGTTTCAGAGTAAAATGCCAATGTGCTCGCAAGGAATATTTGGACCAAAAACTTCACCTTAGAGTTAAGGAAACAGAATCATAGGAGTTCAAGTGGTCCAAAGTCTTACAGTGAAACTTGTAGCAAATTTGGGTAATAGAAATCTACCTGATCTTTGGACTCCTTGTTTTGGTCAGGGTTATATCAAGGGAGATGAACATATGGAAAATAACAATTCTGATAGCTCACACTTATTTAGCATTTCCTAGTCATCAAGTGTTAAGTTTCTCTTGTATGCAGTGACCATGTAATCAGTAAAAAAAGCTCCTTGTGGTGGGATGATCCTTCTATCATGTACTTTTTGGGTGGGTGAGAAACAGATACAGCAATTTTAAGTATTTATGTTACATCACAGAGCTAGTTCACAATGAATTAGGACTTGAATCAAAACTCCAAATTACTGTACCAAAATGAGGAGAGACTCTGAGGTTGACAATATCAAGTTACTTGGTTGTGTAGAAGAAGCCAGCAAATGTAAACGACCTCTTCAATCCTGTAGTTTTCATTAAGGTAGATTCATCGCCAAAAGTTCACATGGATTTGCTCTGATCTCATAGGATTATTTGAGTATTTCCAAATATCTCTTATTTTCCCACTATACTAGGGCAAGAAAAAATACTTATGAGGAATAATGCTCCTTCAATTTTGCTATAGGACACTCATAAGTCCTCTATGTCATAAGATCATTATTCTCTTTCTTGAAAAAATAAGCTAAACTCTTTTGATGGGTCTAACAGAAAGAGCAGGTTCTTACACAGAAACTCTGGAGCAGTTCTCATCTACTTACATACTTTAAAAATGTATTTTTTTTTCAGACTGGGAGACAGAATAAAATTTAACAAAAATAAAAAATGAGCATGTGGAAGGTCCTTTGAAAAAAATGAGTCCCCAAAATTTACATGAGAAAGATATAAGTTCCAATGCCACATAAAGTGGGCTTTATTCAGATAAATGCAATGTGTGTGTTACTGGACTCTGACTTAAGCCACAAAGACTTGCTCCTTCATTAGTTATTTTTTTCTTTTGAGAGGGCATATCAGGGCAAAGATGAGATGTTTTAATAAGCTGCCCAAAAACCTTTAAGAGAGAGAAAAAAGGGGTGCCTGGGTGGCTCAGTGGTTAAGCTTCTGCCTTCAGCTCAGGTCATGATCCCAGAGTCCCGGGATAGGGCCCCGCATTGGGCTGCCTGCTGGGCGGGGAGCTGCTTCTCCCTCTCTCACTCCCGCTGCTTGTGTTCCCTCTCTGGCTATGTTTCTCTTTGTCAAATAAATAAAATCTTAAAAAAGAAAGAGAGAGAGAGAAAGAGAGAGAGAGAGAGATAGAGAGAGAGAGATAGATATTAGCAGTTAGATGCTATAATGTAGGGACCCTGACAAGAACCATTAATTGACACTGTGTTGCTACCATGTTAACTCATACATTTGATTTAGTCTGAGTTCCTGCAAGATCTGGGAAGATCATTAAAGGAAGCTTGAGGCTAAGCACAGATAATAGTAGTATTTTAATATTCTTGATGCTTTTACAAAGGAACAGCATGTCATATATCAATTCTACACACTTCTCTGAAGCTCTCTGGGGGGGGTGGGGTGGGAGGAATCTCAGCCACACTCTCCTTTCTTCTCCCCAACTGCTTCAAAAAAAAAAAAGAAAGAAAGAAAGAAAGAAAGAAAGAAAGAAAGAAAGAAAGAAAGAAAAGAAAGAGAAGAAAAGAAAAAAAAGAAAAGAAAGATGCTTGGGATGTTGCTCTTCTGTAGAAGTCCTAAGGCACCACAAGAATCTAAAGTAATTTCAAAAGAGACACATATTATTTTTCATTCTTTTTGAGATGTCTCTCTTTAAAGTATCATGTAAGCTTATTGAGAGAATGAAAATAAATTACTACTTTTTGTATAACCTTAAAAGACAAAATTTAAAAATAAAAAAAATCATAAACCTTGGTTATAGAGGACATCTACTATCTATATTTTGTCAAAGAAAACAAAACATAAAATGTTTAGAATAGTTAAAAGTTCAGCCAAACTGCAGGCTATTCTTCAGATTCTACATAAATTATATCTCCTAAAAAATTCTATTTCATGGCCACTTCTCAAATATATATATAATTTATATTTATATAAATTACATGAGAAAGATAGAAGTTCTTTATATATATATATATGCTTCTAAATTTATGAATCTAGATTTTAGGAACACAACTGAATTTAAAAGATGTGAAGGGATTTATTTGTGTCATATACACTCACTGCACTTTACTTTCTGAAGCAAATAATTTTAAAAAATTGCTAACAAGCAAGAGGTCAAGCAAGCAAGAAAGAGGGCCAGTCAATGATGAATAATAAATGTCTCTCTCTCTTCCTTACTCTTGGTTTTGCCATAAAAAAAAAAAATGAGGGGCACCTGGGTCGTTAAACATCTGCGTTTGGCTCAAGTCGTGATCCCGCAGTTCCAGGATTGAGCCCTGCATCAAGGGATGCCTGCTTTTCCTACACACACAGGGATGCTCCCTGCTTGATGGGATGCCTGCTTTTCCTACACACACACAGACACACACACACACATCCTTAATGTCAAAATAAAGTTTCTCAAGGAGTTATTTTTATGTTTATATAAATATAAATTATTATATAATTTTGAAGTTTTAAAAACTCGCCAACATTCAAAAGAGTTGCTCCTTGCCTAAACTCTGATGAATGACACAATTTCTCTACTCCCTGTTAGGCAGCCCCACTGTTGGAAAGCTTGTACTGTCCTTTGTTCCCCTCTTACTACATACCAGATGTACTCCCCATCCAATTCTGGTTCGGTTTTTTCCTTCTCTAGCCACCATTAAATTTTCTGCTTTGAGACTCTGCTGAGGTGCAATGGGAAATGCCATGGCCTTGGTCTTATAAGATGGATTTAAAATCTCATCTCTCCTACTTGATTTTGATAGCTCTCTATCCCCTCTGAGCCTCAGTTTCTTTAACTGTTAATGGAAAAATACTACCAATTTCACAGGATTGCTAGCAGAAAAAATTAACTCAACATATGCGGAAATAGCTAGTATGGATCCAGGCACTGTAAGTACTTCATGATTGTTACTTGACTCTGAATCTTATCTGGTGACAGATATTATTGTTTGCCAACCCAGAATCCATGCCCTTCTTCATTTTTGTGGAATTCCAACTCGCATAATAGAGACTAAATACTTCTGATACTTCTTTTCTAGCTTCCTTAATAGCTAGAGACTGGCATATAATCCTATACTGGAATGAAGCATTCTTGGCAGAAACTATGGTAGTATTTTTAGGTTTTTCATCTTGATAGAAGAGAGAGATGTCAAGAAAAAGCACCTTCTCTGTCTTTCCACCTTAGGTTTGGCTATATGAGGATGTGATGCTTGATGCTATGGCAGCCATTCATCTTCAATGAAGAGAAGGTTAATATAAAGACAAAGAAGCTAACCTAAGGCCTACACATCTTTGAATCACTGACCTAGGCTGGGAAAATCTATTCCCAACATGTTTTGATGTGATCAAAATGATCTTAAACTCCTTTAAGAACAAATAATCCAATCAAGAAATGGGCAGAAGACATGAACAGACATTTCTCCAAAGAAGATATCCAAATGGCCAATAGACACATGAAAAAGTGCTCAACATCCCTCAGCATCAGGAAAATACAAAACAAAACCACAGTGAGATACCACCTCACACCAGTCAGAATGGCTGAAATTAACAAGTCAGGAAATGACACATATTGGCGAAGATGTGGGAAAGGAGAACCCTCCTACACTGTTGGTGGAAATGCAAGCTGGTGCAGCCACTCTGGAAAACAGTATGGAGATTCCTCAAAAAGTTGAAAATAGAGCTACCCTATGACCCAGCAATTGCACTACTGGGTATTTACCCTAAAGATACAAATGTAGTGATCAAAAGGGGCATGTGAACCCTAATGTTTATAGCAGGAATGTCCACAATAGCCAAACTATGGAAAGAGCCTAGATGTCCATCAGCAGATGAATGGATAAAGAGGTAGTGGTATACATATGAAATATGTATACATATTTGGTGGTGGTGGTATACAAATGAAATACTTCCATTTGCAATGACATGGGTGGAACTGGAGGGTATTATGCTGAGCGAAATAAGTCAATCAGGGAAAGACAATTATCATATGATCTCTCTGGTATGGGGAATTTGAGAGGCAGGGTGGGGGGTTGTGAGGGGTAGGGAGGGAAAAAATGAAATGAGACCAAGGAGGGAGACAAACCATAAGAGACTCTCAATCTCAAGAAATAAACCAAAGGTTGCTGGGGGAGTGTGAAGGGGGAGGGATAGGGTGGCTGAGTTATGGAAAAAAAGAGATTTAATATTTAAGAAAAAAAAGTATTATTCTAATCAACTCATTCTTCTTAACTTGGTAAACAGATCTTTATAACTCACAAACATCTAGAAAATGGCCAATCTAAGTAGATTAATGTAATAGATACTAGGTAGGCAAATAGGTATAAAATACGATTTTTGTCCTGGGTGCCTCTTAATTTACTTGGAGAAGTAGGGTATGCACAAGAAAAAGATAAAAATTATGTAATGTAGCATATTCTAAATGCTAAATTAGTAGTGTAAACAATGGATGACATAGGAATTTTAAAAACTCAAGATTACTGATGATCAAGGGGAACTTTACAGGTTTGAGCTTATGGGTTCATTTTCAAGGAGGGTTTAAAGAGAATGTTTTTACATGGAAAATAAGTGAAAGACTAGGAAAGATGGCTGGATCAATGACACACAGGAAGGAAAACTAAATGTAATAAGACCAATCTGTCAGACTCAAGTTTTAATGTAAAGGGAACAGGGAGATGTAGTAAGGAGTAAGTTGTAAGAAATTAAGTGCCAAGTTAATGAGTTGAGTTGGTTGTGTAGACAATATGATTCTGAGCAAAGAAGCTTAAGTGGTTTCATGCTTAAGATTAGTTTGGTAGTACTCTATAGACTATGTTGGAAAGAAGAGAATCTGAAGGTTCGAGAAATAAGCTACTGAGCTGAATGTCTATATGGGAAGCTGGAGTGAAAGAAAAAAGAGAAGTCTGGGAGGTGCTCCTCTTTTGATGGGTGACACTGGTAGAAACAAAGATTATGACTTAGCTCACTGGGGAGCACTACCGTGGTGGAAATAGGAGGCCCTGTGCAAAGTTGTAGAATAGATCTCTTTTGGGGTACATGTGCTCGGAGGCATCCTTTTACCACCACATATCTCTTCACATGCAGTTCACCTTCATTCACACAGAGAAGAACAAAATGAAGGTAATTTTGAAATATGACCTACTAGAAAAAATGTACATCACATTCTCTTGGCCTGACAGAATAAGAATTCTCAGTCTAGCAAACAAAATAATGATTTAGTCATGTTTTGAAAGCCCTTTTATTGTCTCCATTCTATTCCTTATTGAAATTTCATCTTTTCCCCATTCTACAACGTATCAGCATTTCCAACCTAGAGCTCCCTTTGAGTTGAACAGAGTGCCCCTTTCTACTTTTCATCCTTTATCTTGCTCTATGTTGACTATCTGGAAAGAAAATCTTCTATGGGAGAACGTAAGAAATTATAGTAATATTTACATGGAGGTTTCCTTTTTGGGAATGGGGCCTGACACTTGGACACAACTAAATAGCAATATTGTTTTTGTTAATTTGTTTTTGTTTATTACCTTAAATAAAGCTACGTTGTGTAGAGGTGCAAAGGTATTGGAAACCTTCACACAGAGCATCTGGGATATGAAATAAAACCCATTTACTAACAACTTTGTACCTTTGTAGCTTGATGTTTTGACATTCAATTAGATTACTCTCAAAAAGACCCAATTCTCAGCAAGATCTTTTACTCCACTAAAAATATAAGTTCTTAGTATAATTAGGTAGACATAAAACAAAGGGGAGGGAGGGAACTTTATCCCAGAATTCCAATATCATTTCCAACTTAGCATGACTGTCTATAATATCCCAGCCATCTGGTGACTTAGGAGTCAGCTATTGTTAGACTCATGTCTTGTGAACAGAATCAAAACTAGAATGGGAATGATAAACTAGCCCCACCTTAGAAGGACACCAAGGCCACTGAGGCAATAAATAGGCCAGCTGCTCTCTCAAAAGGTGGCTGGTAAAAGAGGTGGCTGTTATGATTGAGAGAGGACTTGCTGACATATCCAAGATCATGCCCTTGAACTTCTCATTGTAATAGTTAATTTAGAGAAGAAAAAGCCTATGCTAATGTATCATGAGCATGAAACCTATAGACTTAAAACATGCAAAAAACTACACGGTCACAAGAGATGAACTATCTTGGTTTATGGAAATTACAGTATGTAATTTAATTTAGTTTTAGAAAGTTATGGATCAATGATGTTCATTCATGTTTAATAGGAACGTTAGAGTGGTTAGAATAGTCAGCTGGATCCAACGAGTGATTTTAAGGATGGAAAGTGCGTTTTAAGGTGTGCAATGTTAATTCCCCTATACATTTTCTGGACTCTTATTTCCTTTAATATAAAATTGTTATTGAAATCTTCAACAAAGGGACATGTCTGTATTTATGTTTCTATAAAGAGATCCCCACAAATGTGTGTTCTGGAATTTCTTTAGTTGAACCTTCCTGACATCTAATCACCTTTTCAGAGGAAGGGATTTTCTCTGTGTACAGCTGGAACTCATGTGTAGGGAGGTTTTGGACAGATGATGATGTCAATGATTATGATTCCCACACAACCTAGAGACTGGCAACATCAATTTAAACTATTTCTTCTTGCTTGCTCTTCAGTGAAAATGGTGAGCAGCTGGTTAACCTCTTCCATAAAATAATCTCATGCACATGAGAAGTTACTCAATCATTCTCTCAGCCATAGTAGAATTTTGAAGTAATAATGGAAGCAAGTAAAAATGGATAGATATATTATCATAACTATATTCACTGATCTATTAGACTGTAAAAGAAATGAAGAAATACCATGTCATCTACTTTAGTTTCCTGACAAATCAATACTGCTCCAGTCTCAAGAGGAAGTCAGCCCTTCCTTCTGTGCATCAATTGAAAACAGATACCCACATCTAAGTCAGGATATGATCACATCCTTTTTACCTGCCCACGTCCCCAACTATATCTCAGTAATATGCCATTGGTAAAAGTCATTATTTCTAATTCTGAAATCTTCATGTCAATTGAATGTCAAAGACTTGAATGAGTTCTACATCAGAAACAAAACCATTTTGTTTTTTTCACAATTGCTTGCTTTTATTTTGGGAAGCAAGGTCAGGATTCCTTTGGTCCTTATTTTCTTAACTCATTAGAAAGTAAAAACATGACCATTTTCCCCTAGAATTCTGACTTGAAACATCTCCACTAACTGTTAAGCCTTGGCATTGAATATGTGTATCTGAGGCAATGTGGTATGAACAAAATGTTCATTAAGCTTTAGCATAGCTCCATCAGCTTTGCCAGGTGAGTTCTCTGGATACTGAAACAGTAGCAGGTGAGTCTTGAAGTAACTTTTCTATTAAATGTGCATTTTTTTGTATAAAATTTTTGTGAAAACCAGCTTCCCAAATAACAGCATAATTCAAATAAACTGGCATACTCACAGGCATCTTTAATTAACATGGTTCATGGTGTACTGTCATTCAAAGCACCTACAGGATGAAATATGTTATTTGGAGGCACAGAGCCCGTGGTCAAGAAAGAAGACCAAAGAGGCCAGATTTGTCCTCTTATTTATAGTCATGTAGGTTAATTTGCTCACTCGTAAGCAAGAGAATAAAATGATGAAATACAATGAATCTTATTCTCACAATGGATGAACAACATGCCACAAAGTCAAAGGTTTCAGGAAAAACTGTGTCTTACTTGAAAAACATAAGGGAAAAAAAGAGTAAGAGAATTTTTAAGATAAGCCTTTCCCAGGCAAAATCACTACCACATATATGGTAAAAGCCCCTGTGGCTTTTCATATGATGTCGCATTTACCTACAATAGTTTCATTTGGCTGTTTAGTGCAGAATTGGGGTATTTTCCACAAAACCATCATGTATTTTTTACATGCATTATTCTATGTCACATTGATTCTGAACCTATAAAAAATAAGCTTACATGTATGTGGTTCTATAGCACAAGCAACCAATTGCTGATGCCCAAAACATTTTAAGCAATAGTAATAAATTTTTGGAATTAAGCTCCAAAATGCATGGTGCGGTCCTTCGCTAATCAAGACCACTGCCATACTTTTCACCATACTTTTTGGTTATTCTTAACAGACACGTGCCAACATCTCTTCTAGACAATTTCACCTTCAATTCTGCTGAGAATCTGCCCACTAATGACCATAATGAAACATGCTTTGTGTGAGAGCCTGTTCATTTATTTTCATTCCCGTGAGTGCCTTCAGAGACCAGAGTTGCAATCACGGCTACTTACTATTTAATTCCCAGCCAAATTTATGGTCAAATTGAAAAATGGAGGCAGGCAGCCTGATGCAGGATGCTTTTGTCTGAAGTGTCCTCATGGAATCATTATGCTTGCATTAATCTTTAATCTGCAATTAAACAATCAGTTCTATGTAAAAGATAGCTACAAACAGATCTCCTGCATGTGTCCTAGATGATATATCTTAATGGGAGTTGTGGGGGAAGGGTGAGAATAAGATACAATTAGGACTAAATTCGTCACAGATCCTGGTTCGGTAGGAGGTTATTTATGGAGCTGAAAGTTCCTCATGAAAAATAATTTCTGCATATTCAGCTCTTTGCCAAATAAGCTCCCTATCTTGCAAAATTGGGGAACTGCAGAATAACAAAACACAAATTCAAGTGTGAGGGCCGGGGAAAGAATCTTGGCCAGACTGATACATGTCTTGGCAGAAATTGCAACCTGCCTTGCATCTTCAGCTTTCCAATTAAGAGGCCTGCTTTCCAGCTTCCACCGATACTTAATTGGAGATTGAGGCCGCCAGGCAGGCATGGGCACCACAATCATTGACAGGTAGTTTGAGGACATGAGGTGTGCACACTTGTCAATTTTCCTTCACTATCAGAGTTGATCAACCAGGTGCCACCTTTCAGTAAGAGTGAAACACCTGGATAAGAGGAGCTTTCTATAAATAAAGCAAACAAAGCTCCCTGAGTAACCCAAAGGCTTCAACTGTTCCTGGGAGAGGATAAGTCTGAAGGAGAGCAAGTACAGCCCTTCTGCCTGGCAAAAGCAAACATTGGAAGAGGACCGAATGGGTGAAACCACTTCTTGGAATGATCCCCTAGTTCAGTTTTGTATTAAGCGCCAGTTCATTCTAGGTCTCATTCAACAACTTACGATGAGATACAAAACTCCTAATTTTAATTTCTGGGTTTTTTTTAAGATTTTATTTATTTATTTGACAGAGAGAAACACAGCCAGAGAAGGAACACAAGCAGGGGGAGTGAGAGAGGGAGAAGCAGGCTTCCCGCCTAGCAGGGAGCCCGATGTGGGGCTCGATCCCAGGTCTCCGGGATCATGACCCGAGCCGAAGGCAGTCGCTTAACCAACTGAGCCACCCAGGCACCCCTTAATTTCTGTTTTTAAAAAGATTTTATTTATTTATTCATGAGAGACAGAGAAAGAGAGAGAAAGAGAGAGAGATAGAGGAAGAAGCGAACTTGATGTGGGACTTGACTCCAGCATCCTGAGATCATGACCTGAGCAGAAGGCAGACGCTTAACTGATTGAGCCACTCAGGCATCCTCCTCCTTTTAAATTCTAATTGTGATTCTACTCCTGGTTTGCTAAGCTGGTTCTTTAGCAATGTGTATATACTATGAAAATGAATCATTTCAGTCAATTTTGCAAAGATCAACACCTCTTACAAATTCAAAGTCAACCTAGTAAAGAGAAACAAGTAGGTATAGAAATTGTGTTATAACAACAAGCCCTGAAGGGACTGTGTTTTCAACCACATTTCTACAGGTAATTTTCCTTTCAATATCTTGTTTTCATTCTTTATGTACAATGTCAATACAATCACAATAATCAACATGGAGGGGGCACTAAAAGACTGGTTTCAAGGCACTTTGGGGTCTCAAAAGGCTGCCAACCATTAACGGCATTCAGTCATGCAGGTGGTGGTGGAGATGGGTTGGAGGCACTGGGGAGAATCCTTACAGTTTCCTCAAGGAGCTGAAACTCTCTGTGCATGAAAGGATAGCTTAAATACCAAGTGGCACATACCAAATGAATGGTGCGGACAACATATACCCCTGGAGGCCAAAACATGAAAACAGAGGCAGAAAAGAGTAAAAGGAATGAAGTAGAAAAGGCCCTATATGTATTCTGTTCAAGACTCAGGAATTCCAGGATTATAACATCTGTCAAACATGATGAGCACAGAAGAAGAATCATACTTCTCATGATACTATGCATGAAATAAATCACTAAATAAAATTTGAACTGCATCAATCTGCTTTTCAGAGTGGTTTAGATTCAGGACATCACAGGGTAAAAATGTATTGCTATTTATAATCAAGGCTTAAGTCACTTTCAGTACATGAATGTTCTTCTGAGAGTTTCCTACAATACCATTTGGATCTGCAAATAATTTGTTTCTCCACACCACTTACAGCCTCACATTCAAGTACTCTAGATAAACATAATTAAAGACATGAAAGTAATAGGCATGTATCGATTCCAACTACAAACCATTAAGAGAAATCTAAGGTAATATTTTATAAAACGTCTAGTGGTTTATTTTACTCTACAATATCATAGGTTGAAAGTTTTAGATTCTATCAGGAAAACAGAGCTGAGACTACAATCTCCAGAAAAAAGAAATTGGGCATTTGGGTCTCATCTCTGCTATTTTCTTCAAAGACTCAAGGCTGCAGCTCTCTTTATTATCTATATAAGCCTTATGCATTCTATCATATGTATTGAGCACCTACTACGTTACCAGGTCCAATGCTAGGCACTGATGAATCTAAGGGATGAGAATCTAGAAATCACTTCTAGAGAGGAGAAAAAGATCTACAATCACACTATTGAATGCAATATAAGAACATTAAATATAAAATGGACGCTTAAGGTATCTATGTTCAGTGGCTCACTGGATATTTCTACTTGGACTTCCCAGACTAGTTGCAAAATCTGATATAAACTGTTTCTTGCAATTTTTTCTTATTTCAGATAGTTGTATCATAATTCTAGCTAATCAGGCAGATGTCTTTGGAATCACATTTCAGTCCTTTACACTTATCTTTCAAATCCAATTAGTTCTCACAACTGCTTTTTCCTTCAGAATGTTTCTCACATTTTTTTCTCTTTTTGTCCTCACCAACACTGCCCTAACATATACTTCAAACAATGCAGGTTAAAATTATAGACATAATCTTCCATCTGACCTCCCACTTTAGTATTTAATAATATGTACATGCTGCTTTGGTTATGTAAGTATCCTGCTTACAACCTTCGGTGTCCCTCTACCCCTTGGTTTTACGACTACTAGCAGAATGCATAAGGCTTCCTGAATTTGAATCCTGCCTCCACCATTTATAATCTGTGAGAGACTTTGAGTGAGTTAGGTAACCCCTAGGTACCTCATTTAACTCTGACAGAAGACGAAAACAATAATAATACAAGTACTTGCCTCACTGGGTTGTTGTGTAATTTTGATGAGTTAATTTTTGTTAAGGACTTGGATCTAAACCTGTTATACAGTAAATGTTTTAAAAGTGATTAACTGAAAATAATTTTAAAATTCAGCTTTGGTAAGACCCTTACCCTCTTTGGATCTCAACTTGTTTTCTATAAAATTGATAATTCCTTTCTCTAATTTGCTACATTTGGAGAAGTCATATTCAAAATACGTGGCACATGGCAGGTGCTCAGGTTGTGGTGGCTAGGAGCGCTTGGGACTTGCCCTCAGCCCGACACTGAAGACTTGACACAAATGGTTTTAAGTCACTTTCTCTTCTATCTCTAACTGCATCAAATCATTGCTCCAGCTGGATGATCTCTTATCCCTTCTGCAGGCCATGGAGCCCTCTGTGCTGTTCTCTTCACACCACTCTTTCCACAGCCTGGATGTCCTTGCTTTTCCATTCATCCCATTTTTGCTACCAGTTATTCAAAACTGCATTCAAAGCTTATCCATGGGGGCACCTGGGTGGCTCAGTGGGTTAAAGCCTCTGCCTTCGGCTCAGGTCACGATCTCAGGGTCCTGGGATGGAGGCCTGAATCGGGCTCTCTGCTTAGCAGGGAGTTTGCTTCCTCCTCTCTCTCTCTGCCTGCCTCTCTGCCTGCTTGTGATCTCTCACTGTCAAATAAATAAATAAAATCTTTTAAAAAAAAAAAAAAAGCTTATCCATGTCAGTGAAGTATTCTCCAAATACTCTGATTCTCAGAGCCTTTTGTTGCTTCAGATTATAACATTGTTTTGGTCCCTTAGAAAGATTTTATTATGTAATATTTATACCCTGACCACTTGGTAGGATGAATCCTATCCAAGCCCCTGCATGGGTACTGGGTACAGCTCCAGTGAATAACAGGAGACAGAGTAAAGGTCAGATGCTGGAGGAGACACCGAGGTTGGGGATTGGGGCAGGTCACTGGTGCCCAACCAGGAGGGGGCGAGTGCGTGACTGCAGTAGGTTAGTTGCACTGCCAGCCTGAATCAGGGTGAAAGACTCAGGGGGCATGTGGACAGCTTCTGCGTGGCCCATAGGCAGAGGCTACACAGAGGTGCACAGAAATGTTCTTTAGGGGGCAGTCAAGTTACAAGATCCTTTCCGAAAAAGTGGGAGCTTTTTTCTTGTCCTTGTGTCTCTACTGGTTTTATAGGGAGAGCTTTCTAGGCTGGGTAGCTGGACATGATTTCATTCTGAACAGTCTCCTGAGTCCTATCATTTCCATCTAAAGGTAAGTATGTCTTGTTTCCACATTCACATAGTATGTCTCATGACTAGAACCATGTATTACTCCCCTTGAATCTTTTCATTTCTTTATCAATATTTCTGACCCACCATTTAATAAATACCTGGGTATTCAGTTGTCAATGGCTGAATCATGTGAAATTGCCAATATGTTACCCTTTTTGATTCAAGCAAATGACAACTTCATATGGTTCAATTGTATGTTTTTTTTCAGTAGTATCTAGAATATCTAGGATGCTTTTTTTAAAAAAACTGACTATTTCAGTTAACTTATAAGACCTTCCCCCCCTTCCCTCAAGGATTAACTGTTCTAAGAGTCTTCTAAAATAAAAAAAAAAAATTCAAATCCAGAGAAACAAAGGCTATTATCATTTCTGTCTTTTATATGTACTAATGAGATACATACACATTCCATGTGATTATTAGTTGCTCTAGTACTATGCTTAATTACCTACATTGCAAAAATTATTATATAAAAATACCTTAAAAATCACTATTTTGCTTGTTCTGAGCAGAGACAGAGCTTTAGTGTGGCTCAGAGCAAGACCTCTGCTGTTTAACTTCCTGAGCTCAAGTTCTACTCCACCAGTTAGCAGTGTGAGGACTATGGGCAAGCTATTTAACATTTCCATTCCTCAGTTTCCTCCCTGTTACAATGAAAGTTATATTACTACCATCTCATGTGTCTGCTGGGGACACCAAAGGAGTTTAAGATGCTTAAAACTCTTAGAGTGATAACTGGCACTTTGTAAAAACTCAATAAATGTTAGCTAATGTTACCTTAACATAAACCATGGTAGAGATGGAGAGAAAGAGAGAAAGAGAGGATGATCCTATAAAACTTTTTTTTTTCAAAATATTTGTTTGGGATAACTCAAATTTTTTCTTTTAAAGATTTTATTTATTTATTTGACAAAGAGAAAGATCACAGGTAGGCAGAGAGAGAGGGGAAAGAGGGCTCCCTGCTGAGCAGAGAGCCCAATATGGGGCTTGATCCCAGGACCCTGAGATCATGACCTGAGCCGAAGGCAGAGGCTTTAACCCACTGAGCCACCCAGGTGTCCCCTATAAAACTTTTTAAAATGACATGATACTCTATGTGGAAAACTAAAGGTCTACACCCCCAAATTACAACAACTCATACACCAATTCATGCAGTAATGTGGCAGGATATAAAATCAATACACAGAAATCAGCTGCTTTCTTATACACTCACAATGAAACTGTAGAAAGACAAATTAGAGAATCAGTTCCATTTACAATAGCACCAAAATCCATAAAATACCTTGGAATAAACTTAACCAAAAAAGTAAAGGAGCTATATTCTAGGAATTACGAAACACTCATGAAAGAAATTGAAGACAAAAAAAGATGGAAAAACATTCCATGCTCTTGGACAAGAAGAATAAACATCATTAAAATTACTATGCTGCCCAGAGCAATCTATACTTTCAGTGCCATCCCAGTGAAAACACCAATGGAATTCTTCAAAATGCTGGGACAAACAATCCTAAAATTTGTATGTATGGAACCAGAAAAGACCCTGAATGGCAAGGAAATGTTGAAAATAAAACAAAGCTGTGGGCATCACGTTGCCTGATTTCAAGCTACGTTACAAAGCTGTGATCACCAAGACAGCATGGTACTAGAACAAAACCAGGCACATAGACTAATGGAACAGAATACAGAGCCCAGATATGGACCCTCAACTCTCTGGTCAAATAATCTTCAACAAAGCAGGAAAAAATATCCAATGGAAGAAAGACTCTTCAATAAATAGTGCTGGGAAAATTGGACATCTATATATAGAAGAATGAAACTGGACCATTCTCTTACACCATATACAAATATAAACTCTAAATGGATGAAAGACCTCAACATGAGACAAGAATCCATCAAAATCCTATAGGAGACCACAGGCAGTAACTTCTTCAACACGGCCACAGCAACTTCTTTCAACATGTCTCCAAAGGCAAGGGAAACAAAAGCAAAAATGAACTTTTGGGACTTCATCAAGATATAAACTTCTGCACAGCAAAGGAAACAGTCAACAACACAAAGAGGCAACCCATAGAATGGGAAAAGATTTTCAAATGACACTACAGATGAAGGGCTGATATCCAAGATCTGTAAAAAACTTCCCAAACTCAATACCCAAAAAACAAATAAGCAAGTCAAAAAATGGGCAGAAGACATGAGCAGACATTTCTCCAAAGAAGACAAACAAATGGCTAGTACATACATGAAAGAGTGCCATCAGGGAAATTCAAATCAAAACCACATTGAGATACCACCCTACACCAGTAAGAATGGCAAAAATCAACACGACAAGAAACAACACATATTGGAGAAGTCGTAGGGAAAGGGGAACCCTCTTACACTGTTGGTAGGAATGCAAATTGGTACAGCCACTTTGGAAAACAGTGTGGAGTTTTCCTATGACCCAACAATTGCATCACTGGGTATTTATTCCAAAGATAACAAATGCAGTGAAAAGAAAGGCCATATGTACCCCAGTGTTCATAGCAACAATGTCCAAAATAGCCAAAATGTGGAAAGAACCAAGATGCCCTTCAACAGACGAATGGATAAAGATGTGTCCATATACAACCAATGGAATATTACTCAGCCATCAGAAAGGATGAATATCCAACTTTTGCATCAACATGGATGTGACTGGAGATTATGCTAAGTGAAATAAGACAAACAGAGAAAGTCAATTATCATATGGTTTTATTTATTTGTGGAACATAAGGAATAGCATGGAGGACATTAGGTGGAGAAAGGGAAGAATGACCGGGGTGGGGGGGGGGTGGAAATCAGAAGGGGAGATGAACCATGAGAGACTATGGACTCTGGGAAACAAACTGAGGGTTTTAGAGGGGACGGGGGTGGGATGATGGGGGAGCCTGGTGATGGGTATTAAGGAGGGCATGTACTTCATGGAGCACTGGGTGTTATATGTAAACAGTGAATCTTGGAACACTACATCAAGAACTAATGATGTACTGTATGGTGACTAACGTAACACAATAAAAAAATAAATTAAAAAAATACCCCCCAAAATAAAAATAAAAATAAAATAATTTTAAAGAAAGTGAATTACTTTTTAATATTGCTGAAGAGGTGACTTATACCCTGGCAAAATATTATCTATCCATGAAAGTCTACCT
>PITA01001624.1:154409-187990 GCA_004023965.1 Spilogale gracilis | reverse complement strand
TGACCAGACGTAGACTTTGGATCTGCGTAAGACTTATATTTCCTTTAAGACTCTCCACTAAACAAGCACAGGTTTCAGCCTTCAGGAGGTGGTTACCATCTTGAAGAGTTATTCCTCGTCAAATAATGGCCACTCACGTACCTGTGACTGAAGATATTCATTCACAATGCCAGTGAAACACAGCTTTAATGTCACCTATTAGCCATTTCCAAATGACAAAATGTTAAAGCAACTATTTCCTTAAAGTCCTGCAGGGAAATATTATAAAGACAAAGCAGAAGTATAATAATTTTAAAAACTTCAAAATTGGGCACCTGGGTGGCTCAGTGGGTTAAGCCTCTGCCTTCGGCTCAGTTATGATCTCAGGGTCCTGGGATCGAGGCCCATCGGGCTCTCTGCTTGGCAGGGATCCTGCCTCTTCCTCTCTCTCTCTGCCTACTTGTGATCTCTCTCTCTCTCTGTTAAATAAATAAATAAAATCTTAAAAAAAAAAAACTTCGAAATTTGTCTCTTGCTGTATGCCTGCACACACATAAATGGAATGGACACACACAGACTCATTTTTTTTATTAAGGATACCCTGTGACTTTAAAGCTCTCTTGACTTGACACTCGGTTTAAAAAAAAAAAAATAGGGGCGCCTGGGTGGCTCAGTTGGTTGGGCGACTGCCTTCGGCTCAGGTCATGATCCCGGAGACCCGGGATCGAGTCCCATATCGGGCTCCCTGCTCAGCAGGAGGCCTGCTTCTCCCTCTCTCACTCCCCCTGCTTGTGTTCCCTCTCTTGTTGTGTTTCTCTCTGTCAAATAAATAAGATCTTAAAAAAAAAAAAAGAAGAAGAAAGAAAATCTTAAGGAGATTTTTTTTTTCTTTGCAAGCACATAGGAAGGGTCAGAAGGAAAAAAACAAACACACCATACTAAAAAGAAATCTGACCATGACCCATAACCCACCTGAGGAGAGGCCGTGGGTGGGATCCTCAGAGTTGGTACCCACGTGGGATCCACCATATTGTTTTGCTTTGTCCCAAATCAACTGGATATTGCATTGCGGCCACTGGCTACTTCTTAATGCTCTTCTCAGCCCTGGAAAGCTAGGGTTGAGCCACGTTTTGTTGGTTACTTCCTTTCTTCTAGCTATTCCCACCTCCAAGGCCAAAGCACTTGGGGGTGTGGCAAGAGCTAAGGGATTGTGACCCGATTCTACTTATCGGTCTAAAACTGCACCCCACTAAAAAAATTAAGATAAAAAAATAAATAAAACTACACCCCAGTACTTGGCCTCCCCGCAGTAGTAGCCATCTTTAATACTGAAAATGATCTTTCCAAGGATGTACATGTGTGATAAAAGATAAAGGGTGATACCAGGAAAATGCAGATGATGGTAAGAAAACTCCTGTGCCAGACTAAAAACACATCCTTGCTGTAGGCGAATCTGAGCCCGAGTGAACTTGGAGGTACTGTGAATATATCCTATTATGCACACAACGTACTTTGCGAAGACACTGGTGCAATGACTAGTACGTAATTAATCTCTATGTGAGAGTTTAGTTAAATGTTGAGGTTTCGAAGAGAGTTGGGTGGTTTTTGTACTTTGGAATGTGGGCAAGTTCCGAAGGGAAAACTCAAGATTCTGTGAATGGGCTTCAGTTCACTTGAAAAGCAGTCTCCTGGCAGTCAAAACCGACTTAAATGTCAGTAGATTATGGGTGGAAGTGAGTTGGTTGGAGAGTAAAACCAAAAGCTGGCGGGGGCTGAGAGGGTGTGACTCTCCTCCCTGCGAGGCTCCCATTGATGGGAACAGAAATTGCTATCAGCGGGTTGAGGGTAGTAATATTATAGGGCCCTCAATTCCCAAATGTGACAGATTCGTCAGGAACCTTAACCTCTATTTTTTGCAGCTTTCCTCAACCACAGCAACTGATTCTCTCTTAGTAGACCAGCCAATTAACCAAGCATTTAAAAACCCGCAAATCTATATCAATGGCTTTGCAAGACAAAAAGGAAGATGTGTGAATTAAATACTTAATCATTGTAAACTATCTGATCCAGGATGTTCAAGAGCCAAATAAGTTCAAAGAGGCTATGGCTGAAAAAATTAATTTGAAAAAAATCAGAAGAAATGACATTTTTCTCTCTTCCTGCAAGCATCCCATAGATTGGCTTTTACGTTTTAGTTCACAGAGACCTGTCCTTCAGTTTACCCTTGACTAGTGGCAAATCTGATAAGGGTTGGCACAAATATGCTGAGCCTGGTTTACAATTTGTTTTGCAACTTCCCTTCCCAGATAAACATAATCCAAGTACAACTTCTAAAAAAAAAAAAAAAAAAAAAAAAAAAAAGTTGTGTTTACTTGTCCTGTGCTTACAGATTTTTTTCTTCTAAATGTTCCCTCAGGATGCTGGCTTGCAACCTAGAAAAAACTTGGATTTCAGCTTCAGTCTCCAAGGTATTCTACTGTTCAGCCGTGCCTGTGTGCTAGGAGGGAGGCTCTCTACCTTGCTGATTTAATTAACAGGATTCTTTTCATTATTATGGGGATTTAGTTGCTTCTTGCCTTTCAGTGTTTGGGAAACAGTGATTTATATTTTATATTTTGAAGGAAAATTTATTGTTCTTTGACAGCTAAGCTCGGTAAATTCCCAGCATCGAAGGGACCCCGGGGAGGTGTCACAGTTGCCCTTCCCTGCCCGCCTAAATGCTGTCATACAAGGGCCCCCCCACCCCAGAAGTGAGAAGAGCCATCAGCTGTTCCATGACCATCCCACTCCTCTTCCCTCTGATAATTACACCAGCAGGGGGTGGCCCATTCCCATTTATGGGATTATTAGTATTAGTAGGTTGATCAGTAACTGTGAATCACTGATTCATTTAAGTGAAGCAAACAGTCCATGAGTCTTTGGATTGGATTTAATCTCTTAACTAAATGCAACGCACTGAATTAAGTGTTAGACGGTGCTATACTTATTACGATGACCATGGCTAACTCCAAAATCAGGACGAATGTTCTACATAGGAGTATGCCTAAGGGGACAATACAAATGCATCTGAAGTTAGTGCTGCAGAAAATCTGGCATAGAGAGTCATCACAGCTCTCTTGGATTCCTGCTCTTCTAGGCTACACGGTCATCAAATTCAACATGTAATGAAAACTCTAAGAAGACTAGCAAATTCATATTTTAGTTGAAAAACTTCAGGTGTCAATTAATGTCCCCTATAACCCAAATCTCCTTTTCTAAGGGGGCTTCACAGCACACCTTCATTCACGTTACTATAATGAACATTTAGTGAGCGAGGTGCTAAACAATATACACACGTACCCTCTTATTTAATTCTCACAAAAACCTTATGGAGCGAGTAATATTACCAAGATTCCCATTTTATGGTTGGAGAAACTGAGACTGAGCAAAATCTAACAGTATGCCTAAGGTCGCAGTGTTAGTAAGTGGCACCGGTGGGACTCAGGTCCAGGTCTTTCTGACTTGACGTGTTGTTCACGGAAAGATAACCTTTTTTTATGGAAAGCATAACGCTTTCCACTGCGTCCATGCCGGCATTGAAAAGGAGTCAAAGGCTGAACAGTGCTCCCCCCCCCCCCCGCCAAACTTCTGTGTTGAATTTTCAATCACCAGTACCTCAGAACGTAACCACACTTGGAGATAATGTCTTTAAAGAGGTAAGTTAAAAGACAGCAGTCACGGTGTGTCCCTAGTCCAATATGCCTGGTGTCCTTCTGAGTAGAGGAAGAGGCACCAGGGAGGCAGGCACTTGGAGGAAAACTCGTGTGAGGACACACAGAGAGGGCAGCAAGGGGCAAGCAAGCCAAAGAGCCCCCGGAAGAAGCCAAATCTGCCGACACCTTGATCTTGGACTTCCAGGCCCCAAAGCTGTTAGAAAACGGATTTCTGTTGTTTCAGTCCCACAGGCTGTGGTATTTTGTTAGGGTAGCCCTAGCCGACTCATGTGGGAGGTGACATGGAAACAGGGTCTGGAAGAAAAGCAGAAGCCAAACATCTGATTTGGCAAGATGGCTGCTTCCTCTCCAGAATCACAAAACGCCCTATCATCGGTGGCGGTGACTCCTGTCCACCTCGCATACACACTATGACTAGCCCTTATTTTCTGTTAGAAAACAAGCCAAAGTTGCAGAATGGCAAATGGGATGGCTAAGGCAATGGGGACAGAATTATGAGAAGAAAGCCATTTTAGGTGTAAGAAAGACTGTGCTATTCAGTCAGAGAAGGGAAAAGGCAGAGGGCTGGTGAAATGGGTGGAGAGAGTTTTGGAGTAGTCTAGAGGATCTGCCTGAGCACAAGCTCCCCACCCCCACCCCCATGGACACACAAGTTGGGACCAGGAAATTAGGAGTAGCTTCGATCTCTTTAACAGTCTTCTCAGGAGGAGCCTGCAGCTGAAAATGTCCTGGGAACCAGGGAACCTCTTGAGAACAACCTGATCCCAAGCTCACTTAGTACAAACAGATTCTTTATCTCCCAGTCAGGTAAGAAAAGGCAGCCGGTTGTAGACCCAATGCATAAAGTGGAGCCTTGGAAATTACTTCATTTCTAGACCAGGACTTCTTACTAATCTAGATTCATTCATTCACTAACAGGTTTTAAGGAAGAATAAAGGAAAAACAGAGAAAGTGCATATAATTTTATAGTGGTTAGCATTTTCAAAATCTTTAAAATCTAGGGAAATGCGTGTGGGAATGTGGTCCAACTGGCAAAGACAAAATAAGCCATCACTCTGAAATGGATTCAACAGGTCCAAAGTAATTTTCTCATTCATCCATCAGTTCTGCAGGGTTATTTGAAAGTTGTGCATTTGAAATTTGAATTCTCTTTGTTTACTCAGCCTATCAGGACCCTAAAACTTAGAGCATATATCTGTCCTAAAAATCCTGGCTTCTCAAATTTTCCCACAAAGAAAATCCTCAACAGACCTTTATCTTTAATCATACGCTAAGGAAACACCCAGGTAAAATGTTAACCACCAACTCATCATCATACTGAATGTAACTTGAAAAATTCTGGGTCAGTAAAAGAAGAAAGCAAGAGAACAGCTGAAGAAAACTAACACAATGGTGAGACGTCCCTGCCACAGACACAGCTAGAATTTCCTGCGGGAGCTTCTCCTTGCCTGTCTCATCTCTATACCACCTGTAATGAATCCCATTCCCATTATGTGTGTGGTGCATTTTCCCTTCAGTCTCCTGGAGTTCCTACTTTACGTCCTTTCTTTTCGTAATAGTCTTTGATTATTTGCAGAAATTCTAGAAGATACAACTGTTAATCCCCTTGAACAAATATTTACCCAGTGGCTGCTGCCTACTGACATTGTACTGAGGGCCTTAGGAGGAGGCAAACAAAAGAAGAACTTGTAGGAGAGGCCACATTTGCCAAGAGAACAAGGCACTCGATTTGAGATTAATTTCATGCCCTGTGGATCTCCTAATTTAATTGGAGAAATAAGATCTACACCTATCCATCAATCTGTTAGGTTTTATGTGACGTAGAAGCAGCACAATTTAATGGAACAAGCGTGGGCTTCAGAGACTTGGGTTTAAACAGGTATATGGCCTTCTGTGTGGTTTTGGACATGTTCTTTGACCTTTCTGTGTCTTATCATCCCCTCAACTGTAAATGAGAATAAACTGTATGACCTACTTCAAAGAGTTGCCCTGAGGATGAAATGTTAAGGCCAATTTGTATTGGAAAGGCATCAGAACATCATCTGAGAACTAAAAGGAAAAATATTTAAATTATTCTAAAATAAATTCCCATTGTTTACAATCCTCCAAACACTGAAGGGCATGCCCAGATTAAGAAGATTCAGTCTTGCCCTCAGAAAGTTTAAAGTTTAGCAGTAAAGAGATGACCATACGCCAGGATGAAGGAGTCTCAGTGTATGGAAAGGTTGGATATGATCGGGGTGAGAGTGGGAGAAGGACAGGAGGCTTTGGGCTTCTCCTTCAAGGATTCTGGTAAGCGGAAATGGGAAGGACAGAAGGAGACAGAACATACCACGTAGAGGTATTTACTAAGCAAATACACAGAGACCACAGATCCTTTAGCTAATACACTTAGTATAAAAGATGTGAGATTGAAGCTGGAGATAAATTTAAATCCTACTTTGCAACAGGTTGGCTATTTGATCTCTTTGATTTCACTGTTTCTCATTTGCAGAACGGAGGTAACATATTCCTCATAAATTTATTGTAAATATTAAGTCAGCATAGTTGACACATTTGAAATCCATTTTAAAGTATTTTTAAGGTTTTTTTGTTTTTTGTTTTGTTTTGTTTTGTTTTGTTTTTTTAGTAATCTCTGCACCCAGCGTGGGGCTTGAACTCCTGACCCCAAGATCAACTGTTGCATGCCCTTCTGACTGATCCAGCCAGGCATCCTGATATTTTTTAAATCTTAGAATAATTAGAAAAATCTCCAATATTACCAGAAGTCTAATTATTTTCTAGGTTATGTGTACAGTGGCCCAATCATATCACTTATTTCTAATATCACTGAAACACTGGAGGATGAGCTTCCAAGTTTCTGTTATTAACTTACACTTAGTCACTGTTTCATGTAAAATAAACCACCACTGGAATACCAGTGGACCAAAGTAAATGATAAGAGAGACAATATGAATTTTCAGTTATTTTGTGAGGTCTTTATCTTTCAGGGCATTTTATTTGTCTGCCTACACTGGCATGGATAAGCAATGAAAGCAACAGGTGGACTTTTGTTCAGAGCTGACAAGCTATTCTGTTAAATATTTAGGCATATAAGAAAAACACACTTATTCTATTCACAGTTCCTTGGAGTCAAGGATGATAGAAGCCAAAATATCTAGTGTTTGGAGCATGGGCATTGATGCTGAAATAAAAAGAAGTGGGGGCTGCAGATTCAAATCCCAGACACACTTAGCAGTCTATAACTTTCAACAGTCACTTCTGAGAATTCTCAGAAGTCTTAGAAGGTGAGGGCCAAGATAATGTTGAATGTTTTTTGTTGACTAAAGCAGTTCTGCTGAAGCTCCATTACCTGGAGCACGTGTGGGATGGCGGTTGTAGACATGGAGCAAAAATGTGGTAAATGACCTCCATTCTGGGCGCCTGGGTGGCTCGGTTGGTTAAGTCACTGCCTTTGGCTCAGGTCGTGATCCCGGAGATCAAGGATCGAGTCCCACATCAGAGGGGAGTCCCTCTGCAGGGAGTCTGCTTCTCCCTCTGACCTACCTTCTCATGCTCTCTCTCACTTTCTCCCTCTCTCTCAAATAAATAAATAAAATATTAAAAAAAAAAAAAGACCTCCATGCTGACTTTTGGCAGATGAAACTCTCTTATTCCTCATTTTCACCACGCGAACAAAGAAGGAATACGATCTTGACCTATTTGATAAGGGGTACATTCTCAGAAACTCCTGGGTTCTGGTGGTAAAAGATTTAATAAATTATATGCTAATCAAGCCTTGCATGTAAAAAAAGAAAATTCTGCAAAGGCACATGGAATAATAGTGATCTACATCTTTTACCCACAGTGGAAGTGACCCATCCGACACACACTACTGGAGGTTTAGAATTAACCTGTACTCAGAATAAGCTATACCCAGGGCTGGAGTGTAGCACAGGATCCTGGCTTCCATTGCTAAAAGCATGCTTCAGAAGTTTCAAAAAGTCAGGAAAAAATCTCCTGTTCAGTTTCAACCTGGAAGAACCCAATAAATCTAGTAAATTTTCTATTCATTTGTCAAAAATGTTCTATAGAGTTCTCTAGGATACAGCCCCCGTAGAATGGATTTTTAATGAGATGTTTGCCCTGGTGATAGGTGCCACCAAGAAAAGATGTCCTGCAATGCCTGTGAAATATGGAGGACTGACTCAAAGAACTCTGTGTAGCTCCACAAATTATCTCAATCACAAGGCCAAAAGAAGCATGGAAAATGAAAAGAGAAACAATCAGTTCCAACAGAACATGAAGTGTAAACAGACATTCTGCTCAAGAGATAGTCACTCGGCTTGTCTTAGAAGTCATTAACTAAACCTCAGACTCAGTTGTCCTGACACTGTAGACTATTTTCAGTGGTTGAGATCATTTCAAGGACTTGATCTTCACATCACTTTCAAAGGAAACAAACAAGCAAACCAACAAAGCTCTTAGTCTCTTTAACTTAAGAGAGTTTAAAGTTGCTTTTGCCCTACTGTCTTTGTCTTTCTACTCTTGACCCAATTCTGGGAAAAAATTTGGTTCACCCAAAATATGCCCTCACCCTTTAGGTTGTTTCTGTGGATATTTTATTTTATTTTATTTTATTATTTTTTTTTAAAGATTTTATTTCTTTGACAGAGAGAAACACAGCCAGAGAGGGAACACAAGCAGGGGGAGTGAGAGAGGGAGAAGCAGGCTTCCCGCTGAGCAGGGAGCCCAACGTGGGGCTCAATCCTGGGTATCCAAGATCATGACCTGAGCCGAAGGCAGTCACTTAACCAACTGAGCCACCCAGGCACCACCTCCGTGGATATTTTAGCACCACTTAGCAATAACTTCCAACCTTCAGACCATATGAAGGCTGACAGACCAGTGCCCTCCTAGCATGGTTGAAAAAATTTGAATGGTCCTGCAAAGCAGAATGCAGCATTAAAACAGTATAACTCCAGTACTGATGAGAGAGCAGAGGGAAAAGTATCTATACAGAGAAACCAAAGAAAGCAAAATGGAAACTAAAAATTGACTTAGTTTGTCCTGAAGAGTGAGGGCACAGTTGTGGGAAATCCCACCCTCAAAGGTCAGAAAGGGAGAGATATTCTCAGAATATCCTAAGAGTGACCCCATAGTCACTGATGTGAACTAATTCGGAAGTGAGCATTTTTGGGTGAGGAAGAGCCTTTTCTTTGGGCAAAGCTGCCTCCATTATCTTCAAGAATTACTGAGCTCTTACCACAGGAGAATAGAGCACGTGGAATGGATTCTGAAGGGGTAGAAGAGAGAACCTTGGGTTCAGAGTCACCTCTGGAAGGTCTGGCCCTAGGCTGAGTTCTGCACCGGTGAACAAACTACCAAAGCTTGAAGAGCCTGCATTGCCTCATTTGTAAAAAGGGAATAATAACTTAAACCTTGTTGATTTCACAGGGCTGATGCGAGAATCAAATGGGACAGTGAAGACACAAGCGCCTTGAAAATTCTAAAGGGCTGTAAGACAGAAGGTGGTGTGGCAAAGAGGTATTTCACTAGGGAACCCAAAGCTCTTTTTTTTTTCTCTTTTAACCTGATCATACATCATAACTCCTGTTGTCCCTTCTTATTTTTTTGACTGTCAAGTTTTACGGGAGTTCATTTAAAAGGGCAGAAATAAGCACCATAAACTAAAGGAATAGAGTTTAATTTTGTTTTCTTTTCTCTCATTAATATTCTGTATCAAATACTGACCAATCTCTTCGGGAACTTCAATTTTTCTCATCTTTGTAATGAATAAAGTATAGCCTTCCAGGTAAAGTTTTGTATTATTTAGCAGAAAGTCTCCTGAAACGTATGCCCTTCCTGAATAATATCTGAAATTACCGAAGTCCTCCAGAAATGAACAACAAGAAATCTCCCCCTGCCCCACTGCCCGCCCGCAAACAGTACGTATTCTTAGGAGTTGTTAAGTCTCCTTACCAATAATATGTCACAACTCGATCCTCAGCGAGGGATGGAAAAGAAACTACATATGCAAATACAAAAGGTGTTCAGGTGCTGGAACGTACAAAAGGTACTTGTAAGCTCAGCTGAATTAAGGCCAGTACAATGAATCGAGTATGAAGGAATGAAAAGATCATGGTTTGCCAACAAGCTTCACGTTTTCAGATTCTGGCCCACTTTCCCTTATTCTTTCTGATGGTATTATCCTAGTCTAATGTTCTCTGGCCATATATGATCCTGCTGATAGGAAGACATGACTCAGTCAACGTGTGGATTTGATAACAGGCTTCGAGAAAGAAGGCTTCCAATCAGCTAGTTTCTGGCCACCGAACAGCCTTCAGGAAAAGTCAAGCTCCCTCACTCCAGAGCATGACATCGAACTGAATTAACGCCTCTTAAAATGCATTAATGCAGTATGAATCCTCCCCAAAACTGGTCGACCACCAGCTGAGATGACTGAGCAGCATCTTGATATCGACTACGCACTCTGGAAGGTAAGTGATAGAGAGAGAACATCAAGAGTAAAGAGAGGAAAACACACACAAAATTGAGACCCAAAGTCTTTCTTCATTCTGTCCTCCTGTGAGCTTCCTCCAGCATATGAAAAGAAAAAAAAAAAAAAATCCCACCCGGAATTCCCGGCCATAAATGCTGGCAGCATGAGTTTTGTTCACCTTGACACACTCAAAAGGGAAATAGAAAATAGTCATTCTGAATAGCAAAAACAGCAAGCCAGGCCATGCAATCTCCCTCTGTACAGGTTTGGCTGAAACATCTGTGGGAAAAGGGGCTGCAGAGAATTCAATGAGACATAAGCGATGTGAAAACCTTTCTATTCTCTTCAATTACTCAAAAATGGGAAAGGAGCATCATTTTCAAAAGAACAAATGCTACACAAGACATGCCCTTTAAATCCTTTTTAAGGTTCTGTGACCTGTGAAACTATCTGCAGTATCAGCAGGAGAAAGCCCTTTCCAGAACAAATGCCCATGTTTTATGTGTACTGTATTTGCTAATCATTACTTCATAAGCAAGAGGAGATATACAGTGGGGCTATAAATAATGGCGGGAATGTAAAAGTGAATTGATCTGTCTGGCTATCTAGTAATACTCCTGGCACGGGACCAGTCTTGAATGACTGCCAACTACCACGGAGCCAGCCAGTGATTTGTCTGGGGGTCCTGCCCTGTCAGGCAGAAAACAGTCTTAAAGCCGAACTCCCACCACCGTGCGCACCACCTCCATCATGGCCGTGAGCACTGTCCGCAGAGGCCCCTTACACCGAGGCTGTCCGAGACTCACTCTAAAAAACTGGCGGAAAAGAATGTGAAGAAAACCACAGACCCCAACCCAATTTAAACATTCATAAACACCTGAAAAATCCAGACTGGTGTTATGAGAGGCAAAAGGTGAAAATACACATCTTCAGCCAATCCAAACGATAGAGGGGGTCTGTGAGAACTGGGGTGCAGTCTCAGAGGTTTCCATAGTTGACTACATATATTTGCCATAAACCTCAATCCATCCGGTGTACCAAACTTGACCGTGACCAGCCGTGGGCCTGCAGGTGTACGGCCACTGGGACCTTCCTATGGAAGAAGCACTTGCTTGGTTCTGGACATCAACAGCAAGCCCAACGGACTGGATCAGCTCCCCCTCCAAAGGGGGAGCCTCCCTGACGAAGACGTGGGGTGGCTCAGGCGCAGCTCTGACAACAAGAATATTTCAAAAATCCCCTTCACAAATGGAGACACGATCACGGATTGATCACCTCCCTCAGTTCCCTCCCAGGCTCCTGCCTTCGCCCGGCTCTCTTTCTGAAAAGGGCGAGTCAGATCTCCGGACTGGCGGCAGAAACCACTTTTCCCTGCGTGGACACAGCAAGGCAGCCCCGGCACTCACCCTGGGCCGCCTTGCAGGGATGCAGTAATGCTTCTGTCTGGCACTGTTTCTTGCATCCCTGAAGGCCGTCTCCCAAGTTCTTTCTTTGTAAAGACCAGCCCGGCTCAAAAAAAAAAAAAAAAAAAAAAAAAAAAAAAAAAAAAAAAAAAAAAAAAAAAAAAAAAAAAAAAAAAAAAAAAAAAAAAAAAAAAAGAGAGAGAGAGAGAGAGAGAGAAAAGAAAAAAGAAAAAAAAAGGAATGAACATGAAAAGGAAGGAGGAAAAGAAGAAAGTAAAGAAGGGAAGAGAAAATTCAAGACCAAATGAAAAGGAAGCAAAAAAAGGAGGAAAAAATTAAGCAAGACAGAGTGAGAGAGAGAGAGAGAGAGAGAGAGAAATCTCCACCAATGATGAGCTCCATCCCAGCCTCTGCTAGGTATACTTGGGCTCCAGGCAGATCCTGTGCTCTGCGTGTTTATTATACATGTGCAATATCCTTACGAATAGATAAAGTAACAGAGAAGGCCTTCATGGCGATATAGGGGTGTACGGTGTGAAATAAGAGTTGCTAATTATTTAAGGATTGGCAAGTTGATTTTCCTCAAAGTGATGCATGTTTATGGCTCAGAGACCACAGAAGGGTGAAGCAGCTGCTTTGTTTGGATATTTTTTCATTTTTTTTATTGAATTTCATAAATACCAACCAAATTCAAACAAAACTGATTTAGATTTCACCTCATCACTTAAAATATATTTTGTCGAGTACAGTCTGTGCAGTAATCCTCTGCTATACTTTAATTTGGTTTTAATTTTATAGGCCCTGTTTTAACTGCATATTTCCAGACCTTTATTTCTCTCACAGCTCTTAGCAAAATGGTAGCTCATAAACACAAGCTCTGCTGTATAGACTTTGCATTTCATCCCAAAGTATTTCCTTTTTTATAGCCGTGGTCTTTCCATCTTAGTGCTGTGAGCTTGGGTCACAAATCTCTCTGCTATTCCAGTGTGTGACATCTTCGCTCGTTTGCCGCTGCTCATTAACAAACAATACTGCTGTGAAATTGGTTTAATGACAAAGTAATAAAATTGCTATTCTGCTCACAGATTGCCTGAGGCACTTTGAGCTCCTACAAGGCTTACTGTGGGTGCCAAGATACATTAAGCCGCTTATTCGTAAAAACTGCATCATCCGTTTTTTCACAGGTTTTTTCTCTTTCCTATCCAGCCCTGCTTCTTTTTATCTTCAAATAAAAAGATATATTTGCTTATGTTCTTCCAGGCTGTCAAATTTTTACTTGCATGCATATTTCTGGAAAATGAAAGTATATTTCATTTCATTTTTTTTTTTTCTTGAAAGGTCACTCTGTCCCCACTACAAGGTTGTCCCTGGACGGAACATCCACCGCATACAACATTAAAGGAGACTTATTTTCGCACATTGCCTAAGTGGGAGCCAGGGTCGTTTGAACCTATTTTGGGAGAGCAAGGGAATGAAACTATTTATGGAATGGTTTTACCTTTGCAAAAAAAGCAAGGCTTGGAGAATCCTTACCATTTCTTGTCTCCTATTAAAACTGAAATTTTTACATGAAAACAACGCACACAACTCTGGTAGGGACTACTCGCATTAATATTTTATGAATAATAAAATATGTCTGCATTAAAGCAAAAATCTTCAGCAGGCACCTGTTTTCCATAATGAATTACATGTTCTGGGAAAGTAGCCTTTTTCCATTTGTCTAATGCCCATCCAGACCTGAAGATTTACTGCTGCAAGACAATGGGGAAATAACCCAATTGCGGTTTGACAGGTGGGCAGGTCTTGATAATTATGGCCAGACATCTTAACACTGTGCAACTGATGTAAATAAACATCCAAAGCACAGATCAATATTGCTTTCCTACTTTTGCATTTTGAACAACACATGCTAGCAATTTACATCCTTTCTCTCTTTCTGGCTGATTGGAAAGGCTGCATTCATTTAAACACATTGCATGCATACACACACTCCACATATTTCATTTAAAAGTATTCAATACACCCAACAGCCAGGACTGTACTTTATAATCACATTACAGTCACCTGCTGGTATATTTCTATTAATTACGTAAACTGATACCTCAAGAGCTCCCAAAAAAAAAAAAAAATCCGAATTGGCCATTTGAATACCTGCAATGCCTAGACGATAAAGAAAATCCAGACCACATTGGCAAAAAGATGAAGAATTTGGGATGTCAAGAATTTGGGTAGATTTTCTTCCTGTCTCTGTGCCTGGAGTTCTTTACGATTTCCTGAACTGTAGGTAGGTGTTTTCTCTGCTATATGCATCTGACCTCATACATCTCAGCAACTGAGATTTTATTACAGAAGCCAAAAGATTTGCAAGGCTTGTCACTCCTGCCGAGAGGCTGACCCCCCTGAAGATAAGAGAGGGCCTGATGCTGTTTGAGGGGGTCCTGCGGGGGAAGGAGATAATCCAGGGACACAGATAGAAGCAGCATGAGGAGCAAGGTGAGCTGTTTCAACAGAGTGGCTTTGAGGGAGCCAGGAGAGAACCTGGAGAAAAGGCAAAAATGGACGGATGGAAAAGAAGGAATCGAAGGCTCTAGGGGGAGAACGAGGTGAAAAGAAGGAAAGAAAAGAAAGAAAAGAAAGAAAAGAAAGAAAAGAAAGAAAGAAAGAAAGAAAGAAAGAAAGAAAGAAAGAAAGAAAGAAGAAAATACCTCAAAATGAGATGATCAGTAAATATTATCTATATGTTGTTTATTCTAATCTTCAGCTCTCATTCATCTTGGAAAGGAAGTGTCAGCTACCATTTCATGAGAGTATGAGTTCACTAGATGTGTAGCTTCTCCCACAGCATCTGATGTTGACATCTCCTTTTTCCTTTTTGTAATATCCTTAAGAAATAGAAGAGTGAGAGGGATGAAGAAACATGCTTGATGCATTTTAATAGGAGAAACAATGGGCTACAGAGGAAATGACCAAGACACACAGGGGTGTAATGTTAACTTTTATCGCTGAAAAGAATACCTGTTCTCTGGTAATTTTCTCTATATTGAGAACCTGGTAATAAATCCTGTCAGCTGTTTATATCTCAATGGTTATACATTATAAAATGCAGGTATTTAATTTGGAATTGTGATAAATATCACAAACAAAGGCTTTAGAGAAATAATAATAATAAAAAAAACCCTTACTGCTGAAAATGTATCTTTAGACTTGGCCAGGATTTCTGGTTTTCATGACCATTTGCCGTGACATCAACCACCATCAGATATGGGATTCAGAAACCACTAAGTACTCAAATACCAGAGACTGTCTTTACTTTGCAAATGCCTCTATAAAATATTCCCTCATCAAAAGCATTAAAAATCTTGTGGAAAATAAAAATCATAAATAATGGTGTCAAGAAATATTTGCAGAATGGAAGTTGGATGTTCCTGACATTCAGTCTCCATGCTACCTACTAATTAATGATATTTATGATTAATCTCTCACCATATGCAGAAAAATATACCAGCCTTTACCAAGAACAGAAAGAAGACAGAAAATGTGATATAACAACAGTGAAAACAATAGTGACAAGAGCTTCTTTTTGGCACACTTACGAAGTGTTACAGTATTCACAACAATATTCTGAACCAAGGGCATTATTTCATTTTGCCAGATGGGGAAACTGAGCCCCCAAATTCGGGTTCAGAAGTTAATGATGAGACTAGATGAAAACTCAGATCCTTTCTGTTTCAAAATCCATCCTTTCTAGTGTATCTTGCTGTTCCTCCATATGAAGTAACTTCTGAAATACGTACAATTACTACCTGTGTACTAATTGGCTACAAACCAGTGTAATAACATGGATTCTTCTAGGAAATGCCAAGTAGGTTATGTACCTTGGTTACTTAGCCTTTTACATAAATGGAGATTAAACACAATATAGCCTTATTTGAAAAAACTCTTCTGAGAGGCATTGAGATAATGTACATGAAGTATTTAGGTATTTTTTAAAGTTATGATTTTAAGCACAGTCAATATTGTCTTGCTTGGCTTAATGAGAACTAATCATACACAACAACTTTTATCTTTTGTTGTTGGCCAACTTTTCCATTCTACATGGCCAAGGACTACACCATGAATGCTGTTGAGCTCTTGGAAAATGGGTAGCACTGCTTATAAAGGGAAATCATAAAGAAAAATAATTTACAGCTCATGAGCAACTGATCAGTGATGATTCCATTACAAGCATTATTAATAATAAAAACAAATAATAATTATACATTTATGTCTGTGTGTCTCCCTCCATGGACTGGAAGTTCCATGAGGGCAGGGGTCATGTCCCTGGTTTACTGGTATCTCTTTAGCACCTAGCACTGTGAATATAATCTGACAAACGGCCCAATCAAATATGGTACCAATGGAAGAAAACAGGTATGGAAATCTTTCAACCTAAAGATATTCAACATATACGTGTCTTACTCTTTTCCATAGGTGACTTTTACTGTGGTGAATCAATGAAATGGGAGGGGAAATGGAAGAACCAAGAAAGGGTAAATGTGGAGTCCTCTTCCAAAGAGCAAGAAATACTAGTTCTGGCTGTGTCAGTATGCTCTGACCTGTGGGGAAAGGAGTAGGAGCTTTCTAGTACAAGAAATGTTCTTCACATTTTATTCTTATCTTGTCTCCTAGCTATGTGGGGGGGAGGTATGTTTCCAACATCCTGAGATGAAATTCAGAAGGAATAATGTGTAGGCTTTTGCGGGTATGGTTTGGACTCCATGCATAACTCTAACAACAAACGTTAGGGAAAATATACTCCAGGTTCTAAACAATCTAGGTAATGGTTTTGTACTTTTGTCATTTACATTTGATTCCGAACTGTAAGCTCCATGAGGACAGGGGGTCTATACTGTCTCACCACCCCCCCCCCCCGAATACATCCTACCTGGCATGACACCTGACACCATGACGGGTACCTGGGCAATGCTAAGTACTCAATCAAGAATTGTCGATGATTGAATGTGTGGTTTTAAAGGAGCCAGCAAATCTTATTCTCCAATTATATATATATATATTTTTAAGATTTTATTTATTTGACAGAAACAGCCAGGGAGGGAACACAAGCAGGGGGAGTGAGAGAGGGAGAAGCAGGCTTCCCGCCGAGCAGGGAGCCCAATGTGAGACTCGATCCCGGGTCTCCAGGATCATGACCTGAGACGAAGGCAGTCGCTTAACCAACTGAGCCACCCAGGCGCCCCTCCAATTATATTTTTTGCCAGTTAGTAATAGGATTGAGTAAATTTGGATTTACCGAACACACACATATTGATGAAAGAGATGATTCGGGAGACTACTGGCTGGCAGGCAGGAGCTGGCTGAAGGTTAACATTCATCTACACACAACACACCACAGAGATAAGTCAAGCTGATTGCATGAGGAATTATTATAGAGAACATTTAGCGATATCCAGAAATAAAAAGGAACTACGAAAGAACTCCTAGTGACTCCGGGAGATGTCACAGACTCTGGCAAAGATCCCTAAATCACAACAAAAGGCACAACCAAAGGTTTTTCTTTTAAGCACTTAAGGCTGCATGTTAGGCTGACAGATACGACACACACATTTAAAGACCTGTGTTTTACGCGTTTCCACACTTGTTTCCCTTCTCATGCCCTCAGTGACTAGGTTTTTCATTTATTTTGCTCTGTTTTGGTTATGAGGTTGCATTTAGCACATTGAGAAGCAGCCATCAAAATGATTTTCAACTTGTTAATGGAGTCACAGGAAAAGGAAATGATGAAAGATTTTCCAAAATATTGAGGATGTTAAGATATAACAGTAATCATGGATTAGGACACTGACTTTGAATGTAAATATACAATATTCATGTATGTTCATCACATATATGCATGACTTTTTTTTTTTTTTTTAAGAGAGGGTGTTAGGGGTGGAGGACAGAGAGAGAGAGAATCTTAAGCAGGCTCCATGCCCAGCAGAGAGCCTGAAGCAGGGCTCAATCCCATGACCCTGAGAGCATGACCTGAACCAAAATCAAGAGTGCTTAACCAACTGAGCCACCCAGATGCCCCTGTATGTATACTTTTCTATTAATATGCTAATTGGTAACATCACATAGCATGCATGTGAATTACATAAATGAAATTAGATCCCTCCTTGTTGGTTTGATATTGTTGTACTATCCAATTTCCACCACGATGAAAGAAATTATGTGGTTCAAAGTTGCCTGTACGCTACTGGCAATGGTGGGCATTAAAATTGCAGTGAGTAAGGGGTTTTCTTTCCACTGTCGAGTACCCACATTCTTTTCTGTATTGGTTCAGCCCATTCTTAATGACTATGTTTAAAAACATTTCTAGGAATTTTCCTTTCACTAGTTTTGATAGATTCCCTGACTCGATTCCAATAAAGGGAATATAACTCATCTTAGTTAAAGTAATTGTCATGAAGGACAGTCAAATGATTAAGATTTGTCATCAGCCAAGAGAAGAAAGTGGGAAAAAAGGCTCATAACTGCAAACTCAATATATCATAGGGAAGATAAGCAAACAGTTAACATATTGAGAAGTAAATGCTGCTTTGAACAGAGTAACACAACCTCAGCGGAAGCATTGTATCTACGCTTCAAGAAAATAAAGATTTTTTTGCTACAAGAGCATTTCTGTTACAAGAAATTCAAGTCGGAGCACAGCTTTCATGCTGTAATTTTAAAACTTTCACATGGAATAAAGCAGAAGTTTATTTAAAATAATACCAGCATGGGCTTTACAAAACAAAACAAAATCAGGAAAATGTCGATACTTGCTTTCTAGAAGCCAGAAAGCACTTCCACTTCTCAAGGCCCTGTGACATCCAGCTACACATTTGCAATGACAATGACAACTAGGAAAGTGCTCCAGAAACCGGAAAAATGCATTTGGGGTTGGGCCTATGCATCACAGAACAGAATCAATCTTCCTAATTAACGGCAAATTACCAATCCCAAAATGAGTGGGATCAACCTGTCTTCACTGGCCAAGAATCATGCTAAGTATAGAGCTTCCTTTAAGTGCCTCTAAATTACATTTACACCCATATAAAGTAACATTCTTTTAATCTAATACTACATTAGTGTCACTGTTCTTAAAGTTATTACACCGTTTAAAATTTCTATAGATAGGTGGACAGATAAACACATTAATAGACAGATATGCAGATAATCATACATTTCACAAGGCAGGGCTCTAAGGGGGTCACAAATCATTGAAAGGCAGTGTACAAGATGATACTTATTAGCATAAAGCACACCAATGGAAAAAAGTTTCTGTTCAATAGTGATATTCTTTAAGGCCTAATGGCTATTTAGACATGTACTATATGTTTTTTTAACACACCAAGATAGACATTAAGAAGAAAGTCGCCAAACATTAAGAAGAAACAGAATAATTATAGCTCACGTAGACTTAATGGCTAATGACTGAAATGGCATTTTGCTAAAATTGATGTGCTGTGAAGTGGTGCATTTTCAGTTTATTAACCCATTCAATATCCAAAACGTGTTAGACAACGATCAGGTGCACGGCCTGACTCGGGGGGTGCTAATCCCAGCACACGACTGCATGGTGTGCGCGACGCCCCTCGAGCTGCGTGGGGTACGGAATGTCCAGTCCGACCTGCTGGCTCTGGCGGTACCGCACAGGACAGACCGAAAAGTACGGTACATAGTTTTTGTTTTTTTTTTTTAAATAAATTTAACGTCTGATAAAATGTGAGCCATCTTTTACCAATTAAAAGATTCATTTAATTTAAAATCCAACACCCAATAAAAGGATGAATCGTGGCTAGGATTTTGTCCCTTAGACTAGTTAATGTATTTCTAGCCAACCTATTAGATTTTTTTTTTTTCATCATTTTTGTTTGCTCTCGTTCAAGTGAGAGTTTTTGGTTTTGTTAGCTGGTCCATGGAAGGGCCCTAAGGTTGTAGGCAGTAGTGTGTGGTATGTGTGTGTGGGTGTGTATGTGCGTGGGGGGGGGTACTTGTACATACTCTTCTGGGCGTTCATGGGTTTCATCACATACTCAGAGAAGTCCGTGACCCAGCAGAGATTTAGAACTAGCATATTCCAGTCCATTGCTGAATGAGGTTCACAGTGGCTTAGTAGCCAAAAGTGGAGGAGGAAGGGATGCAGTCTATTACTAGGGAGAGATTATTTGAAATTTGGAAAAATTTTTTCTCTTTCAAAGATTAAACTAGAATCAAGGGACACATTTCCCAAATAAATTAAAACACAGATATCTGTCATATGCAGAACATTAGTTTGACATGAAACAGAAAAATGTTTATCCCTGGAGCCCTTTCTCCATCACCACTAACAATGGGTTACTCTCAGAAGAGACTTCAGAGTGCTGATCTGACAGTCAAGACAGACTGCTCTATTTTGGAGTGAGTCTTAGAGTTGTGATCCTGCTGGGTACCATTTCCAATCTGGGCTAATTGTAAAAATTAAGTGGTTAGCTCCAGCTCACTCTTGAACAGACAGGAACACTATTTCAGCATCAGAGAAACTTAATCTTTCCTAGAGTCTTGTAATCCAGAAAAAAAACTCTGAAAAGTAGATGGACTTCCCAAGGCCACTAATGACACCAGAAGGCCCAAATGTGTGTGTGTGTGTATATATGTGGACATATACATAATACAGTTACATGAGACTCGAACCAATCACTGAGGAAGAAGGACAGATACCTATGTCTACATCATGGAATTCATCTCTATTCCTACATTAGACCATCTTGCTATTCTTAAATGACCTGCCTGGTTTAGAGACCAGTTCTAGCAAACTGATACCTCCGGAGGAGCTCATTCTTCTAATGAACCTCAGATTTCCAGTGTCAGGTATTCCTTTCCTCATTCGTTTGGCATCTGTGCGGGGAGCAGGTGGGGCTGGTTAGAGGTAAAGAGGAGTGAAGAAATTCACAGACATGGATCTTCAATTTACTCAGAAGAGATTGACAGGGAAATCGACTACCTTTGAATATGAAGTTTTACATTCTGATGTGGGAATTAAGTATCGAATGCATTTGTCGGACTCTATTCACAGGACTTTCCAAAAACCCCTGGGAAAATCACTCCAATGTGTGCCTCAGTTTACTCCTCTGTAAGAAGAACAAAGACTTACTGACTCACAGGCATGTTAGGAAACTAATTATTGTTGGTAAATACTCTTATAATTGGTGCCATAAAAGCAGTGATTATTATTAAATAGTTGTCACTGTCACCCCTGCCTAAAGCCAACCCTATCTCTCACATTTCTTTTATTTTTCAAACTTCTTCTTTTCAATGTTAATAAAACATTTGGCAGCTATGGATATCACGTAAATGCATTAGGGCATAAAAACTAACATTTTCTTTTAATTTTAACAATGTGCATACTATTGGTAAAGAATATTGAAAGAAATACAATGCGTAAGTAGATTTTACACAACATTAGAGTTGTCCAATTTCTCATGTTTAAAATTTTTCTGCATGACTAGAGCCAGGAAGAAATACATGCCAGCATAATTATATGAACAGTTGAAATTCAAACATATTGAAAAGGAGAAGAGAACATGTCCACCCATTTGTTTTGTTTTTTTTTTTTCTTCCATAATAATCTCAAAGATGAGTAATTTCTTTTCATAGAGTCAAGCTGAAGGCACAAAGCTTTAACATTCAACGGAGGGAGGTAGGGGGGGAAAGAAGCTTTTTTAAGTACTGTGCAAATCAATAGGCAAAAAAATCTCAGGATGATAGTTTAATTAAAATGTGCACAGGGCAATTCATCAGCCTCTTCCCTTGGTGTACTAGCCTCTAGAATTTGCCTTCTGCTTTCTGATCCCTGATGGTTTTAACTCGAAGGCATTTAAAATATCTTTCAACCGGCACCTTTCCACTTAGCTTACATTCCTTGTTTTTCTTTATAAACAAGAAATTGTACTGGCTTTGTGATGTTTGTTATGCTTCATGCTTTTTCATCTCCTCTATGGGCTTTGCCTGGCATGAAATGCTGTCATGCAGCGAAAATTTACCTGAGAGCTACAGGGAGGAAAAAAAAAATCTTCCAAGCATATTTGGTTACAAGTTCATAGCCAGCTAAATCACTGGCAATTTTATGCTACCGGTTATTTCAATTTAAATGTTTGTAAAAGTACATATAAAAATAAAATAACCACTCCCACAGTCATCAAAATGAAAAATCTGCTTGGATTAGAATATACTGTAAGTTGTTCTAAACTACCATGTGGGAATGTTAATATTATTCAATTCCTATTACACAGTGTTCTAGGGATACCTTGGCAGGGACATAAAGCTACTGAACTCTTGGCTCCTTAATGGTTTGACTCCCATTGTAATTGCTTTGTTCACTGGCTGCCCTGGGTCTTCATAATTGGTTAGAGTCCAAGGTCACAGATCCAATATGGTAGTGGCTCCCACTCTTAGCTCCCACTCTTGTTAAGTCTTTAATGGTAGCTTTGTTTCAGTATCCTCTTTCTCAGATCCAGAGAATCTTTTATTAAATAATTCAGGTGTGTGCCTTCTGATAGACTCAACTTTCCCCCACCACCTCTGCAGACAGATTTAAATTCAAAAGCCACCAATAACAAATTTAGCCCAAAGCCAATCCAAAGTGGATTTTTTGGAAGACTTTTTGAGATTCCTTAAATGTTTCCTTCTCTTCTTTTGAATTACATATAATCCTTTGGGTAGTCTTAAAATATTTAAGAAACTTTATTTAAAACATGATGTAAGAATCCCAATTATTAGTGTCTTGCTAATTTGTTTTGCAGAACATTCATAAACATAGTAACATAATAATAATCAGGAAGAGAGAGGGTTTTAATTTTTCCTAAAACCAAGGTCATAATGGCACTATGAAATTACATTAAAAAAAAAACAACGAAACTACATGATCAAGATACTTCCTTTTAGGGTTATGTTTTTTTCTTTTTGAGATAATTAAATCATTCAAATGAAAGGATTTTGCAAGCAGTTTGTGGTTTATGAGAAATGGTTCTGGATCAATAACCTGCTTTATTCAACTCTGCTCTTTACCCCTGACTTGGGTGGCTCTGGGAAACTCATTCTCCCCTTCTGGACTTCAAATTAAAAAAAAAAAGGCCTTTGGGTTAGCTTATTTACAGGGCTTTTTTCATTCATAGTTTATTTCATTTAAATTAGCCAATACTTAGCTAAATGTATCACTTTCTTAGCAACTATCTAGAATTGATAAGAATATGATTTTACATTTTTAGTTCTCCATTATCTCTAAATAAAGTATTATTATCCCTAAACGGTCTTTGCTACTCAGATAAAAACCCTTTAGGAGTGTCTTTTGGTACAGACTAAATATCCAGCCATCATGCACACATTTTTCAATAACTATCAGGTGAATAATTTCGGTGAGCAGGCACTGAAGCAGGTACCCAGATCTTGGGAGAGCAAAGAGATCATACTTTCTGCCCTCAAGAAGGAGGAGGTCCTTTCTTTTTAATGGAGTAAAATTTCTTCAGTTACTTTTATAGTTTCTATAAAGTTCACAGTAAACAACAATGACTCCTTTCCTGAGCACAGGCTAATTGACGAAGTGCACTTGAATCCTGGGAGGGATGTGTTCCTGGGAGCCATATGAGAGATTTATTATAAAATTTAGCTCTACTGTAATTATGATTTCATTGACTGTGTGTGATAGTGTACTTAATGCTCCCCTTTAAATAAAGATTTAAGAGTCACAAAATAACATATTCTCATAAAACGACTCAACCTGTCATATTATTTCTTTTTATTACAAATGCCCAGTTGTCTAAAGAAATTGTAAAATTTTCATGTATTACTCCAAATACAGTCCGGACTGGATGGATAACAAGGATGATTCATTCACTGCATTCAAGCTCCCACTTGAAAGATCATGGTTTCCGAAAATTTTCAAACTCATTGAAAGTGATTATTTTTGGAATTCTCAGGTTCATCTATCTTCATGGTCCCCAATGAGAAGACTTGGCAAGGAATAAGCTTATTTGGAAAGAAATCATGATAGACGGGGTGCCTGGGTGGCTCAGTCATTAAGGGTCTGCCTTCGGCTCGGGTCATGATCCCAGAGTCCTGGGATCTAGCCCTGCATTGGGCTCCCTCCCTGGCGGGAAGCCTGCTTCTCCCCCCCCCCACCCCCGCTTGTGTTCCCTCTCTAGTTGTGTTTCTATCTGTCAATAAATTCAAAATTTAAAAAAAAAGAAATCATGATAGAAATGAACTCTGGGTAGCAACACGTCAGTATAAATGGTATACCCAGGAAAGAGAGCCTTAGGAAATCCAGAAGGTTCTCCAGAGTGGTGAAACTGACTTTGGAGACTAAAGAGCTTTGGAAGCAGAGTATAATTTCTGGAGGGGGCATTGCAGGTGCAGAAGGGAGAATAAAATGCTCTAAGCTCAGATGTGATGGTGGGGTTAAGACACAACTGTTCCATTGATCTAAATATATAAATGACATAGCTTTAGCTACCCATAGACTCCAACTTTATCCCTCTCTTGCCGTGTATTATGGAATTGACAAAGCAGATAACCAGGCCCCAAATCTCAGTATCTTGCATCAGTTTAGACAGACTTGACAAATGAAGGTATAGTTGTTTACGTGAGGAAATCATCTCAACTGATCATCTCGCTAACTCCAAATTCATTGACTTTTGGTGAAACGCTACACGTGATCTGGATTTGGTGTTTGAGTTCTTTCACCTTGCTGAATAGGGGCGTCTACCTACCTCACTCCTGTAAGAAACAGCTCATCACAATGGTCCAAATAAAGCATCGTGCATAGCCTCTACACAAAAGCTAAATAAGATACACTTTTCATAAGATGCTGTTTCATTTGTCTCTAGTGCTGCCTTTTAAAAATGTATAAATCGCCGTGAAAGTGACAAGCCGAAGTGTATAGATGGTCCCCGCTGAAGTCTAAAATCACTTTAGAGCAGTGCTCGCCCATGCCAAAGGTCCTCGCTCTTCAATGCCTGATCAACAACACACTATTAGGAAGACTGTTTCTGTTTTGAAGCCAACCTGTCAGGGAGCAGGATGCCAAGGGATTTCACAAAGTGGAAAAATTCATGATGGGACTCCACACTGTTATAAGAGTTTTAATCTCCACAACTATGCAAAACTGTGGGATGCCTATTGAAGTCAAAACTTCCATGGCATCAAAGTTTACCCCTTATCATTCTATCCAAACTTGGAAGACAAATGATGTACTTCATTACCTCGCTTGCTATTCCATTTTTATGAAGAAATCTGTGCTTTAAATAGATGCAAAACTTGTTTTTTGTTTTTTTTTTTAAACTCTAGTTGGTCTTTCCGATTGGAAATCGTACACTACAGATTGAAATCTCGTTCTCTAGTGTTCTGCCCCAGGAAAGACTCCTATACAACCGCACAGGGAGTTGTTCCTGTCAGGATGCCCTCTAAATTACAGCAGTGGGAGCTTGTCCCTCCTTCCCTAAGCTCCTCCCAGGGCTCCCTACCCTCCCAAACCCTCCAAGGCCTCCTTGCTCTTTCTGGACAAGCTCATCTGCTCGCAGGGCCTTGAATAACATCTGCACCCTCAGACCTACCTATCCTTCCCCTTGTGCGGTCCCACAGTGTTTCCTGTTATTCTGACCTCTTCCCCTTCAGGGCTCATCTCTATTTTGTGCTATCTATTGTGAAAACAAGATCATCTTCCCAGAGACACCAGCAGGCCCCACTCAAATCTGCTGTTATCGTGGAAAGAATCCCCAAACCCTTGTTCCCCAAGGCACAAAGCCCAGAGTTGTTGTAGCTCCTTTGGCTGTTTGCACCCCATGCTGAATGAGTCACCAAATCCTGCCACATTTTTTAACAATAGAGATAAAATCGGCTCCTTTTCCATTTTAATAGCTAAATCTCGGATTCAGGTTCTGTTTAAGGCACCTATCATCTACTGTGACTGGTCTCTCCCTCTCTTCTAATCAATTCAAAATACAATGGTTAAAATCGTTTTCATCTCGCTTGCTTAGACTAGATTTTTTTTTTTCTCAGTTCACAGGCTTAGAATCATAAAATAATGGAATTTTAAAGGTAGAAAAGACCTTAAAAATCACCTAGTCCCCATTCTTTTATGGATGAGGGAATAGATACCGAGAAAGGCTAAATTGCCCAAGATCATACAAATTGTCTGAGCTGGAATTAGACCCAAGCTGTTGACACATCCTAGTCAATTCCCTTTAAACCTACCACACGTTGTGTCATCCTTTGTGTGAGCCCTCCGGCTCCCTCCAAGCCGGCAGCCCCAGAGCCCCCTGGACCAGGCTGTCAGTCTCTCTCAAGGTGCCTCACGCACTTGCAAATTCCTTTTTCTCTAGTCAGGGAGAGCTGGCTTCCTCCCAACCTCCTCCTTTACTCAATTTCCCCACTTTCATGGTCTCGTGTACTATTTCTATCCAACTACTAAAAGACTTCCTTCCTCTGATTCAAAACTAACTTCCAATCTAATCTCCAAGAAATGACATGCTAGTGGTGGCCCTCTTACCTCCACACCCAGCTATCATGCCTATTTTCTTCCAACGACCTCTAACTTCTTCGAATTTAAGTCAACACGAAATCAGGGGCACCTAGGAGCTAATAAGCAAAGTGAATAACCCCCTTGTCACTTAAAAGGCAGGAAAAAAACCCCAAGCCAAGCCAAGATTATTTCAAACTCTCCACTAGTTTGGAAACCTTGCCAAAGATCAGAACTCTCAGTCATAAAAATACAACCTAATTTTGTTCTGAATCCAGTTTGGTGTATTTGCGAGTGTGGCCATTAGGCTATGGCAGAGTTTCTCAGACAGTGATGAAGTCCTTATTACTATAGTTGTTGTTGTTAATGATTGCTGGTGTTACCAGGAAAATCCTATCATCTTCATAAACTGCCGATTTTCTCGAGAAATTTTACCTGTTATCCTCAGAACAAATATAATTCATTATTATACCCTACAAAGGGCTTCTCACAATTGCTTCACAAAATCGTGTCATTAGAAGTGTTACTTAAAATTAGTCCTGCCTGGGGCTGGAAATAATTTTATTGTACAAAGATTTTCTGGGTAATGGAATTCGACTTATTCATTGTATCTAAAATTCCGAATTCACTTCTATCACCAACTTGATGGTGATACTTATTTGGCCACTACTTATTTAGGGTATGGGACAGGCGAGCCTTCCTTCTGAGACCAAATTATTGGCAATTCTTGAACTAATCTAGTAGAAGATGAAATGAGACCGCAGGATATTAGTTCCTGCTGATACTCTAAAAAATGACAAGCTTACATCATAACTAATGCTCAACTCCCCAGGGACCCAGCATTCTGAAAATGTTATCCTAAATGAGAGCAACAGGGTCCTAGCTCCTATGATGGAACCAAAGTATGGATCTGACTTATCTGCAGAGCTTTAGAACCAGAACTTTTTTTTTTCAGTCTGTGGGGTTATGGCCCCATTTCCAGAAAAATCTATCTGAGCCTAATGTAACCTAGCAAATCGTTCAAATGAAATAGTCTTGTGGGAGGCAAGTTGTCATTTTCTGACAAATTATTTAGGACTCAGCTCAGGTTTCATTCTTTTTTCTTTCCCCCACTTAAACCCCCTGCTCATTCTCCATAAGCGTCATTTTCTAATTAAGGAAAATGAAATTTGTAATGTGTAGAAGAGAGACATGACCTCCCCTGTGAGCCAGACTCACTCCTCCCTGCACACCCTTAAAAAATAGAATCCAGGGGTGGTTGTTTTTTTAATTGGTATCACTTTGTCTTTAGTGCAAAACACATGGCAATAATTTAGTGAACTTCAGTGTTTCTCTTGTGGCAAATTGATAGCATAATTTTATTATGAGTGGAACAATGACTTCTGGGAGCAGGAGAGATTCTCCCAGAACTACACATAACTCGGTTGGCTAAATGTAATACTTGGAGAAAGTAATGAAAACAGAGCTGAGGCTCAGCAAGGCCTAGAAGATTTCAGTTCTTGCTCCTGTCAAAAGGCTACTCGATAAATCATACCTGAAGCTTATTTAATGTCAGAAACCAGTAGGCTGAGAAAGTGCATTGGGGTGCTCACCTCAGAAAAGGCATGCCGAGTCACGTGATCTCTGGTCCCTGGACCCAATGAGGTCACATAATCCTTCTATGGATTTTAATAAGTAACCTATTATGTTCCCTTTGGTGCTAATTATTTTACATTTGTTTCCTGTTTACTGACATTGCTTTAGTACATTTCATTATGAAAAAATTACAAGGAAGGGTAATCTGTCGGACTTTTACTATTCCATGCCACTGGGAATTTCTACTTTTCTCTTTAACATTTTTCTTCTACACCAGCCCATCCCACCAAACACCGACACAGCAACAGTGAATCCATGGGAACATCGCAGGGTAACAGGAAGCCTGCCTATGTAGCGAAGCAAAAAGCCACACTCAGTCACACAGATCTAAGACTATCAAGATTTAGTAACTCCCAGCTAAGAAGGTATTTGGAATTTACTCTATTGAACTTGGCTTCAGGTAGCACAGGAAATAAGCCAGCTACGACCGAATTCTATTGTGCTACTTTCTACACACCTTTATAAGAAGGAAATTTGCTCATGGGTATTCAAAAATACCCGTGCATCCTTTCAACTGCACTGGCAAATAGAGCAATAAGATTCAGATCCACAATTGGGGGCGCGGGGGGAAGGACCACTTGGCCCAATGAAATCCTCATGCATTTCTTCTCATACATTAGGTTGAGTATTCTTATCCACCCGACTACTGGAATCATAATCCCCTCTTTGGAAGAGGGTACATTCTGAATTTTAGAAAGCAGTTTGTATAGAGACAAAGAAAGCTGCCCATGTGTTTCATTATTTTTAAGTGAAATGATATCCAAAATCTAGGTTTAGAATAGATGACAGTTTAACTTTGAAATTACCTAAATGTCAATATCAGACAGGTGAAAGTATGCAGGTATCAGTTACCATCTCTATAAAGAAGACCTATCAATCAATAATGAAAAAGTAATTCTCAGGCACTCATTCTCCTGATACACCCTTAGTCAAGAATGGCCAGGTCTTTCCTTAAGAACTGAGTTGAAACCTTAAAGCCAAGAGCATTAAAGAGATTATTCACCTGTGGTCTTTGAGGTAGAGTTGAATCCAGGTCTTTGGGGATTAATCCACTATCCCACCACTCCTTTAGTAATTACTGCTAAAGTTTTTGCTTATCTAAAGGCATTAAGGAAGTTTGGAACTTAAGAGGTCAACATTAAACAGCCTGAAACCACAGCTTGCAGGGACTTATCTAAAAGATAAGCTGTGTCTAGAGACAGATGGGAAATCTCTTCTCTCTCAATGTTTACCTTGCAAGGGAAAAAAGAGAAAGAACCTTGCTGTGTTTCAACCGGAGCACAGAATTAATGATTCTGGACAAGGGCGGGAATTAGCTGCAAATCTATATTGAGTGTTCAGTCAGCAATGATGAGTCTGATTCACGCACAAAACACAAACAAAAACAAAAATAGGGTTTTCTATTGTGATTACAATAAAACAATGAAGCAGGTAAAATGATGAGAAAATTAAAAAAAAAACAGAAGTCTGTCTATATTTTTCTCTCCAGGTTTCTAATAATTTTGCAGATTAAAAAAAAAAAGAAAGAAAGAAATGATGTTCCTTGTTTCTAGAGAATAGAGGAAATAGTTGTGAGTGTCATGAATTGGAGAGAATTTCTGGGGTAAGCACTGGGAGGTGCCACCAAGCTGAGGCTCACTCTCTACTACTTGAAAAACCCAACACAATGAAAACAACAGCAGCAACAACAAAACACGTCCTTAAGATCAAGAGGTTAATAGGACCTACATTTACTCATTAACAGAGCAGATTCTCAATTAAGTAATTTTTGGAAGACTGCTCTCCAATGAATGAATGCATGAATGAATGAGTGAAGCGAATGAGGATCTGGTCTAAAGACTATTCATGAAGTACTTATTTCTCTGAGAGCGAATCTTTGGAATACATTTTAAATACACTCTATAGCGGGGGAAATGGAAGAAACGAGGAAAAAAGATTTACCGGAAAAAGCAGCAATGGGGTAAACAGGACTGAGAATTCAGAACCAAGAAGTAGCCATCCAGTCTCTTATCTTTAAGAGCAAAAAAATGTGGAGAAAGTAAACAACACAGCATTTGTATATTCTGATCTATTTTTTCACCTTACTCTGAATAGTTTCTAATATAAGGGCTCTCTTGACAGTTATCAGCACCTTTCGGTTTTCTGTGTTCTAAAAATAAGTTGAGGTGCAACCTGAAAAAGTCCTTTTCGTTGAGTTTTGTTTAAAATACAGCATTGTCGATCTGTGGAGTTAGGAATACTTGCTGAATCTGTTGCTCCAAGATAATTTTGTAATATTTTTCAATAGCTCCTCATTTTTCCCCCTGTTTTAAAATAAGTAAATAGCAAGCCAATATCATCCGACTTTAAAATCATGCAACCCACTGAAATATCGACTTTTATTTCTGTGTTACTTTGAGAAATGGTGTAGATGATGCCAATTGAGATGGATAAAGGACTTATTGGAGCAAACCTTGTCTCTCTTCCAAATACTGGTATAATGAAGTACAGAAGTAGGTAGGGCCTTGTGCCTCACACAGGACTGGGCTGTGGAGTTCATTGTCCTCATCAATGAAAGACAGGGGCTAATTCTCCAAAAATCTTCCAGTATCAAAAATAGTCTACATTTTTGGCCAAATTTCTTTCTATATTTAGAGAGTTTGGAAAAATGATAACTTCCAAGCATGAGAAATTTTCTCTTCGAGAAAGTTCTCATTTAAATATTTTCTTTAAGGGGCAATGTTTGGAACTGTTTCAGAAACTTGTTGCATTCCTTTTTTGTTGTTTGGTGTTTTCTCTGTAGCACTGTACTTTCCTCTAAATGAGGAACTTTTCCCCCCCCTTATTGGCATTCCAACCCAGCAAAGAAATATGCGTCCTGAGATAATGCTGCCGGCTTGCTATGAAAACCATATTTCACTCTTTCTTTGCAGAGCTAAAGGGAAAAGCACAAAGGAGCTGGTGTAATTGAATGTAAAGGATTGCAGCAAACCTCCCCTTTGAGTCCCCTTGCTGGCATCCCCTTCCTTTATTTCCCCCTCTACTCCTTTTGTTTACCACTTTTAAAAGGCTCTTGCTGAGTCTGAGCTGCTTGCCCACATTTGGACTGAATCTCAATTTCTGGAAATGGTACTGCCATCCTTCCAGGACAGAAGGTATCTAGAAATGCTGGCCTGACATGGCAGGAGACTGGAGGCTGGTGAGGTCCAATAAATCTCTGTGCTTCCGATCAGTGTGGGGATTTCACGAATCTGCTGCAGGAAGGGAAATGGGAAAAATAGGGCAGTTGTCCCTTGTGCTCAAAATTGTTACATCCTGTGTCGATGCCTTGGTCGCCCCCCAGTTACATGTGCTGTAGACAGAGCAAAATAAAACCCAGTTCGGGTTTCAGGCCCGTTCAGGGTCGTCCCTCTGGTTAAACATGAATCATGCATGTGTTTTCCTCTTCACAGTTTCAATCTCTCCTCCTACCCTCTTTTGGTTTTCCCTGCAGAAAGAATCGCAGGTCCCCAAGAAAATGATACTATGTGGAGACCGTGACTGGAACCTGTGTAGAGAGGGAGAGACTGGAGACAAACTTAGTTCTTTCACCCGGTGAATGACCGTCGGTGGCCGGCTGGCACCACACCCCGTTGGCATCTCTGCCTCCTTCCGCGGTCACTGATTTTTTTTTTTTTTCCTGGCAAGAGGAGGCCATCGGGAAGAGGAGGCTTTCCCAAGTTCACCAAAGTGGAGTTCTGAAGCAGGCTATTTTTGTGTTCACTTCCTCAGCATCGCCAGTTCCAGCGCATAAAATGCTGACAAAGAATCTAGCACCTGGCAAATCAGACTTGGGATTCAAACGGATTTTTATTCAGAAACCTAGATGTTACCGGGAAGACGGCAGCTACGCGTTTAACAAATGGCTGCGGTGGAAACTGCCGAGGGGAGAGAGGATGTTGCCTCTGGAAGGCTTGTTCCCTTCAGGTTTATCTCAACCCCACCTCCCCGGTTTATCACTCCCTCCTTCAATCCTTTTTCTCCGGAGATAAAAGTGTCCACCTGCCTCCGTACTCATTCAGATCTCCGGCACCACTGGCCAATTATTGCATGTTTACTACAAAATTATTTTTCTCCTTTCCCAGCATAGACGTCCTGTCCCAATATCACGAGGCATTTCCTGCCCTTGCTGTGGAATGACAATGTAGACACTTCTGAAAGTGACTTTTCTTTGCTGTAAAAAGTACACCCTTTTCCACTTAGCTAGCCTCCTACTAATTAGGCTTCAAACCAGACCTGGGGCTTCACTGATTCGGGGCTTGAACTGACCGCCTGGTCTTGAAACCTGCCTCGAACACTAGTATCGCCCTTCATGTGTACTCGGCAGAGAAAAGCGTCTGGGCACCCAAATTCATCTAGACTGAGGGATTCAGGAGGAGGACTGCTTTCCTCAGGCTACCACTCTGTTCCTGGCCATATTTCGATCAGGGCTGGGAAGTTCGCCTAACAATCGCACCTTTCCTTTTCAGAGCACTTTTAACTTCCATCGTCTTCACACACAAAGTCTTTGCCTCCACATCATTCCATTTCACTCAGAGGAAAACCAAGTCACCTGGGTCACTAGCGAGCTTTCCACAGGGGAAAGGGAAGAAAGTTAGAAAGAGAAACTGATTCCCACAAGAACTCTCTCAGCACCGTTCTTGAATCCTAACTGAACAGGTTCCTATGTATGGTGGAAGCATTCATCAGTGTGGCCACAGTGAAACAGGTGCAACCAAATGGGCACTTTCCTGAAGGTTCTACAAAGTGGAGGTCCAATTACTAAAAGCTGTTGGGCCAAGAAAGAGTGTTGTAAGACCCTGCATGGAAAGGTGGGGCAAACAGGGTACAGATACTTAAAATCTTCCGTTTGAGAGGCTGTCCCAGGACATTTAATCTTTACACAAGGGAACTCGCTGAACTTCCTTCAACTGGAAAGTTCTTTGAAATTTAAGTTTCATGCATTTTTATTTGGGGCCCTGGGGACAGCCTTCTCTATCGAGAAAATAAGTCATACCTGTACTCGGTCAGGAAGTCACCCTGTGGATTTTTCTTGTTGATACAGAGAGAAGATAAAATTACTGAAGAAGTGACATGAGCTTTTAAAAGTATAATACTTCTTTCTTTCAAAATTAACCTAGAGGGGTTCCTGGATGGCTCAGTGGGCTAAGCATCTGACTCTTAATTATGGTTCAGGTCATGATGTCAGGGTTGTGAAGTCCAGCCCTGAGTAGGGCTCCACGCTCAGCAGGGAGTCTGCTTGAGATTCTCTCTCTCCCTCTCTCTCTCTCTCTGTCGCCCTCTGCTCTCATCCCACATGAACACATGCATGTTCTCTCTCTCAAAACAAATGAAATTTTCAGAACATAAAATGAAATAAGCTTGGAAATAGGAACTTTAAAATTAATATTGTAATTCAGATATCGCATTGAGGAAAGTTACATGAGAACATGGAAATGTCTCGACTTTTGTCACAGTATGTTTAGCTTAACGGGTTTTAATTGTCAAAGTTAAGCCTGCCATATTTCAGTGATTATTATTGTCAAAGATGTATGACTGCACCCCAACAAATTATTCAAGCAAGAACTTCCTCATTAAAGAAAAAAAGAACTTTCTCATTAAAAAATAATTTAAAAAAATCTTTTGTCAATGATACAGCAAGCATGCCTCCTGAGGAAATACCAGAGAGTTAATACCTAAAACTTTCCTTCAAGACGTCTAACCTTTACAGCTATTTGAAGCCACTTACCTCCTAGGGTTCCCTAATCTTACCTTCCTGGCATCAAAGAACTACAAAAAAAAAAAAAAAAAGAAAGAAACAAAGAAAGAAAAGAAAAAAAAAAACCCTCATCATCTAA